>JAESUZ010003329.1:0-95322 GCA_017311185.1 Proteles cristata cristata | reverse complement strand
AATTCATTTCATATATAATGATTTAGATTGTTCTGATTTAAAAAGATGGAAAAATACATCATGTAAACATTAATTGATTTTAAAAGCTGAGAGCTATATTAATTACCATGTGGAAGACTTTATAGCAAATAAAATTACAAAAACAGAGAAAGAGAATGCATAGTGATTGAAGGATAAATTCAACAAGAATGCACAGTTATCTTAAATTTGTATTCAATAAAAAAACAGATTGCAAAAATATGTGAAGCAAAATCTGATAGAGTTAAAAGAGAAATAGAAAAACCCACAATTAATGCTATGATATTCAATACTTCTTTCTCAACAACTTATAGAAAATCTGAATGTAAAATCAGCAAGGTTATAAAACTCAGCACCAACAAGCAATAGTATCTAACTGGTATGTATAACATGGCAAAACACAAGTACTTGCATATTCTGGTCCATAAAATTAACCTTACTCACTTTAAAATTGTTAAAATCATACAGAGTAGGCTTTTTAGTGGAATCAGACTAGAAATCAATAATAAAGTAGCATACAAATCTCCAAACAAATATAAACAAAATAACACACTTCCAAATAATCTATGGATTAACAGGAAAGTTTCAAGGGAAATAACAAAATATATTGAACAAATTTGAAATGAAAATGCAACATATTAAAACTTGTTAGAAACATCTACAGCATTGCTGTGAGGGAAATTTACAGCACTAAATTGTCGGAGGCCGCGCTGGCTCCGACAGGTCCAGGGGTCCCTGAAGGATGGACGGTGTCGGCGAAAGAGAGTGAGAGAGCCCCGAGATCCTTTCTGGTCACCAGGTAGGCATCTCCGTCCTGTCAGTTTTGGTGTATTTATTTATAGGTCAAAATTAACATGGCATCAGGAAATGGAATGTTTACAATGGATAGCTCTTTGTGATAATGTGTTTTTGGAAAATGTACAGAAACAGGTTTTACAGAAGTCTTCTTGCAGAACTGCCCCAATTATAGTGAGGTTGAATAACTAAGAAAATAACAAGGTGTTCACATTATAATAACACTAAGATTAAGTCATAGGTTTGTAGACACTCTTATCCATCCTCATCACAGCTGCCAGGGTAAGGGAAGGGGTTTGTGGAAAGTAGGCCATAGGGCAGGGGCTGCTATACACCATCAGTTAGCAAAGGCATATGTACTAACTTATGTTCTGTCCTTATCTGTTCTTTTCTCTGAGTTAGGCTCTTTGTCTCTGGGCAAGACTTGATTTTCCAGTTATATGCTTTATTGCACCAGAGAGCCAACCATACCTTTAAAGAGTTTAGCTTATTTCCCAATATGTAGAATAGCCTCTACGAGTGTATTTACCTTTGTGTCTGCTTTTATGATTTCTTGAATAGCTAGGGCATGAAAGACATTTTTGGTTAGTTGATTTACATGTTGAGCTGTATGAACCTCTTGGACTAACACAACGGTAAAACAGAATTGTACATGTAAAGGTCAATCTTTTATGACTAGGGGTCATTAGCCTGTTCATAGCTCAAGGGAAAGTATGGAGGGAAACAGGACCTTCTGGAGACAGATGTCTGTTCCCATAATTGAAAGAAGAAGTTCCCACAATAAGTTCTTTCACAAGGTGCAATCATCATACCAGGGCCGGAATAAGGGGACAAGTCACTCCTGATATTGATCAACAAGGTACCCTAGGGGTCGGTACTCAAGCAGAAATAATTGAGTGGGGGTGGATATTGGTCGTCATCTGATTGGCAAGAGACCATGCAAACTTGCTTTAACCTCACCAGGAGTTTTCTCGACTAGTGGGCTCAGAATGGCTCCCAACACTAAATAAATATATTAGAAGGTGAAAATTTTCAGATTGATCATCTAAACTCTCGCCTTAAAAACTAGAGAGTATAAATTTAAACCCAAGCAGAAGGAAAGATATAATATGAACAAACACAGAAATCGATGAAATTGAAAACAGAATCCATATAGAAATAAATGTAGCAAGAATGGATTCTTTGAAACATTCAAATGGCTGGCAAACTTCTGGAAAAACTGACAAAGGAAAAATAAAGAAAGGACACAATTATCAATTTCATGAGTGAAAATGTGATATCATATCAGAACTTGCAGTCATCAAAATGATGAGCAAATGTTATGAACAACGCTAACTTAATACATTTGAAAACTCAGATGAAATAGACCACTTCCTTGAAAAACACAATTTACAACTTATCCAATATGAGATAATTTGAGTAGCCCTCTAAATTTCTAAGGAAATTGAATGTATCATTAAATCTTTCCTCCAGCAGAAGTTTCCAGGACCAGGTAGTTTCAGTGAAGAAATTTTAAAACTGTGAAGTTAATGCTAATTCCCATCTCATTAGGGAATGTAAATGTAAATAATAACAAGTTATCACTATACACCCATCAGAACGGGGAACAGTTATTCAGTGGGTATGAAGTTACAGTTACACAAGATGAATAAGACCTAGATAGTTTCTGTGCAACCCGGTGTCAATAGTAACATAGTTAACAATATAGTGTTGTTCACTAAAATAACTTGTTATGAGAGTAGATCTCATGCCAAATGTTCTTATCAAAAGAAAGAAAAGTGGAGGGTGGGACAATGGGAAACCTTGGCTTTGGTGATGGTATCACAGATATGTATCCCTATGCCCAAACTCATCAAAACTCATACATTAAATATGTGAAATTTGCTATATAACTCATTAAAGCTGAAATATAAAATTATATACATTAAAATAAAATGTATTAATTGCACAAAGTTTTGGCAAGGTTCCCAAGAAACAGATCACTTAAACATTGGCTGGTGTGAACGTAAAATGGTACAGCCAATCTGGAAAACATTTTGGTGGTTTCTTAAAAAACAAAACTGAACATGAAACTATCACATGACCTAAACACTGGACATTATTCTAGAGAAAGAAAAACATGTTAAACAAAAACCTGTCAAGAGCATTCACAGTGGCTCAGTGTATAATTGCCAAAAATCCAGATGCTCTACCACAGATGAATTACGAAACATAATGAAGTACATTCATATCATAGAATATTAAACAGAAAATACAAAGGAACAAACTATTGATGCCTGCCACAACTTAGGTGGATCTCCAGAGACTTATGCTGAGTGAAAAAACAAACAAACAAAAAACAACCAATTCCAAAAGCTTATGTATTTAAGAGTCCATTTATATAATGATCTTCAAATTTTGAATGACAAAAATTTTTAAAAATGTTTTTATTTCTGAAACAGAGAGAGACACAGTGTGAGCAGGGTAGGGTTAGAGAGAGGGAGATACAGAATCTGAAGTAGGCTCTAGGCTCTGAGCTGTCAGCACCGGGCTCGAATCCACGAACCGTGAGATCATGACCTGAGCCGAAGCTGGAGGCTTAACCGACTGAGCCGCCCAGGTGCCCCAAGAATGACAAAATTTTTGAAATGGAAAACAGATTAGTAGTTCTAGGGCTGGCGGGGGCGCAGCGAGAGGCAGGTAAGAGGTGACAATGTCCATAAAAGGGCATCATGAGGGATGCTGGAAATTATAGAAATGTTCCATACCTTGTCAGTCTCAAAATACTTTGTCACAGTGTTTTGTAGTTTTGCAAGATGTCAGAGGAAACTGGATAAAAGACTCACGAAACCTATTATGTCTTACAACAGAATGTGAACCAACAATTATCTTGACATAAAGCTATTAATTTAAAAAGTTACATGAATCTAGGAAATCAGAATTTAAAAAAAAATAAATGTACCTTCGGAGCATCTGGATGGCTCAGTCAGTTAAGCAACCGACAGTGGCTCAGGTCATGATCTCATGCTTCTTGAGTTTGAGCCCCACCTCTAGGCTCTATACTGAGAGCTCAGAGCCTGGAGCCTGCTTCTTCAAATTCTGTGACTCTCTCTGCCCATGCCTCCCCCCCCTCACACTCTGCCTCTCTCTCAAAAATAAACATGAAAAAAACAGTTCTAAAAAATAAAATAATCATAAATGTACTTCATTTTCTGTTTTTCTTACTGTATTCTCCTATTTATTCATTAATATATTCAGTCATTATTATTCATTAATGCATGTGTTCTTATGCATTTGGCTTTTCTTTTCACTCTACTTATGGGTTTATGAACTAAAAAGGAGGTTTTGTGAAATTATTCATTTGATTTTTTTCATTCTGCCTTATTTTGCATTTGGAATGCTGCAAGTATACCAAACTAATAATAATAATAATATATTTATATATGATATACTGTCAAGTTAGGGCAGGGGGAATTCTCCATTCTTTGTAAATCAGTTGTTTTCTGCCTTCTAGAAACACCAATATAACTTTTCTGTCTCCATACATCTATTCAACAGATCTTCACTGGGCACGTACTTTGGGGCATTTGCTATTCCAAATACTAAACAATCTAGTGGTGAAATAAAGCCTCTTTCTCTCATCTTCAGGGCGTGGGTGTAGAGGTAGACAGATCAACACATAACACATTAATAAACGTAACTAGAATATATTTACAAGTGCTGCTGAGATACATTCTATATTCCTCTTAGAACACTTCTCCTTTGGGTCATCCTGTCTCCTAGGACAGTGTTTGTTGGCGCCCTTGTTATTGTAGGCTGCAGAGCATGTGGGGTGTGACTGTGCATGGAATCAGAATCCCAGGCCTCCACTTACTACACGCTAGTGGCGCCCTAGCCCTGCTGTGACAAGAAAAACTGGTTACGGACTTTGCCAAATGTCTCCCGGCTTCTGGAGAGAAGTGTCTTGGGCAGGAGGAAGACTATGGATGCAAAATATTCCCTGAAAGACCCCACTGGTTTTTGTCCCAGGTCAGCTCCAGGTGGGTATTAAAACTTTTTATCAAGATAGTAAGTTCCAGGGGCGCCTGGGTGGCTTAGTCGGTTGAGCGTCCGACTTTCGCTTAGGTCATGATCTCGCGGTTAGTGGGTTCGAGCCCGCATCGGGCTCTGTGCTAACTGCCAGCTCAGAGCCTGGAGCCTCTTTCGGTCTGTGACTCCCTCTCTCTCTGACCCTCCCCTGCTCACGCTGTCTCTCTCTCTCTCTCCTGGAAATAAATAAAACATTAAAAAAAATTAAAAAAAAAAAAAAGATAGTAAGTTCCGAAGTTAGCCTTTGTGGAGAGAGAAAGTTCAATGTTTTTCTAAATATCTTGTCTGAAGTCAAATTAAAAATCAAAAGCATGGGGCGCCTGGGTGGCTCAGTCAGTGAAGTGTCCGACTTAAGCTCAGGTCATGATCTCACGGTTCTTGGGCTTGAGCCCCGCGTCAGGCTCTGTGCTGACAGCTCAGCCTGTTTCGGATTCTGTGTCTCCCTCTCTCTCTGCCCTTCCCCCACTCATGCTCTGTCTCTCTCTGTCTCAAAAATAAATAAAGTCTAAATTTTTTCTTTTAAAAAGCAAAAGCAGAAAATAAAATCATGGAGGGTATATATGAATCTTTAAAATAATTCTGATATCAACTCTGGTCGGATGAATGACCCGGGAGGTTTTTTGACCAGAGAGTGACATTACATGAATTAAGGTAACCAACTCATCCTGGTTTTCCTAGAACTTTCTCAGTTCTCTCCCTGAAAGTCTTAGTTTCTATGAACACTCTTAACCTCAGAGATGCCAAATGACTGATCAGGCTACGTAAGTTTTATTTTAACATGATCACTCTGCTTTAGGAAGAATATATGATGGGTGGGGGTTGATGGCAGAAAGTTTATGATATTAGGACACTATGGCAATAATCAATTCAAGAGATGAAGTTGTTTACTAGGTGCTGTTTTGTTCTACTTTGGATATATTAAGAGATGTATATTACACATCAAACTTGCAGTGTCCATAGACAAGGTATATAAATCTGGAGCTAAACAGCCTGGACATGAACTCAGAGTTATGGTGATATGGGATGAATTGGGTACCTCAAAAATGGATATGTGGAAGTCCCAACTCCCAGTCCATTAGGCAGGACACTAGTCTAATATGGATGGGTTATGATGCCCTTACAAGAAGAGAAAGAGATAGCGTGGGTAGGTGGGCAGAGAGAAAAGACCATGTGAGGCACAGTGGGAAGGCAGCCATCTCTAAACATTGATCCAGAACTCCCTGCCTCCAACCTGTAAGGAACTAAGTTTCTGTTCTTTAAGGTACTACATCTGTGGTGTTGTGTTATGCACGTCCTAGGAGACTAATACATATGGTATTAGTCGCTATCCCATCTAAGAGTTTGTAGCTATAGGAGTATGGGTGAAGGGACTCCAAAATGTAAAGGTTGAGAAAAGGTCAATAGGTTATCCCAGAGGATAAGACGTTTACAACTGATGAGATGGAATAGAGACCTAGAGAATGTAGATACCCTTCCGAAAAAAAAAAAAAAAAGTAAAGAAATATCATAAACATAAGTGGTCACTGAGCTCAGTGGTATTAAATGAGAGGGTTTTTAAAAAATTTTTAATTTAAGAAGGAAAATATTAAAAAAAGAAAATTATTAATTTTGCAGTATGTTTGTATACAATATGTTTGAGTCCTTGAGTGGATGAAAGCAGGCATCTCTGGGTTAATATTTTATATAAGAGGAAAAATCATTTACCCCCTTATCAGAGTAGAAAAAAACAGCATATGCAGAGTTTAGATTGATGAGGCTGTATTTACATGGTTTTTGATTTACTTAATAAGAAATGAAAGGAAGAAGGAATGAAGCTTATGGAGATTTTAAGTCAGAAGATGTCATCTCTGAAAGTGAATTTATTACCCATATTATTTGCACCTTTTAATTGAAAATTAAATCTTTATCCACTATACGTATGTATTTATGTGGTAATGTATATATACACACATACATTTGTATATACATATATGTATATATAATGTATATATAAACATAGACATTTATGCATATATACACATATATATATTTATACACGCATATAAAGAAATAGTATTATAACCACAAATACCAAGAAGAGAAAGTCATAGAATATCATATATTTGTAGTGCTTGTTGAACTTTATGTAATCTGGATAAGTACTCTGCATAATGCTGGTTGTGTTTTTACTTTACAAGAATATAAAATGAGAATTTTTAAAAGTTTATTTATTTACTTTGAGAGACAGAGAGCATGCATGGGGCAGAGACAGAGAGAGAGGGAGAGGGAGAGAATCCCAAGCAGGCTCCATGATGTAAGCGCCGAGCCTTGTGTGGGGCTCAAACTCATGAACTGTGAGATCATGACCTGAGCAGAAACCAAGAGTCACGTGCTTAACTGATTAAGACCCAGGTGCTTCAGAATGAGAAATTTTTATATACAGCTACCCAACACCATTTGAAAGTAGAATGTTCCTATTAAACTTTTTTCTAATGTTTATTTATTTAGCTTGAGAGAGAGCATGTACAAGCAAAGGAGGGACAGAGAGAGAGGGAGAAAAAGAATCTCATATAGGCTCTGCCCTGTCAGCAGAGAGCTGGACATGGGGTTTGATCACACAAACTGAGATTATGACCAGAGCCAAAATCAAGGATGCTTAAGCGACCTAGCCATCCAGTTTCCCCTCTGTGAAACGTTTTGTAAACTAAAATAGGGTAATGCAAAGAAGCGACTGCCATTAGCTTACATTAATGGAACATTTTTTGAACTTTCCCAGACCCCCAAAATTACCTTTTTTAGCCTTTTCTGATACCTTAGGACACATCATAGGAATGCATGGGCAAAATATACCTAGATAAATCTCATCTACATACACCCTTCAAACCACAGTGGCTTGATAAGGAGATGCTGAGTGTAATTCCCTAGGAGGGACCTGAATGCCATCACGCTCGCACTCAGGGTGTACGGCACCTCTATAAAGCTTCCCTGCAAAACAAAAGCTGGACCCTACCTTTGCTTTATCACCTTCTTTTGTAAAAGTAAAACTCTTCTTTGAATTTCTTTTGGTCAGTGAAAACAAGTATTAATGTAGGTCTTTGGTAAGAGCGAGTGTCTTAAGGCAAATTTTTGACAAGTGGAGGAGACCTGTATATTATTTAAAAATACCTACTTTGTACCTTGTAGCCAAAGGATAATAAGCATTTGGGTGGTACATAACCCTTGCCCATGCAATCAATAGTGCTAACATCATTACAATGCAATTAATGGTACAATATGTCCCCATGCAAAGTGGCCAGATGCAAATTTAGATTCTGTGTCTACGCATAACATGAAGAGGATACTTAAGACAACTGTGACTGGCACCGGTGTGTTGACACACAGCAAAACTCATTTTCAGTCAGTGTGTTTAGTCTAGACCCGTACTTCCATTTTTAAGTCTCATCATCATCCAAAAAACTAAGACGAATGTTGCATTTTCTGAACCTGTCCTTACCAGTTCCTCATTTTTCCATCTTAATTTACTAAGTCCAGAATACCTTAATAGAGAAGAATTGTTTCAGTTGCTTGGAGAAAATTAAAGGACTGAAATTGTCTTTATTTTGAAAACAATCAGGAGAGTAACTTCTACGGGCCACGCGGACTTGTCAAATCAAGTCACTTTAGAAACCAGTCCTCATGTATTTAGGTCTCATTAGCCAGTGGGAACAAAGGAATTCTAATTAATTCATGTGTACAGCTACTTTTGATTCCGGTGTTTCAAGGTCTACAGAGATATCACACGGCACTGATAAACCTAGCCAATTTGCCTTTTTCACGCTGCCTCCTGCAAAGGCTAGCAAGCTGCCTGTGCTGACCTACCTTCAGGAATGTGTGCACATTGTTGCATCAAACTGTCAGCTCAGAATCAAAGTTCATTATCTCATGTGAAATGTACAGGGGGAGGTTCTCTTAGTCCTACTATATGAGTATCACTTATCAAAGTTCCATTTGAAGATTGCACGACCTCCAAAGTATTACAGTTTTTTTCTTCTCCAGTGAATGCTCGCAAAAGTTTAATGTGCATGGATTGAGGCAATTCAAGTAATAGGCTTCAAACTGGACCTGCAGCTATTGTCTTGTCAGCCTTCAGGCCATTAGTGGCTCTGTCAGATTTGATTCTTAGGGTAGATTTTCTTCCTGAGGACCAGCAAGGCCAACCTTGCTATTTGCCTTTACCAAGGTTCCCTTTCAGTTTTCCCTGCTTGTCCATACATACATGCTTCTATAGGTACATCTTTATGTGCACAGACGTATTTCTCAAATGTTGAAACTATTTTAATTATTTACACATGTATAAATATATACATATATACATTTATACATTTTATATAGGTAAATCAATCATAAAAATATATATCCAACAGGAAAAAAAGCTGATTTTATATATCAGTTATAAAATTACAATATATATATATATTGTCATATATATATATGACAAATATATCAACTTAGATGTCTCTGCTCTGGGGGAAAATCTATTTTGAGGGGGCCTAGAAAAATACAAGATCATTTATGACAATGTTATGTACTAATTCTCCATAACCTCAGTTTTCAGAAGAAAACAGATACTTCATCACACATCCAATCTGTGTTATGCAGGAAAAGAAACATCAGAACAATTTAGTTAGAGTTTAAGTAAATCAGGAAATATTTTAGAGATGCTAATTAAGCACTATGAGTTAGAAGGATAAGTAATATATGGGTGTCCCAATTATATGAATTAGAACAAAAATAGAATGAAATGATACTCTAGAAACAGGAGACGATGATGAGTGGAATATATAAGAAGCAAAAATTCACAAGAAAGCTAGGATGTCAACCTCTCTTACTACTTTTTAGAAAGGAGACAATATTGCGGCCCCTAACTGGCTCAGTCGATTAAGCATCTGATTCTTGGTTTTGGCTCAGGTCATGATCTCACACTTCATGAGTTTGAGCTCCCCATCAGGCTCCATGCTGACAGTATGGAGCCTGCTTGGGATTTCTCTCTCCCTCTCTCTCTGCCCCTCCCCAGCACTCTCACTGTCTCTATCTCTCTCTCTCTCTCCATCTCTCAAAAAGTAAATAAACACAACATATTTTTACATAAAAAAGAAAAGACACAACAGAACTAAGGGAATACCACAAGATCAAAGTCCTACGTAGGAAATGAAAGGATAAAAGACAAAAGACTTTATACAGATACTAGTAGCAATCTGTGCACATTTAGTTTTCTTCTATCTGGAATGGTAAACTTCTTAGCTTATAAGAATATAGATGGAGTATAGACTTGTCCAATCACTATGGTTGTGCACCTGAAACTAATGTCACATTCTATGCCAACTATACTTCCATTAAAATTTATATAGTTGGGTTCACAGGACTCCTGTGTTGCAAAAGTGTTGTGATAACTGAGAGTATGATGGTAGATCAGAAGAACCAAATAAAATCATAAATTTAATTATGGAAATGGAAATTACTAGAAACTTGTGATTCAGCTAATAAAATGTTCTTCAGACATGTATAAACTATATATCTAAATCTTCCATTTTAATTTTTATTTCACACTAAAGCAAAAGGCATGTGATCTAAACTAATAAAACATCACTCTTTCAATATGATCATTTTATATTTCCTGCAGAGGTAGGGACAGAGAGAAGAAGGAGAAGGAGAAAAAGAAGAGAAGAGGAGGAGGAGGGAAAAGGAGATTGAGACATACTGAGGCTTACATTTATTGACCAGTGGGTAGATATTGGGGATGTAATATTCATAAGTCTTCTACCTTAAACTAAAGCAACTCCTTCAGAACAAAAGCCACTTTGATCCTCCCTTATTCTGAGCAAGGAGGAAGGGTTAAGACTTTTTTTCCATGCTCAGTTTCTGACATGCGACCTAAAAAGGTGGAAAAGTGAGAAAAAATAGGAAGTACAATAAATACAATAAATTGATGCTTAAGAAGAGAACCAGAAAACATAATACAGAGAAGTGTAGAAATTAGCTATAAGTGACTTTATGTTTGAGGTAGAGGAGATATAAAATTAATATATATTTTTAAATAATTAAGAGAGGCTATATATCAATGTCACTTTGTTTTTTTTTTTAATGTTTACTTATTTTTTTGAGAGAAAAAGAGTGCACGCACATTGCATGTGCAGGGGAGGGGCAGGGAGAGAAGGAGACGGAGGGCCCAAGGCAGGCTCTACGCTGACACAGAGAGCCCAGTGCAGGGCTTAAACCAACGAACTGTGAGATCATGACCTGAGCCAAAGTCAGAAGCTCAACCAATTGAACCACCCAAGTGCCCTTCAAAGTCACTTTATTTGATGACCTTGAGATGGGAAAATTGCAAAGGGGTTGTCCAATTTATGCAGCAGGTGTTTCAAATATGTAAATTCATTGTTTTAAAAATGAAATGCTTTTTTCTATTTAAAATATTTCAATACAGCATTTTATAAAATAAAGATCCCAAGCTTTTATTTATCAATTAGAATTATCATATATTGAATCTTCTTAAAGCAGAGCATACCTAGGTAAAATGCAAACAAACAACAAACAAGTAAAATCCCAGGAATCAAATCTCTGAATTTATTTACCGAGGATATGTGTACTTAGTATTTGATGCTGCATCAGAAAGAGATTTAAGGTCCAACATTTTACATGAGATCATTGACTTTTCTCCCAGTATTAATTAGCTAGGCTAAATTTACAGCCTCTGGGGCTTTGAACAGCAAAGGGCTGTTTCCTGCTTACAGCTCACGTCCATCATTGGTCACTCTCTTCATCCCGGGTTCCCGCTGGAAGAGCCCCTTGCGAAGATGTTGTAAGTCTATCACTCTTGAATGGAGAGTCAAAACATATTTTGAATAATAGTAGTGCCGTGTATCACAGCCCAACTGTACAGTAATTTCTCAGAAGGCAAGGACATTATTTCAAACCCTTATGTGCTGCTCTGTGCTAGCTTGCACAAAATAAGTAGTAAATACATGTAAACTAAAGGTTCATAATAAAATAACCCTCATTTTATGAAACTGTAATTTTAGAAAAAAGGGCCATACAACTGATAGGAGACAAGAAGAAAATTATTGTCTTATATAACAATAAGTTGAACACTAAAGGCATCACTACCTTGCACGTTTATATTTCAGTAGCATTTTGGTGGTGGGTAGCGTGAGTTACTTTTTAACTTTATTTTATTTTTTTAGTAGCTCAGAGTAGCCCTTTTATTCTCGTATCTCTCCTGCTCTAGAATAGCAAGCAGCAAACTATTTTTAAAGCAAGCATAGGTTAAGTTCAAAATAAGAAAATCCTCCTGATGATGATGGGACAGACGAAGAAGAGAGGGAGCTAAATTTCAGATCAAAAGCTGTGTCTCCAGTTCTGACAGAACAATCAGTCCTTGACTTTTACCCAGTAAGCAAATTCGATATGCATTTCATAAATAGCAAATAAATGGGCAACCTCAGAATATCATTTTAATGAGTGTGATTTTCCTGACTGCAACCGCACATTCTGTATTCACTGAAGCTTCCTGGGTAGGATGCGAGTGAGGAAAACTTAAAAAGCACTTAAAAACCATAGCAGACAATGAAAAGTAAAAAGGCCATTTAGGTTTGCTGAAAGAGAAGCATAACAATATGCCTTCAAAAGATTCTCCAAGGCGTTAGCTTAGGATTCTTTTCATGAAGTTGAGGCCACACTTTAAAGGAAAATATTATCAGAAGCAGGATAAAGAAAGATCCTTTTAAAAAAATACTTAAAGTTTCATAAATGTATTTGGGCTTAAAAATATAAATGGTAATCTGCTTTGATTTAACGTTATTTGTGAATGCATGAAATAATACTCTGAAGGTTAGGACTCTGGAAATGTTTTAGATCATTATTTTCTCTGCTCAGTCTGGTCCAGTGCCAAATACCTGGTGGGAACTCAATATATATGAATTGATGACGATGATGATGATAACTTCCCTGAGACGCACTCAGTTTGAAAAATCTGTTATTAAGCGCACATGCATTTTAACTTTGAGTTTGTCTTTCTGAAGAACTTGAAGTCAGATTTATTTTGGTTTTGTCTCTGCTCTCCTATTTTGATGAGAAGCGAAACTGCAGACACAGACTTTTTATATTGATGATGCGGGATTTATTTATTAGGCTCATTCACTGGTCAGGTTACTGAGCTATCTTTTTTCATGTCACCCACCACATTCTGGGGCAATGAGCCCTTGTACAACTACAAACTCAATTATAGCCTAAATTAATATTTTATACATTAAATTTCATAAGTTATACTTGGTTGAACAGAATAACTGAATTAAAATATGATTTGTAATTAAATCCTTATCAATCACACTAAGAGTGCAACCGATCTGTACATTTGGTCTTCAGTTCTCATTTAAAATTGTGAAGTGACTTGTCAGGTAATAGGAGTAATCAGTTTTAGGCAAGAGACAATTGCTTGCTGTGATACAGCCGCATTTGTAATTGATCAGCGACGGCAGGATGATTTATCATTCATGAGATGTGTATCCCTTCAGGAAGCTTAACTAATACAGTGGAGCATTCAGCCTCAAATTTATAAACATTTCAGAATTAGAACAGTTCCATACTCATAAGAAATGTTTCATGTTTCTTCCCTCTAAAAAATATAGAAATGAAACTAGATATACTTCCAATCAACATATGATTCAAAGTGTTACGATTAAAATTATATTAAATACAAATGTTTAAGTAGTTATTTTGTTACTCTCATAAAATAGATTTGAAAACCACTCATGATATGCAAAAGACATCACCATGAGCTATGTTAGAGAAAGATTACCTATTTAAATAAACTTTAACATTTTTCAATTAGGGCTTTTACTTTAGAGCAGTTTTAGGTTCACTAACACTGACTTTTTCATAACAACAACAACAACAAAAAGTTAACTAAGTTTGATCTATTGGCCATTGACTATAAATACTCATTTATTTTCAGAAATCCAAATAGAAGATATACATTTTATGTTTATTGGCATAAGTTACTTAATGTGAACCATGGAAAATAATGGTAAGTCTTTACATTTGAAATGGGTTTCTACAGAAAGAATCAGGAAACATATCTCCATCTGACTGGTGGTCTGTATGTCTAACATCTGGAAGAGGCATAAAATGAAGAGATAATGAAATACAATTAAAATAAGAAGACCGGGAATTACATCACAGTCAATACAAGATTCAGTGTGGATTTGTTTTTTGCTTTAAATTGTGGAAAGGAGAGGGGGCAGGAATGTGTTATACATCAAGTCTAGAGTCTAGATCCCAGACCATTGCTTCAGGCTCAGAAATTACTTGCTTTTTTGCATCCTTCATTTCTTCGACTTTAAATGTGCATGATAGTAGTTTGCCTCAAAGAGTCATAAGGCCCATCAAACATACAAATATGATACAAACTTCCTCATAATTTAGTTCAAATAAACATGCTATTATTGGGGTGCGTGGGTGGTTCAGTTGGTTAAGAGCCTGTCTTTGGCTCGGGTCATGATCCTGAGGTTCATGTGTTTCCGTGTCAGGCTCTGTGCTGACAGCTTGGAGCTTGGAGCCTGCTTCAGATTCTGTGTGTGTCTCTCTCTGCCCCTCCCCCCCAAGAATAAATAAACAATGAAAAATTAAACTTTCCCTCCAATAGTCAAATTAAGTATTGTTTTATAACTTTGCTAATTTTGCATAAACATTAAATGCATTTATTTTCTCAATACAAGGCTCCAAATTCACAATAAGGAGCAGATTGTGTGAGTAAGTGAAATTCTTGCAGTGATGATCTTATAATAAAGAAATTGTATTCCTTCATTTTTGAGAAGAAATCACAGGTCATGAAAACTCAGAGATACAAATTTTACAACAAAATTAGTAGTAAATAGGAAGTCAGGAAATATTTCAGTAAATTCCACCATTTTGTTTATGATTATGGAATTACTATCTTATTGGTGAAACCACACACATTTTTGTGTAAATCAAGACCATTTATTATTTATGGGAAATATAATCTAGGTTATGTTTCCATATGAAATATTTTTAAATGTTTATTTATTTTGAGAGAGAAAGCTAGAGCAGGGGAGGGGCAGAGGGAAAGGGAGAGAGGGAATCCCAAGCAGGCTGCACACTGTCAGTTCAGAGACCTACATGGGGCTCAATCTCACTCAGACCGATGCTCAACCGACTTGCCAGGCTCCCCCTCCACATGAAATAGTTTAAATTAGCCTTGGTTTATACAACCTCATTTATGGAGTAAAAGTGTAATTCTTTATGTTTTTTTTTTTTTTAATTTATTTCTAGGAGAGAGAGAGACAGTGTGAGCAGGGGAGGGTCAGAGAGAGAGGGAGTCACAGACTGAAACAGGCTCCAGGCTCTGAGCTGGCAGGCAGCACAGAGCCCGACACAGGGCTCGAACCCACGAACCGCGAGATCATGACCCAAGCGAAAGTCGGACGCTTAACCGACTAAGCCACCCAGGCGCCCCAGTAAAAGTGTAATTCTTATGAGTTGAAATGTATAGCAAAGAATTGTGTAAATGAGATTCTGAAAAGTTACTAAATTATCAAAGCCTTAGATTAATTTTTTCTAAGGCAGATCTCAAGCCCTAAGTGTATAAAAAAGAGAATATATATGAGAAAACTTTTAACTTTTATATTGCAATAAATAATCAAATAGTATTATTTCATAAAATACCTTTAAGTATTTTATCTAGACTGCAAAACTTTAAATAGAAGGAAATTTTTATTTATGTATATTTATATGTATCATTTACTTTCCGCATAAAAGAGGACTTTGAAATAATTGTCATTGATATATCCTTTTATTTATTTTTAGATCCTCATTGTCTGATATGTTCTTTTTTTTTTTTTTTTTTCTAGGAGAGAGAGAGAGAGGACAGCGTGAGCAGGGGAGGGTCAGAGAGAGAGGGAGTCACAGACTGAAACAGGCTCCAGGCTCTGAGCTGGCAGTCAGCACGGAGCCCGACGCGGGGCTCGAACCCACGAACCGCGAGATCATGACCTAAGCGAAAGTCGGCTGCTTAACCGACTAAGCCACCCAGGCGCCCCTGATATGTTCTTTAATAATAGAACACAGCAAGTCTATCTCATATCTGAAAATGAGATTTCCTTTCACTATAGCTTGTAATCAAATATAACAGTTTATAGGAAAATTAGAGGTCAGTTTACATTAAACAACATAAACTGAAGCTGGATTACTTAATAAAGCATGGTGGGAAGACCATTATCTAAGTGGGAGGCAGGCTTAATATACCCTGTACCTGTAAAGTGCCATTCACAGAAAATTGACTCAAGATTTATAGCTATAGGTAATAATTCAATGTCAGAAAAATTCAGGCCACATGCCTCAGCAGCAGAAATTAACCCATAAGAAACAATGGTACTGTTTTTTTTCTGGGTAGGAGGATTACACCTGCTGACGGCCTAAAAACATATCATTTAGAATTTGGCAAAGATCCAAAAATTGTTCATGTATTTATGTACAAATAATGTTAAAATATAAGCCATAGCAAAAAAATTAAATACGCTTCTTTTGATTTCGCTCAAACCTGTATTCATTTTACGTTACAGAGTAAATAAAAGTCATAATACTATACAGCAACATTAAAAGCTGGGAAGTGTATTGAAAAGTCTGGTTTTAAAAGGAGAGAAAAGTATAATCAGATAGTATTTGTAAATACAAATAATAAGAGTTTTATCATGAGGATTTTACATATGTATGCTATTATGAGAAAATGTATATGTTGCATCCAGGAAGTAATATAAATTTATATTTTTATCATATCATGTTAACTACACACAAAAAACTGAAGATCTAAATTTACAGGATTATTGGCCAGTACTCTAGAAAGGTAGACCTACTCTCCAAACTGAGAGAAGCGTTTCACTTGTGTAATTAACCCCCAAAAAGAGGTAACTCTCTTGCAAGCAATGGAACTCATCAGGCTAAATAAATTGGTTTAATGAGTGAGAAATTCATACTGAAGACGAACCTACAAGGGAACGGGCAGTAGTAAATTTAATTGCAGGTGGTTATTATCACATATATTACTGTGAAATATTACATTTTTCAAAACATTATATGCATTTAGGAAATTTCTTCCCTTTCCCTCCTAATGTCAGTAATTGGATACAAAGCAAAATAAAAACCATGCCCTTAATCAGGGTTTTATCAATTTTCGCAGGATTTTAATTTCCCAATTGGCTTTACAACTCATGAAACTACAAAGAATATGTGCGTTAACATTCAGCGCATCTAACACATCGCATCAAATATATGCCCCAAACTGTCCTCGACAGACTGAACTGTAGAACAAGAAAAAGACATAAGGAAGAAATGTTTCCTTTTCAGTTCTGAAAAACTGCAAGTGTAAAACCCTGACAAATTCTGTGTCTCTATTTGACAGTGAAAATATACTGCACATCAAGTCATTTTGCTAGCTCTGGCATGGAAACTGATCATATGAAAGGGCAAGGTTTTTAATTCTTCAAAATATTCAAGACACTGTAACATAGGCTGCATTTCACTTATTCCAGCTCTGTATACATCATCTCAAAGTCTGACCGTAAAAATAATTTCCAGGTATGCAAAGCAGAAAAAGAGTTGAAACAAATCATATTGTCTAAGAAACCATGGAATCTTTTTTTTTTTTTTTTGATTAGTAGACAGAGACAAAAATACATTGAGGAGGGAAAAACAAAATCTTTTTTTATTATGTGACCATTTCATTTCATTTCACAGTGCTTATTTCTCCTTGTTCTTAGGAAGGACATCATTCTTTTAAAGGGCACAAAAGAATAGAGAAAAATATTTTTTCTGGTTGACATGAGACATTTATACAATAGAAATGTCTAATTGGTGTCACAGGAGGTCAAATGGCTTTATCCCCCTCTCAGGGACTCCTGTGAAATGAAAGGTCAACATGTAATGTCTCCACAGCTACCAAGGAAGAATTGCATTTTTTTTCCCATAACACACACACACACACACACACACAAAGTTATTTTTTATTATAAAAATAAGCAAAAAGAAAAGTGGTATCCATTAAAATGGTAATGTTCTTCATGAACTGTCAGTATTTTATTATTTTGTATTAAAATGGCAGTTTACCCAAAGGACCACTGACTGAGAGATAAAATATATGTATATGTGGGTTTCCATATATGTGTCTATATGTGTGTAAAGTGTGTTTTCTATAAAAAATTGCAATGGCATTTCAGAGGCAATTTAAATAAAATAGACTGACACTTTCTGTGTATTCTCAAGATTTTATCCAGGCAAAATAAGTTACTCTTCTGGAAGGTCATAGAAGGCTGATCCTAGTCAAAAATAAAGGAATAGAGAGAGATTTTCCCTTTAACCTTGTGCACTCCATGACCACTCAAGTTTTAAAAGCCTATAACTCTTCTCTGTCTTACTATTCTGGTGTGAGTCATCTGCTAAAATTTTTTAGGTCGTTCTCATCTCTCCAGGCTGCACATCAGATTTCAAATTTTTAGAAGCCTTTACTTAAGTAAAATTATCTAGTCCTGGGACCTTCCCTTGAGAGGATTTGCTAGTTCTAATCTGATAAAGAGTTTCCAAAAGTATGTTTCTGTAATAAATGTAAATAGATTATAAAGGTTTAATATGTTAGCCGGCAGTACGTACATTTGAAAGTAGATTTGTGTGCTCTAATGAAAAAGCATGAATGTCTAATCTAATAATATAGCCACCATAGCTTAATTTATGATATCTAGAAGTGGGTGTGGAGGTTGGGTTTACACAGAAAGAAGAAAAAAGCTTGATGGGCATTGCTTCCCACAGATTATCAAATCACAAAAAGCTGAGGCCCACAAACTCTATACTCCTAAACTTCTGTCTGAGACTGAAGTGAGTGATTCTACCTTACCAAATCATTTTTAAATACATGATTAGACTTTTCAGCTCTACTACTGTTTCTATTACTAGTTACTGACAACTAGTTTTAATGATCAATATTTTTAAATATTGTTTCTACAAGACATATCAAGCCTACACAAAAATGTGTTTATTTGTTCTAAACACATTTATTAAAAGGTAACTCACAGATGTACCATGCCCATATGTCATCCTACAGAGCCATTCATCCAGTCATTGATTGTGGGGGAAGACTTTTGTTTGTGTTCATGTGCTAAAAATAAAACTGATTATTTACATGTGGAAAAAATCCTTAACACTGTTTAAGGCATTGTTTATATATACAAGGTAAAGATGTAAAAGTGAATGAATGATATTGAAAAAGACTGGAGCCATCTGTCTGGTAAAACTATGGAATTTGGTGTCTGTATAGATATAAAACAAAACAAAATAAAATAAAAACAAAAACAGAGAGGCTTTGAATATGTACATCTAGCAATAGAAGCCAGTCAAAGAATATTATGGGAGAGGAGAAGGTCATGGGGACCCTAACAGAGAACTTGCTGAACTGGATTTGGGCTCAGATGTGTTGTGGGCTTTAATTTTCTTTTTTTTAAGTTTATTTACTTTTTTTTTTGAGAGAGAGAAAGGGAGCAAGCACATCGGGTAGAGGTAGAGAAAGAGGGAGAGAGAATCCCAAGTAGGATCCTTGCTGACACAGCACAGAACCCCACGTGAGGCTGGAACCCATGAACTGGGAGATGATGACCTGAGCCATAATCAGGAGTCTCATGCTTAACAGACTGCGCTACCCAGGCGGACGTTGTGGACTTTTAATGAAACATGGATTTAAGGATTGGATTGTAGGAATTCTTGCATATGCAATGTTCTGAGGAAGAAGAAAGATTAAGAAGCCACAGGGACTTAGAAGGTTACTTGAATCCACACGAGGATGCTGGTAAGGAAAACTGAGAAGAAAAGGTAGAAGGGCAGGTAAAATAGTATCAGAGAAGTGAGAATTTAAAGAGATATTTTCAAATAAAACTGAGTAGTTAATATATTCCAGGCTCAATGAATTAACACTTAATTTAGAATAAAATTGACTTTGATAATCAATTCTCTAGGGTGGTCAAATAATATCACAAAATGAATGCTAGAGAAAGGTTAAAAAGAATGTAGGTTAAAACAAAACAGAACGTGCTACCAAACTGGAGTCAGGGTCAGATTTAAGTAGGATGAAACTTGCAGAGAAGTTGAAAAAGTCCAATCTTGGCAAACAGAGCCTCTTCCTTTAGAGGCTGAAGTAGAAAGGGGAAAAAAAGGCCCAAAGCTCTGGAGGGTAGAGAGGTGAGGGTGTCAGGAAAAATTCTAACACATTCCCCAGTAAATTGCACTTTCATATAACTCCCTCCTGCTGTGTTCCTGTGTTTCTTCCTGGCCAATAGAATATGGTGGATGATGTCCCTCTGTAATTATGTTACATCACATGACTCCAAGCTGGCTTGTAAGCAGTAAACTGTTGTCTTGGGAGGGGGCCATGGAAGGCCACATGCAGGGGAAGTGATAGACTGCTGTGGCCTCTAGGACCAGAGGGCAACCCGACATCCAACAGAAAAGCAGTGGCTTCAAGGATGACTAAGGGAATTTCCCTCTCCAGTGACCTTAGAAGAAGACATAGAGTTTAGAAAGATGCAATGTCCCACGATACCTTTACTGCAGCCTTGCGACTGCTCAACCAGGCTGTGTCTGGAGTCCTGACCCATGGAAACTGGGACATAATAAATGCTTCTTGTTTTAAGCCACTATTTTTGGAATAAATTTTCAAAGCATAGTATACAAATAGCACAGTCTGGAAAGGAATCTTGTATGCAATTTTTTTTTTTCCTTTTTGCTTTGGGTAAGCAGAGTTAAATGGCTCAACAAACAGAAAATGCATCTGAGCCTGGATTCAAATCCTAGTTTTGACAATTTTTAGTGTTGTGAGCATTACTGAAGTTCTCTGTGTTTCAATGACTTTATCAAAGATGGTAATATTATAGCTATCTCATAGAATTACTATAAAGGCTAAGAGGGTTAATTCAGGGTAAATGCTTGACACACAGGATAAATGTTAGTTAGGCTTATAAATGTTTGCTTTGGGGTGGTTTTTGTTTTGTTTTCCTTTAAGGACAAATAATTGAGCTAATTTGGAGTGTGAGGAGAAGGAGCAGATGAAACTAATGATTTGTGAGAAAGAAATCGTTAAGGAACATAACCCTGGAAAAAACTGGAACCACAGAACAGGCAAAGTAAAAATGAGGTAAATAAACCTAACTATAAAAAACTGATTTTGGCTTTACTTCATTTTGAAAAGTGAAAATATAATTCAATGATTTTAATAAATGAAAACCACAAGCCTCCAGCAGGTCCTCAAAAATCAAGAGGAAAGAAAACATATGGGCAGAATCAGGACATTATTGAGTGTTTATTTTCCCTTTAAAATAAAGAGTAGAAGAATGAGAGGGAGACATCACACATATTCATATAAAGGATTTTTCTTAATAATACTCTGTGATTCCTTAAAACTTAAAATTACAGTTATTTATCAAGTGCATTCTCCATATATATGTGTACATGTATGTATTGATGTATGTGTATATATATATATTTTTTGAAAGACATCTGTCCAACTATCTTAAACACTCAGAAGATGGAAATACATTGAAATAAATTTAGAGAAGTTTTACATCTATAGAGTGCCTTTTAAACATGTTTCCTGGGACTACTTGAAATGTGTATGTATGTTAAGCATTGGCACACTTAAGAAAAAATGTTTTTTTCCCTCAGCTTTCCCTATCAGACCTAGTTTCTTTAACTTTATGGGGTAGTATCTTTATAATGACTAACTAATGTTTTTCAAACTCTACTAAGTTCAAAGCTAGAAAATGTTCTTCCAAGGATCTTCATTTATTTGAAAGCACTCATTTACTTATTCTTTCTTTCATTTCCAAATATTTATTGAATTCTTACCAGGACTTTTTTGAGAAGCTAAGTCAATTATTCTGTAGACAATAATTCTATTTTGTATTTTAGTCTTGCAGACTTTTCTAAAATATTTTAAACTATTACAGATGCTAATGGTAAATGTTACTAAGAGCTTTTCCATCTCAGTTTATGGAAGGGTTGGTGTCTGTGTTTTATTTATTCTTCAGAATGACTTGGGATACTAAAGAAGAATACCTAAAAATTTTCTAAGAAAACCATTATTCAAAATCAGTTGGGTCTCAATAGTCAATTCCTTGATTTCCTTATAATTATGATATAAATGAGAGATTTTGTAAGGTTAACTTTTGTGTCTAGATTTTCAGGCACCCCGTCACTTAGTTTACAGATCTGAAGAAAACATTCAATTAATTTGCGTGGATTATTCCCTCTCTAACCTGTATACTTTTTGAGTTTTAACTTAAGTAAATTGTTCCCTTTTAAGAACTGTGAAATTTCTCAATAATCAGAATCATGCTGCCCTTTGGTCCATAAAAACAAACAATCTTTCAATAAAAATAATGGCCAGGTTTATAGGCTATGTTTTATTTGAGTAGTTACTGAGGAGAAAAATGAGCATGCTTCAGAGTTAGGAACACTAATCTATAAGGAATGCCCTTTGGACTTCTGGTAAAGAGGACCAAGTTGGACATATTCATATCCGTTACAGAGAGAATAAACAAACAAACAAACATGATCTTCATTGTGCATCCACAATAAAAAGCTATAAAGACCAGGTTTGCTGAAAGTAGGTTCAATTGCTATTGTAGTCGTTCCCGCTTACCCATCTCCCCGCGGCTGCTTCAGGTGAACCGTAGCAGTGGTAGATTTACTGAGTAAAGGAGATACATATCCAGAGCAACATCAAGGGGGTTACTATTTCAGATAAAATTGTTTACGCTGTGCAGCTTCCACCTTTCATTACATCAAAACTTTTTGATAAGATATTTTCACTCTCTAGGCAGTCACACCTCTGAATAGAACCAAGAACCAAACCCAGAATCCTTCATATAATCTTAGTGCTTTCTTCCCCAAATCTTTTCAGTCTATAGAGACACAGGGATCAGTGCTGCGTTTGGGAGCAGGGGATGGGGAAGGGAAGGAGAGGATTGTTCTACTCAACGTTGTGTCATAAGATGGTCAGAACTGCTATGTAACTCTTCCTACAGTGGGTATTGGGGATTTCGATAATACGTTCCCTCTCTTCAGTCTTGTAGGAACATAGGCGTGAACAAATCCCACAGCGTTCACTAATGTTTGTTATTGTTTGTTCTTGAGACTTTAGGAAATAACCCTGCTACTTCTGATTTTTATCAAATTTCTATATCCCCTGGTGTTTTCAAGGTAGGATATAGAGGAAAATGGAAAGTTTTCTAAATACTCACAGTCCTCCATTCATCATCCATCTTTTAGGAATTTTAAATCAGACACAAGTAAATCAAAGAAAGTAGTTTAAAGAGAAAATGTAACACACACACACACACACACACACACACACGCACACACACGGAAAACACAGAATAAAGGATGATGAAAGGGAAAAAATAAGCTGCATACCTCTTTCTTGGTAAGAATTAGTATGGTTCAGTCAAAAGCCTAACAACACATATTTAAATATCAAGTCTTTTTAAAACACATCTTGGACATATTTGACAGTGACTTCCAGTTTTTTAGGAATATTCAGCAACAACAAAGTCTCTCTAAACAAACAAAAAAAAATCTAGTGTTAATTGCTCAATTTACCATAGTATATGTTGTAGATTTATTTTTTCCTTAATGCACTGTGTCATTATTTCATTTAAGATGATAACAAGCTGAAACTGTTCATACTTTGTAAATACCCAAAGCAGTGTTACTTTGGGATAGGCTAAACATAGGAAATCATCTGAAATACAACTTGAAGTGCTTGAAAATAAATTATGGTCTTCTGATTGGAGGAAATAAAGTTCTAATATGAGTGGGAAATATGTCTACAGGAAGCCATCCAAAATTAATTGCCTTATCATAAGCAAAAATTGGGCTTCAGGTCATTGACATAAAAGATAGCTTATTCACCAATGTGTAGTTACCATATACATTTTCAATTATTTTTATGAACTCCAAGGAAACAGTACTGGTTTTCTTGTATTATATATACTAAATCACTTTAAATCCTTACACCATAACCATGTTTTAACCACTTTAGAAGAAGAATTTAAACACTGAATATTCCTTTTGTTTTTACCCCCAATGATGAAAACACCGTATATCAAGACTAAGAATGTGGATCAGTAAGAAAGCAATGACAATATTAATGTAGTCATTAATCTGAAAATCAATAATGAAATTAAATTGGCCAGTTAATCTATAATACAATTTAAAATGTTTCAATTCATTATAGGATTTCAGGGTAACATGAGAGTCAGGTTTCATCTATAGCAACATAGCTGACATTCACATTCACGGTGCCATGAGAGCTCTACGCAAAAAAAGGAGAGTTACAGATGAGACAGGTATGGGACAGTTGCTTCCTGGATATGTGAGCAGGAGAAAATAGCTCAACTTTTTGTACCTGAAAGGCCTCATTTTTAAAACACATGAATTTCTACTCTGGACTAAGATGTTGATGTAGAGACTCTTGAATTTCCCTCCTGCCATGAGCACAAGAATATACAGATGCACATGGAGAAGTTCCCTTTGAGGGAAATCCAGAAACTAGTTAAATGACTCTTCTGCACTGAGTACCTAAAAAAGTACCCACATCAACACAGAAAGAAAGTGCTGAGACATACTGTACCCACCCAAACCACAACTCTGTATATTCAGGGGAGAACCTGAATCAACTCCCGGCTTCTCCATAAAACTAAAGACTTTGAAGCACACATCTACCACCTCAACTTTCTTTTTAAGTTTTTTTTTTTAATTATTTATTCTGAGAGAGAGAGAGAACAGGGGAGGGGCAGAGAAGAAGGGGAAAGAGAGAATCCCAAGCAGTCTCTGCACAGTCAGAGCCTGAAAGGGGCTCAAACTCACAAACCTCACGATCATGAGATCAGCTGAAATCAAGAGTTGGACCATTAACCGACCGAGCCACTCTGCAGCCCAACCACTCTAACTTTTAAAACTACTATGTGAAGGATGGGTCCCCAGATCACTTACCTTTCATAGGCAATATGACTTTCACTCATGAGTCCCACGGTACTAGGTAAACAAAACAGTAGTTAACAGGCATGTAAGCATTCACTGCTGCTATCACAGCAGGGCTCAGCAAAAAACTGTCTCAGTCTGTCCTGCACAGGCTTGACTTGTATACATTACCAGCTGCTGACTAGGAATCTGCCTTTGAATAAGCCTGCATCTAGGTGCTCCTGTGATTCTCCCGTTTGGGACATTAATGGGTTTTAACTCAATTACTTGGAGCCACAAAGTAAAAAGATGGTAAGACAGTGACTTGGATGATCACAAAAATTTGAAAGGAAACTGGGAGCTTGGATTGGGATGATTAATGATGTTCATCTTTTATACAAAATTAGTATCTAAAGACTAGGAGAGGTGACTGTTTTATCTAATGTGCAAAAACCAATACAAAGAGTAAAGGAAAATGTAATGAAACAATATGTTCCAAACAAAAAAATAAGATAAATCTTCAGTAACATAATGAAATGGAGATACATAATTTAGTACAGAGTTATGAGCAACAGTCAGAAAGATGTTCACTTAGGTCAGGAAAAAACTGACCAAGTAAGAATTTCAACAAAGAGAAAATATTTTTAAAGTATCAAATAGAAGTCAAAGATTAAGAACTGAAAAATTCAACAGAGGGATTCAACACTATATAATATTAAGTGGAATAAAGGATCTGGGGAACCTGGGTGGCTCAATTGGTAGAGCATCTGACTTCGGCTCTGGTCATGATCTCATGGTTGACAAGTTCAAGCCCCGTGCTGGGCTCTGTGTTGACAGCACAAAGCCTTAAGCCTGTTTCGGATTCTGTGCTCCTTCTCTTTCTGCCTCTCCCTTGCTCATGCTCAGTCTCTGTCTCAAAAATAAACATTAACATTTTTTTTAAAAAGACCAGCAAACTCAAACAGATGCCAAATACATCCAATGAGAGAAGTAAGGATGTTTACTCTTACCTTTTTATTCAACATAGTACTAAAGTCCTAGAGAGAGTAATCAGTTAAGAAAAAGAGATAAAGGACATTCAAATTGGAAGGGAATAAATAAATGTGTCACTGTTTGCAATGAGATAGTCTATACAGAACACAGAAACTCCACCCAAATCTGTTAGAACTAATGAACAAATTAGGTAAAGTTACAGGATACAAAATCAATATAGAAAAATCAGTCAGTTGTGTTTACAATAGCATCAAAACAATACAATACTCAAGAACAAGTTTAACAAAGAAGATGAAAGATCTCTGCACTGAAACCCATAAAGCAGTGATGAAAATATTGAAGAAGACATGAATAAATTGAAAAATATTACATAATATATAGAAATCACTAATATATTTAAAATTTTTAAATCCTCCATACTACCTGAAGCAATCTACAGATGCAATGAATCCTTATCAAAATCTCAGTGGCATGTTTCAAATAAATAAAAAATATATAATCCTAAAATTCTTATAAGACCACAGTAAATCCCTAAACAGCCAAAGCAATGGTAAGAAAGAACAAAACTGGAGACATCACACTTCATGATTTTATATTATGTTACAAAGCTCTGATGAGCATATAGATGGTATTAGCATAAAAACTAACACATAAATCAATGGACCAGAATAGAGAGCCCAGAAATAAATGTGTGCATATACAGTTAATATTTGACAAAAACACCAAGAATATGCATCAAAAGGACAATGTCTTCAATAAATAGTGTTGGGAAAAAAAGAAACATATATCCACATGCCAAAGAATGAAACTGTAGTCTTCTCTAACAGCATACACAAAATGGATTGAAAGCTTCAACATATGAGATGGTAAAAATCTAAAAGAAAACATAGGTGGTAATCTCCTTGACATTGGTTTTGGTAGTGATTTTTTGTATTGGACACTAAAAGTTGGCAAAGGCAACAAAAGTAAAAAAAATAAATAAACAAGCAACACCACATCAAATTAAAAGCTTCTTCACAGCAAAAGGAAAGTCAATAAAAGAAAAGGCAACCTATGTGATGCGATAAAACATAGGCAAACTGCCTATTTGATAAGGTGATAATATAAATAGTATACAAGGAATCTGTACATCTTAATAGCAAGAAAAATTGTTTAAAGGGAAAAGGATTTTCATAGACACTTTTCCAAAGAAGATATACAAGTTGCCAACAGGTACATGAAAAGATGCTCAGTATCATTATCAATAATTACTAGGGAAATGTAAATCAAAGCCATGGTGTAATATCACCTCACATCATGTTAGGATGTCTATCATCAAAAGACAGGAGATAACAAGTGTTGGCAAGGATGTGAAGAAAAGAAAGCTCTTGTACAACGTTGATGGGAATGTAAATTGATACAGCCACTAAGGGAAACAGTATGGAGATTCCTTAAGAAATTAAAATCTACTTTGGGGCGCCTGGGTGGCTCAGTCAGTTAAGCGTCTGACTTTGACTCAGGTTATGATCTCACGGCTTGTGAGTTCAGGCCCCGCATTGGGTTCTGTGCTGACACCACAGAGCCTGGAACCTGTTTCGGATTCTGAGTCTCCCTCGCTCTCTGCCCCTCCCCCACTCATGCTCTGTCTCTCTCTGTCTCAAAAATAAATTTAAAAAATTTAAAAAAGAAATTAAAACCTACTAAATTAGAGCCTACTATGTAATCCAGCTATCCCATTTCTGGATACATATCCACAGAAATGAGAAATCATTATCTCAAAGAGATGTCTATACTGCCATGTGCATAGTAGCATTATTTGCATTAGTCAAGAGATGAAAACAACTTAAGTATCCATTAATGGATGAACCCATAACGAAAATGTGAAACTTACATACAATGGAGTGTTATTCCGCTTTTAAAAAAGAAGGAAATAGGGGCACCTGGGTGGCTTAGTCGGTTAAGCGTCCGACTTTCGCTTAGGTCATGATCTCGCGGTTCGTGGGTTCGGGCCCCGCGTCGGGCTCTGTGCTGACTGCCAGCTCAGAGCCTGGAGCCTGTTTCATTCTGTGACTCCCTCTCTCTCTGACCCTCCCCTGCTCACACTGTCTCTCTCTCTCTCTCCTAGAAATAAATAAAAATATTAAAAAAAAAAAAAGAAGAAGAAGGAAATACTATCATTTGCAAGAAAATGGTGAACTTGGTAGACATTGTGGTAAGTGAAATAAGCTATACAGATGTAGCATGGAATCACTTATATATAGGATCTAAAAACAGGCTGAGCTCATAGATTGAGGGTTGCCAGGGGCTAGAGGGTGGGAGAAATAGGGAAGGGTTGGTAAAGAGAACAGACTCAGATAAAAGAGAAATAAAGTTTGAGGATCTAATGTATAAAATGATGACTATAATTGATAATTCTGTATTGTATAACTGAAATTTGCTGAGAGTAAAAGTTAAATATTCTTACCCCCTAAAATGGCAAATATGTGAGGTGATGGATATGTTAATTAACTCAGTGATCAGAATCCTTTCCAACATGTACATATATAATCATCACATTGTACACTTTTAATATATTATAATTTTATTTGTTAAATATATATCAATAAGCCAAAAAACCCCCATTAAAGGCAACATGTATTTCCGAGGTTATTTGGACTCTGGCATAAAATGTCATATAATGTAAGTATCATTAGCATCACTGATCTTTGTCGATATTACCAGTGACTATCAGTTCACAAAGCAATGTGCTATTTCCTCCTTTCTGAATAGATATGCATGTGTATGTGTGAGTGTATCACCCAAATTTAAGATTCTCTTCATTTTTCCCTCACTACGTAGTCTGCGGGTCATTTAAATAATTACCAAAACTCTTTAATATGATCTTTCCCAAGATGACTCATTTCCCTAATCGGCATAGATTTTAAAATTACCAGTATCCTTACTAATTTTGATTTTGAAATGTGCTAATTTCAAAATAAGACAATACTGAACTTAAGAGCATATATACTCTAGAGCTAATGTGTTGAGGACATTGCAAAAGCATCCCTGACATTCCTATTCTGACACTTACTCTTTCATTAAAAAGAAAGAAAATGAACCCAGGTAACTTTTTTTTGTTTGCTTGTTTTGTTTTCTTTTATGTTCATTTACTTATTTTGAGAAACAGAGAGAGAGAGAGACACTCGGAGAGCAGAGTATAAGTGGGGGAGGGGCAGAGAAAGAGGGTGGGAGAGAGAATCCCAGATTCCTTTGCCAGTGCAGAGGCTTATGTGGGGTTCTAACTCATGAACCATGAGATCATGATCTGAGCTAGAATCCAGAGTCTGACACCCAACCAACTGAGCCACCCAGGAGCCTCTGACTTTTTCCACTTTTCTTTCTTTTTTCTTTCTTTCTTTCTTTCTTTCTTTCTTTCTTTCTTTCTTTCTTTCTTTCTTTCTTTCTTTCTTTCTTTCTTTCTTTCTCTTCTTTCTTTCTTTCCTTCTTCTCTTTCTCTCTCTCTCTCTTTCTTTCTTTCTTTCTTTCTTTCTTTCTTTCTCTCTTTCTCTTTCTCTACTTCTTTCTTTCTTTCTCTCTCTCCTCTCTCTCTCTCTCTCTCTCTCTCTCTCTCTTTCTTTCTTTTTTTTTGTATTCACATCATGCTGTTGGCTCATAAGCTTGCAATCAACTAATACTAGTACCTATAGCACTTTTTCACAGGAAATGCTGTGAACTAGTCCTGTCCCTGGTCCTTTTGAAATTTAATCTGGAAAGATCTCTTATGCCTTATTAAAGAGTATATATAATTCTAATCTGGAGAAATCCTTTACATCACAATTCTAAAAGCCAAGGTCCCCGATTCCTAACCAGATCTATGTCAGCTACAGATTCCTAAGCCTATATTGCTGTTTTCATGTAAGTTGCTAATGCAAATGTTAAATGTATTACTTAACATTAATAAATATTAATCTATTACATATCTTTTATTAATATTTGATCGATGACTTAATTTTATAAATTGCTTCATTTGAGTATGCTTGCTCAACCAATTAAAATCACCCAATTGCAAGTTCACATCTCTCCATATTTCAAAAGAGAATATTAAAACAAACCTTGTCAAAGGTATTGAAATCAAAATACACTACATGTGACCATGGCAATTTCATGATTGTGTTGTCTGTTAATTCTGTCAAAAAGGAAAATGTAACTGTTTGCCATAATGTTCTGACACCAGCACTGGCTTTAGTGGTTACTGCATTCTACCTTAAGTTTTTACATGTACTTAAAAAAATGACACTAGAAATTTACTTTAGATTAACATCAATCAACTGTTCCTACTTTGCCAAATCCTTTTATTCCACTTTTGAAAATGGTATCATTTTCATCTTTAAGTTTACATAATTTCTTAAGGAATTTCTAAAATGACAACTTTACTTTCTCCCAAGATTATCCTTAAATCAACTTCAGTAATTAGTTTGTTGTGGTCCAAATTGAAGACAAACCATTCCTCTTATTAGCTCCACAGACTTTGGGAGAAAACACCACCTAAATTACTGTTAGAAATGTCATAGATATGTTATTATCCAGACAAAGTATGTGAATGCAATTCCCAGTTACAGATTCTAAGATTTAGCAATATAAAAATAATACTTCAAACATTTACTAAAAATATCTTGTGCAGGAAATTTCAGCCTGGGAATTGGGGCATCACAGGAAAGTTGAACATGAAACATGGCACTCACTATAGGGGCCCTTGGCATTGCTTAACAGTTGAATGTTGTTCAAGGGTTGATCGCCCACTATGAGCTCTTTTTATAGGGATCTATTCATTTCACGTATAGTACAACCTGCGGAAAAGGTCAGTGGAAAGTCAAAACCCTTAAAAGCTGGGGAGTTTTATGTCTTAATGATTCTTTGAAATGTTACTCACTACAGAGTGGAGTGCGTATACATCAGGTCACCTCTAGGTAACTGGGAAGGAAACAACAACAAAGAATTGAATTGAAGAGAATTGGACTTGAGTTTCCCATCTCCATTTGCTAGTTACCTTACTTTAAATAATACACAAAAACAGTTTCAGATGGCGTTCCCTCATTTATGAAATGAGCTTAGTAACTAACTGGGATTCAGTTCCAAAGGACAAAAGAGATTGTGGATATCAGAGCCATGTTTAACACTGGATAAATATTTAATGCTATTATTTATAGCTTACACATTATTTGAGGCCTCTAATGATGATTATTATTATTTGTGGCATTATTTGTAGTAGTAGTGCCATTAGTATTACTATCTGCACGGGCACTGGTTGTAGCTTTTCTGAGGTGCAGGTCATGTTCTTGGGTTAAGCTTTCCGTCCGTAGGGCATTGGCTCAGCTTTAGGAAGCTTCATCTTCCAGTAACCAAAACTGAAGCTCATGCCCAGAGAATGCTGTGGTGTGGGACAAAATCTGAAAGTTGTTATTGTGGAGGAGGCTGTGTGTACCATGTGGTCCAGGCTGGCACCGAGATTATAGGCATCAGAAACCACCGCAGCTTCAAGAGAGTAAGGGTCTGGGCAGTCTCACCCAACTGCCCATACCTCTGCTTCCTGTCACTTTGCTGCGATAAACCCTCACAAGCCTGAAAGCTTCTGAAGCGGTGAAGAGAGAGTCACAACCCCTCTCTGAAACATTTGGGATTGCACAGAGGTTACTGTCAGTTTTCCAAAATCATGTATTCTGTTTCATTTATTTCTGGTGTGGGAAGTTGTTTTGTGTGTTGAGCCAAGTCAGTGTGGCACTAACTTGATTAGGATAAAAAGGCTTTCATTTTTACTTAGGCTCTGCTTACTATTTAAAGCTTCAACACAGGAATGTGATTTTTTCCCCCTTGGAACTATATAGTGTAGGAATAGACTAAATAAAATTGAATGATTGTTCATGTATATAAATATATTTTTCTATGCATATAAAACCAGGAAGAGATAGAATTTTACACTTGAAAGCAAAGATGATGGAAATCAAATCATTAATCTTGGATTTGCTGGCTCTATTACCCTGAGTGTTCAGTCAGTTGTCTCATCTGTAAATTGGTACTACTAATATCAACCTAGCAGTATAGTATGTGGACTGAATGATTGAATCAATCTACTTATTTAACAGATACAGATGAGATGTCCATTATGCTAGGCACTCATCAGCGACACAGAACTCAGCAATAAGTAACTAGTGATTCCCCGGGTGTACATTTCAGGATTGGCAATGTAGGAAATACAGTCAAAATAGAGCCTGGCAAACTCTAGCAAACAAACTGACAGCAGGTAGTCAATAAACATCATTGTCTCCTATAGATGGGAGCATTGTGTGGAGTCACTTCCACATTGAAAGAATGGCAATCTTTCATTAATGGTGTAAAATATATTATATCTGAATTTCTATCATTCTGAAATGATAAATTCTTTTTCTCTATTTATAGATGCCTTATTCACATTTCAATTCTGTTTATAGGTTTTACTCCCTTGGTTTCAAATTTTTAAGTTACATTTTCCTCAATGAATATGATTCTTCCACATGATTTGAATTCCCCTTTCCTAGCTCAATATAATGTCAATACGATGTCTTAGCTTGACATTCAATGCATTTCTCAATTTTGCATGAAATTTGCAATCTCAAATTTCTCAGATTTTCATGTCTCCAAATGTTTTCTTTACTTTCCTAAAATCTTGCATTTTCATGTCACTGTTTTAGAATCCCTGTAAATCTAGTCTAGCTAAACTTTAAAGAGTTTGTGAACCAGGAACTCATTTAAAAATTAACTAAATGAACAAATAAAAGAGTGTGTACACAGGTCTAGACTGTGAAACTCCTATGAACAAGGGCTCTTCCTTATTATTTTATTTAATACAGGGTACAATTTGCATGTACATACATTTACACGTGATAAGCTCTCAATTCGTTTAGTTTAAATAAACTGAACTACCTAGTTAACTCAGTTTAAAATAATAATTTCAATGATGGATGAAAATACTTAGGAAACAGTGAACTCAATTACTCCAGACATTTGATTTACTAGGATTTTGATTTTATTCTATTCAAGAAATTATAGGTATCACAATAAATGATTTAAATTTATTAACTAACATTTCATTAATAAATATTATTCATAAAGATTGTATAAGTTACAACAGCTTTTTTTTTTAAAGAGCTCTTTTTTAAAAGAGCTTTTTTAAAGCTCTTTTTTTAAAGAGCTTATTGTATTTATATATAACACCTTATTATATTTATACATAATGGTAGTACCATTACTTTTATTGAAATGCATGTCATGGTATACCTGCAGAGTTAGCAATGTACTAGGAAGAAAACTCATGAGTAGAATAAGATTTTGAAGGAAAGCAGAAAGTGGTTACTTTTCTTTACTCTTTTAAACTTAAGTATCATAAAATCATCCAGTTGTACATTTTTATTCAATCTCCAAGCATCTTTTCAGAATTTGCCTAATGTTTAACTGAATATTACATCATGTGACCTGATTTACTAAAAAAAAGTTAGAAAAAAATTAAATTCATTTCATCTTTCAAATATTGCTTGATAACCCCCCACTTTTTGTGTACAACTACTAATAATCATTCATAGGTGTAGTAAGTTGAAAATCAAAATGCAGGCAGACAAGTGGCTAAGCATGCAGACAAGACAGTCAAAATGTGAATTAATGTTAAATCTAATTTTAATCTAATTTATTTTTATTGAATTTTCACATTAACTTGATTTACGTTTTACAAATATAGGTAATGGTGAGGTACTCTAAACAAAGGAGAATTGAGGTTTCACAGGATAGAACAGTGTGTTATAAAGGCTATTAAACTATAGTCTCAAAAGAGCCTTTGCCTGAGTTACATGTAAAACACATTTTTAATATGAAGCTTGAGATAAAGGAATTTAGGCAAAGAACCTGGCTTAAAAGTGTAATATTTTAAATTCAAAAATTTCATTTTTTTACACAGTGGTATATGATGCCCAAATAGCTGTAAAACCCCAGTAGCAATAAAACTGCAAAAAAAAAATCACAGTATCCTATAATATAAGAACTTCCTAAATTAAATTATGATATTTTTAATGAAGAAAAACAAAATAACAAAGCTAGAAATAATTAAAGTCTAATTCTTTAGGTACATAAGATTGACAGATGATGGAAGCAAAGAAAAAATATCTTAATGAAGGTGGGCTAAAGTCATGCTTTGAGCAGTGTCTGGTGGGGACAGGTGAAGCAAAAATGGCATTCTGACAAGCCAAGGAACTCACTAGAATAGTGTAGCAGGAATGAAACAAAAATAGGTGCTTCATCATGTGGACTCAGCTTATTAGTTCTCATCTGAGGATAAGGGGAGTTGAAGAAAAATATAAATTTCAAAATGGTATGTCATAAGCTCTTTTAAAATTAAGTAGTTAATACTTAAATAGGATGCCATCATACTGTCTAAAATGCAAGGCTTGGAGCACCTGGGTGGCTTGTCTGTTAAGCATCTGACTTCAGTTCAGGTCATGATCCAATAACTCATAAGTTCAACTCCTGCATCAGGCTCTGCACCGACAGCTCATAGCCTGAATCCTGCTTCAGATTCTGTGTCTCCCTTTCTCTCTGCCCCTCCCCAGCTTGTGCATGAATGCTTTCTCTCTCTCTTTCTCTCCCGCTCTCTCAAAAACAAACATTAAGAAAAAATAAATAAAATGCAAGTCTTCTAGGATGCATACATATGTCTTACCAATTCATATACATTGCAAAAATCATACTTGGAGCATCATTATAAAAATTAGAATACTAGCAATGCCTTTAATATATTCATATCAAATATTATTTTAACATAATTCCCCTACAGAATTATATTACAATCATGTAGTGATATATAGTCCACAAGGGCAAGGATCTTTCTAGCTATTAACTGTGTATAAATTATTTTCAAAAATATGATCAATTTAGGGGTGTCTGGGTGGCTCAGTTGGTTAAGCGTCCAACTTCAGCTCAGGTCATGATCTCACGGTTCGTGGGTTTGAGGCCCACGTCGGGCTCTGTGCTGACAGCTCAGAGCCTGGAGCCTGTTTCAGATTCTGTGTCTCCCTCTCTCTCTGCCCCTCCCGTGCCCCCCCCCGGTCAGATATAAATAAAACATTAAAAATTTAAAAATATGTTCAACTTAGAATTTTACTATTTACACACATGTGGTAGAAATGAAATGCTCTCGAATATTTTTGGCAAATATTTTTCCTTACTACCAGATTGAATGACCTAGTTAGTAATAATTGGGAAGAAAATAATTCAGCAACCATTTCACTTGGGACCGAAAGGCCGAACTATCTGAATGAAACAATATATTTTGTCCCCCCACTACACTAAATTTGATCTTTGATGCCCCTATTTACTTTCTAAATTATCAAGTAACATGTATTTTAAAATCAAATTCATCAGAATATTTGCTATTTAAAGCTCTGGCTGGTGTTTGGGATCATATTTTTAGCCATGTTCTTGTGCTTAGAAATCCAGGAGATTTTACCCTCTATTATCTGGCTCTCTCTTTAAGTTTCGGAAAGCTGCATTATTTTATACCTAGTATTTGCCGCCAATAAAATTGAATCTATTCTTGTCTACTCGTCTTTTGTTACTCAGTAGTTTGTGTTAGTAGCTGCTTGCCTTCTTTTCTTTTCATATTTCTGACCCTTTTTTCTTCTCATATGTTGTCTAGTGTTAGGAGACACAGTGATGTAGAGAATTATAAAAGAAAAAAAATAAATAAAAGGAAAGGAAGGGAAAAAATAAAACCTACAATGCAGAAGTTGCTTTCTGGCAGCAACAGAATTACAGAGAAAAGTAAAAGTTGAAATCTGACAGGATTAGCCTGCTGACTTGCTGAGTTTATGAGCCCTGTAAAGAATACCAATGAGAGAAAAAATAGAAGCTAGAAGACAATGTTATAAATCTTACCTACAGACTTCTTCACCAAGAGTTAGGAAATAAAATCAGGTTCTGGATGCCATTAATGGTTAGGATGTCACAGAAAACAATCAGTTTGGCATCTGCTTTTCTTTTCAAAATTGTAAGAACACTGGAGGTGGAGCTCTTTGTGAAATGATTACATGATGTGCAGAACAATGTGTACCTCTTCCCCTCTGACATCCAGGACTTACACTAAATGGAACTGGGACTAGTTACGGATAGACATTTAAAAACTATCGACTCAGTCTACTCAATGTGAGAACTGGTCACAATTTACTGAAGATTAAAAGATGAGGAATAGACCAAAGTATATACTTATATCATAACATCAAGTAGAGACTAAAAATCAGTCCTGAAAATCACATACAAGACCAGGTATCAAACAGGTCCTCACTTATTATGAGAGACAGAGTATGTGACTAGATTCTAGAGTACCAAGACACAGATGGAAAATAAAAGTTGTTACAGTCATCTGAAGGCTTACGTCATCATGGTCTTCCCAATAATTCAGACGTGCTTATATCAAGCAAACACTATTTTTAGAATAACAAAGTTATATAACAGATTATTAAAATCTGTAAAAGTTTGATGAAATACAATATTCCTTTCTAGGAATCAATCACTTACATTAACAAACACAACATTTCCACATAATTATGGGGAGTGAATAAACTTACTGAAATCTTCCAAAAGACCCTAATTTAACTATTCTTAAGACTTAACCTGTATGGTCCTTGAGTTTTGCATATTTAACAATTATTACTTACAGGAATGAGTACATGATCTTACAGGAGCAAAATAACTAGATAGTTCCTGAAGTTCCCACATTATGTAATTGGGTTAAAAATATTATGGTATATGGAATACTACATGGCAATGAGAAAAAATGAAATCTGGCCATGTGTAGCAACATGGATGGACCTTGAGGGTCTTATGCTGAGCAAAATAAGTCAGGCAGAGAAGGACAAATATCATATGTTTGCACGTATAGGAGGATTAGGAGGAACTTAACAGAGGACCAACGGGGAGAAGAAGGGGAAAAATAGTTGGGGAGAGGGAGGGAGGCAAACCATGAGAGACTCTTGAATGCTGACAAAAACTGAGAACTGATGGATGTAGGGGGGAGGGGAGATGGGCATGGAGGATGGCACTTGTGGGGATGAGCACTGGGTGTTATGTGGAAACTAATTTGACAATAAACTATTTGTAAAAAAAATTACGGTATATACAGTGAGATTTATTCAACCTTTAAAATTGAAATTTTCTTATTTAAGAATTTAATATTTTCTAATATATAGGTGTTATATATTACTAACCACAAAGACAGGTTTCAAAATTGTGGATACTATCAGAACTCATTACTGTAAGAAAATATACACATATATGCAAAATTAAGTCTCAGAAGAGTATTATCCAAAACTTGACAATTATTTTCTATATTCGGTTTATGAATTTTGCTTATCTAAATTTTCTAATTTCACTACATTGGACATGTAGAGAATTTTACTTACTAACAATCACCCTATCTTAGTGACATACATTTAAATGACAGCTATTTTGAGGCACTCAGGAGGCTCAGTCGGTTAAACATCTGACTTTGGCTCAGGTCATGATCTCACAGTTTGTGAATTTGAGTTCTGCGTTGGGCTCTGTGCTGACAACTCAGAGCCTAGAGCTGCTTCAGATTCTGTGTCTCCCTCTCTCTCTGCCCCTCACCCACTGGTGCTCTGTCTCTCACTCAAAAATAAACATTAAAAAAATTAAAAACATAAGGTACAGCTATTTTTGATAAGCAAAATGCATCACATGCTTTAATTTTGGCATATGGATAATACATGGATAACTTGAATGGAGACAGAAGTAATTTACAAAGAAATACAAATGTGAAGGATGGAAAGTTGAAGATCTTGAAACCTTTACCCCATGACCAACCACTAACACAAAGGAGAGACCAACGAGTAAATTCTGCTGGGAAGTGATGAGATTCACATTCGAGTCTTGAAAAGCACTGAACTTTGATGTGAATCTGAGATCTGAAAGTGGGGCCCGTTCCTATATTCAGGGATTCAAAACAGTTGCTAGTAGGTTGTCAAAAGCAAATCTGGATCATTTTACAGTTATTTCTTAGACAGTAGGTGAGGGAAAAGTGGAAATGGGTTGGACAAAATAAGGCAATTAATAATGTTTCAGTAGCCTAGCACCAGAGACCCAGGCAGCTGGGCATCCCCAGAGGACTGAAGGAATCTTTGCTGAGAAGAAATAAACTATATCTTGGAACCATCCTCCCCTCTGCCCCCTGTTTGCCCACTGCTACCACTATCGCCCCCAGCAATGTAGGGAAAAGGAAGTTCTGAATCAGTACTTTGGGGAATCTGCTGTCTGCAACATCTTGACGCCTGAACACTCAGATGGAAGAGAGCAGACTATTTCAGAAAGCACATATAAGTTAGAAGAGAGCTCCTGATAGCAGGATTGATTATCTGCTCTCAGTCCTGGCACGCAGCAAAGCTCTCTGAAAGATATCTAGGACATATTAGACGGCTGACAGTGGAGGAAGAAATACTGAAATTGAGAAGTATTATTTCATGTTGAGTAGCGCTGGCTACAGCCAACTCCCACGGCAATACTTGCAGATGAATTACACTGGGGAAAGTTGTTGTTGTTGTTTTTTAAAGAGACGAAAAGAAATGGATGTTTATAGACACTTATAAAAGTATTTAAAAACTTTTTTTATCTTCCCACTATACTTTACAGTCCTAAATAAAACAGATATCATCTTATATAATATTTTATAATTTTCAGTTTCACTAGAATTATTTATCTTGAACTTTATCACCAGGGTTAGGAATATCAACGTTTTAACAAGGGGAAGGCTCAATCAGTGGAAATGAACTGAGGCCATCTGAATTCTATCTGAGCTAGGACTCACACCATAGACATCTCAGTCCAATTGCCCTCATTCAATGCAGGTGCCATGCTGTCTTGCATGACCATATAAGCCCATAATAAAAGAATGATTTATAGCCGGGTATTCATTTTAGGTATAGTTAATTTCATTGCTTTAAATGACTTTAGATGTCTGCTCCATTTGGGCATCATAATTACTTTCATTAGTAAATAAATTTGCATTTTGAAGTAGAGATTACATGGGCAATATCTTCCTGTTTGCAGGTAATTTACTGCCGAGGTGGGATTCTCTCATTCCACGGTAATAATCCTCTTAAATGTGCTCTGGCAACACTGGAAATCAGAATACAGCTTGCCTTTAGTGAACTGAAACTGTCCAAGGAAGAGTCCTGATGTTCTGAAGTCCTAATAAAACCAATTAAATGATAGTAAACATTGGCTAAGTCATTAGTTTTTTTTAATTATTATTTTTCTATAGAACCTCACATATTAAACATTGGCATCCACGCAGCCTTTTGACTGAAATAGAGAACAACATTTTTAACTGTATTTTGTATTTTTTAAGTTAAAAATGTAATGGTATCTTTAATTTTTTTTAATGTTTATGTATTCTTGAGAGAGAGAGACAGAGCATGAAAGGGGAGCAGCAGAGAGAGAAGGAGACACGGAATCAGAAGAGGGCTCCAGACTCTGTGCTGACAGCACAGAGCCCCAAGCGGGGCTCAAGCTCGTGAACCGTAAGATCATGACCTGAGCCAACAAGGTCAGATGTTTCACCAACTTAGCCATGGAGGTTCCCTATAGCAGTATCTTTTTAAGTGAAATGTCTTTTCTATATAAATGCACACGGGCTCTCCACATCAATGTGTGTAAAAAGTTGTCGTAAGGAAAAAGATCCTTGTTCCAGATGTTATCCTGATCATCATCCAGAGCCCAATCTACAATTTTGGCATTCTTTTTTTTTTAATATTTTTATTTATTTCTAGAGAGAGAGAGAGACAGCGTGACAGGGGAGGGTCAGAGAGAGAGGGAGTCACAGACTGAAACAGGCTCCAGGCTCTGAGCTGGCAGTCAGCACAGAGCCCGATGCGGGGCTCGAACCCACGAACCGCGAGATCATGACCTAAGCGAAAGTCGGACACTTAACCGACTAAGCCACCCAGGCGCCCCCAATTTGGGCATTCTTGGCACCTCACTGGGTCCCTTAGAATGGTGTGCATGAGCAGAGGTTTGAATCAGGCAAGAAACACAACCGTATACTAATGCATACACATATACATAAACATACACAGGCACAACTTAATAGTTTAAAAGGAACCATAATCCTCTGACAATAGAGTAGAAATTGGTGAATATATTTATGTAAAAGTACAGAAATAACCTTTGGTTTGTTTTGTTAAGCAGTTTCTATCAGTTCACATACCACACTTACTGAGGATGTCCCATCAAATCAAATTAACCAAATATACAATAAAAGTAACTAAAATAGCCAAACAATGTTTTCAGCATGGTCAAGTACAAATCATTCTTGCCCAAAGCCTAAGACTGATCATATATAAACAAAAGTCAAATTCAGAAAGGTATTTGTATTAAACTTAGTAAAATCAAAGCAAAACATTTGTGCCTTTTATGTACATTTGGGATGGGGGAGAATAGTAATAATGCCTGAATAAGAAAGCCTCTAATAACAACCAATAAAATTATACACATTTTAAAACTTTACGTATATGACACTGAAAGTTAGAAAAAGGTAGTCATAGAACATTTAGATGAACACAGTTCTCAATATACCACTTACTTAAATCAATCAAGTTGTCATTTTAAAATATGTTGATCATTCTCTGTATATATATCCAGAATGTCAACTGAATTCACACTGTCCTTCAGATTTAGTTAGACTTTTCTTGAATCTCCTACCTCAATCCTGTAGTAGTTCAGGAGGGTCTTCACAGTATGTTCATTGATGCTCAGACTGACCAATTTTTGGGGTCACTCAAATTTCTGAATCACAGCAGCTACTGAGCTCACTCTGATAGCTGACATATGGTATTTGTCAATATTAACCTCGTTTATTTAGGATTTCCAGACAAACACAAAAAATATTCATATTTGGTATATAGTGAACTTTAACCTATCTCGGGAGATGGATGAAGGCTACACATCAGAAAAACAACAAGTCAAAATTGAATATTAGATTTGCTCATGGTTAGATTTTCTTTGGACATTTTATCATTAATTATGTATCTGTATCCTTATTCTTATGAGCCAGTCTCCTACTACATAACTCCAACCCTCTTTATATATTCAGCTATCCATCCCTTGCTCATTTGCTATCTCCTTCTTTCACTCTCTTGAGCCTAACTATACCTTGAGATCATCTGCCACCATCAAAATGGCTAGCCTAAAACTAAGCCACATGACTTTTTGTAGCTCTAGTCCCCAATATTAATGTCATCTACTTTTTTCTTCCTATAAGCAGATGGTGATTATTTATTATAAAGCACTACCTATATTGGGCAAATATAAAAACACATATCCATCATTAGTTAACAATAGTTACTAAACATCAACTACCAAGAGATGATGACATTTAGGAAATGAAAGTAATTAAATTAGTAATGGTGTCTACTCAAAAATATTTATATTTATACTAAGCACTTTACCCATATTTTTTTAAATTCCTCATAGCGATTCTAGGAAACAATTCCCACTATATGTACACATACATAACGGGTATTACATACATGTATTTGTTTATATATGAGGCTGAGTCTAAAATAATTTACAAATATTGTAATATTGATTCAGATCATATTGCAAATTAGTGTCAAACCATGATAAACCCCAAGCATATCTTGGTACACATCCCACTGACAACACTCCAAAAAAATTGAAAACTATTTTAACAAAGAGATGAAATCTCAGATCTCAAAGACCAAGTGATTCTCTTAGAGACATGAACCTTATACACAAATAACTAGAAACAGTATTGGATATGTGTCAATTAATGGTATAAGAAAAGAAAAGATTGCTTCTAATGGAAGGAAATATCAATAGCAGCTAAAATAATTAAAGAAAACAGCTTCAGGGGCACCTGGGTGGCTCAGTCAGTTAAGGTTCTGACTGGCTCAGGTCATGATATCACAGTTCATGAGTTTAAGCCCTGTATCGGGCTCTGTACTGACAGCTCAGAGTCTGGAGCCTGCTTCTGTCTCAGAGTTCTGTCTCCCTCTCCCTCTGCCCCTCCCCAGATTGCACTGTGTCTCTCTCTCAAAAATAAATAAAATTTTAAAAATTAAAAATAAAACAGTTTCAAGTGAGATATTTTTAAACTGATTTCTGATCACTTGGAGGATGTTGGTTGAACGGATCTTTTCTAAATATGTAGCTATGTATAGAGAGATAGATACATTATTTGTATTTCTTCTGCCATTTAAAAGAAGACACACTGGTAATATAGTTATTCTGATAAGCCAAGAGTGAGAATGGCAGAAACAGCCAAAAAATAGAAGAATTACAAAACTTTCTAGGTTGGGTATTCCCATGAGAGAGGAGTGTTTTATTTATTCTTGGGGCTACTGTCAATTATTTCAGACTTCTGGTATTTACTTATACTTCTGTTTGTGTCTAGGTGAGCAGTGGACAACTATTTTACAAGTGACATATCGAAAGAGATTGCATACATCTCGAAGCTATCTGCCTACAGAAATTCCTTATCAAATATAAACTCAATATTTCAAATAGAAGGTAGCATAATGCATAAAATTACAATCACCATCATGATTGGAAAAATGAGACTTCGAGTAATATAAAAATTTCTTCTGCTTAATGAGGAAATAAGAAAATCCACTGGCAATGTTGTCAATATTTAAACCTATTATTCTCTTTTTATATTTTATAATTAAAGAGGGGGAGGAGGGAGAGACAGAATACTGTCAGACTAATCGCATCACTCATGGGATCAAGCCCCACATCAGGCTCTGCTCTGACAGAGCCCAGGCTTGCTTGGGATCCTCTTTCACTGCCTCATACCCCCCTTGTGTATGACCTCTTCTCTCTCTCTTTCACCAAATAAATAAACTTAAAAAAAAAAGAAAGTACACATGCTTTGCTCTGAGTACTATTCTGTTTAAAACTAAACACCTTGTGCTCATCACACCAGTGCCCTCATGAATAGCCATCACTCATTTAGCCCATCCCCCACCCACTTCCCCTCCATCAATCCTCAGTTTGTTCTCTGCTTAGAGTCACTTATGGTTTCCTTCCCTCTCTTTTTTCCCTTGCCCTATGTTCATCTGCTTTGTTTCTTAAATTCCACACATGAGTGAAATCATATGCTACTTGTCTGACTTATTTCACTCAGAATAATACACTGTAACTCCATCCACATCATTTCAAATGGCAAGACTTCATTCTTTTTGATGCTTGAATAATATTCTTCACACACACACACACATACACACACACACACACACACAAACATACACATACACAACGTCATCTTTATCTTTTCATTAGTTGCTGGACATTTAGGCTTTTTGAATAATTTGGCTATTATTGATAACGCTGCTATAAACATAGGGGTGGATGTGTCCCTTTGAATCAGTATTTTTGCATAATTTGGGTTAATACCTAGTTCTGCAAGTGGTGGTTCGTAAGATAGTTCTGTTTAACTTTTTGAGGAACCTCCATACTGTTTTCCAGAGTTGCTATACCAGTTTGCATTCTCACGAATAGTGTAAGAGTGCTCCCCTTCTTGCACATCCTAGCCAACATCTGTTGTTTCCTGTGTCATTATTTTAGGCACTCTGAAATGTGTGAGGTGATATTTCATTGTAGTTTGTCTTGTATTTCCCTGATGATGAGTGATGTTGAGCATCTTTTCATGTGTCTGTTAGCCATCTGGATGTCTTCTTTGGATAAATGTCTATTCATGTCTTCTGCACATTTCTTAACTGGATTATTTGCTTTCCTGGGTGTTGAGTTTGGTAAGTTCTTTATAGAATTTGGATACTAATCCTTTATCAGATATATCATTTGCAAATATCTTCTCCCATTCCATAGGTTGCCTTTTAGCTTATTGATTATTTCCTTTGCTGTGCTGAAGATTATGTTGATGAAGTCCCAATAGTTCTTTTTTTTCTCCAAGCTTAGTTATTTATTTATTTTGAGAGAACAAGAGCAAGAAAGCAATCACATGAGCAGGGGAAGGGCGGGACAGTGAGAGAGGTAGAGAGAGAGAAACCTGTGCCGACAGCATGGAGCCTGATGCAGGGCTTGAACCACGAACAGTGAGATCATGACCTAAGCCAAAATCAACAGTCAGATGTCTCTCTGACTGAAGCAGACAGGAACCCTTCTATTAGTTCCTTTTTGCTTTTGTTTCCCTGGTCTCCAGACACATGCCTAGGAAGAAATTGCTATGGTCAATATCAAAGAGGATGCTGCCTGTGTTCTCCTCTAGGATTTTGATGGTATCCTGTCTCATATGTAGGTTTTTCATCCACTTTGAATTTATTTTTGTGTATGTTGTAACAAAGTGGCCCAATTTCATTCTTCTGAATGTTGCTCTCCAGTTTTCCCAACACCATTTGCTAAAGAGACTGTTTTCCCATTGGATTTTCATTCCTGCTTTGTGGAAGATTAGTTGAACATATAGTTCTGGGATTCCTATTCTTTTCCATTGACCTATGTGTCTGTTTTCATGCCAGTACCATATTGTATACTGTATGGATGATTATAGCTTTGTAATACAGCTTGAGTTTCAGAATTGTGATGCCTTCAGTTCTTTTTCTGTTTCTTTTTCAGGATTCCTTTGGCTATTCAAAGTCTTTTGTGGTTCCATACAAATTTCAGGATTGTTTGTTTTAGCTCTGTGAAATTGCTGGCGTTATTTTGATAGGGATTCCATTAAATGTGTAGATTGTTTGGGGTAGTATAGACACTTCGACAATGTTTATTCTCCCAATCATGAGCATGGAATGTTTTTCCATTTCTTTATGTGGTCTTCAATGTTTTTCATAAGTGTTCCATATATTTTAGAGTACAGATCTTTTATGTCTGTGGTTTGGTTTATTCCTAGGTATCTTATGGTTTTTGTTGCAATTATAAGTTGGATCAATTCCTTGATTTTTTTCTCTGCTGCATCATTATTGGTGTATAGAAATGCAACAGATTTGTGTACATTGATTTTTGTATCCTGTGACATTGCTGAATTCTTATATCAGTTCCAGCAATTTTGTGGTGGACTCTTTTGGGCTTTCAAAATAGAGTATCATGTATTTGCAAATAGTGAAAGTTTGAATTCTTCCTTGCTGATTTAGAGGCCTTTTATATCTATTTGTTGTCTGATTGCTGAAAATAGGACTTCCTGTGTTATGTTAAATAACGATGGTGAGAGTGTCTTGTTTCGGACCATAGAGGAAGATCTCTCAGTTTTTTGCCACTGAGGGTAATATTAGCTGTGGACCTTTAATATATCGCCTTTCTGATATTGAGATACGTGTTCCATCTATCCCTACTTTGTTGAGAGTTTGTATCAAGACTGGATGCTGTATTTTGTCAAAAGCTTTTTCTCCATCCATGGAGCCACATGGTTCTTATCTTTTCTTTTATTAATGTGGTGAGTCATGTTGGTTGATGTGCAAATGCTGAATCCCCCGTGAAGCCCAGAAATAACTCCCACTTGATAATGGTGAATCATTTTTTGAATGATTCTTTTAATGTAATCTTGGATTTGATTTGCTAGTACCTTGTTGAGAATTTTTACTCCGTGTTCATCAGGGACATTGGCCTGTAAGTCTCCTTTTTAGCAGAGTCTTTGGTTTGGGAGTTAAGATAATGTTGGCATTGTAATATTAATTTTGAAGTGCTCATCCCAACAAGTGCTCTGTTTAATGCCCATCATCCATCTAGTCCATTCCCCACCAGTCTCCCCTCTGGCAATCCTCAGTTTGTTCTCTGTATTTAAGAATCTCTTGTGGCTTGTCTCCTTCTCTGCTTTTATATTATTTTTGCTTCCCTTCCCTTATGTTCATCTGTTTTATAATAGATATGTATTTTCAAATGAAAAAAAAATTAGAGACTCTGAAGAGAAAACTGATAACTGAAGATAAATAATTAAAATGTAACAGTTAACTGAGACTGTAAATGAATAACGGAAATACCCTTACAAGTTTCTTAAATTTATCAATATGCAAAGTTAATGGAGAAATGCAGATGGCCTTTATCAGCATATGTTTTTCCAGGTGTATTTACATTTTTATTAAATATTTTGATCTTTAAATGGCAGTTACTTCATTTGAGAAACACTTATCTTAGAGAATGAAAACAACCATTTAATTATATGCCAACTGGGCCTGTTCTATAAGCAAGGTATGAAAAATATGTGTGTGATGTCAATTAAAAGGCATGAAGAAGACATTTCTGCTTTCCTTAAAAGGCTTTCTCATAGTTGCTCTCTACTGAGTAAAATTATCTCCAAAAATATAAAACATTGAGATTTAAGAAGTTCCTCCTTTTGCTTTTTTTCATTTTTTTCTTTCCCGCCCAAAATAAGATGTCCTTGGAAAGCTGAGGAATATAACAGCAGAAAACCATCGATGCTCTCTTGCTCAGCTCGAACTGCTGTGAGAAAATACCATATTCTCTGTGGCTTAAATAACAGACATTTATTTCTGAGTTATGGAGGCTAAGAAGTCTAAGATCCAGGTGCAAGCAGATCAGATGCTTAGATAAGGCCCTCTTCCTGGCTTGCAGTAAAAAAATGTCTCCCTGTATCTTTACAAGACATAGAGAGATCTGATCTCTTCTTCTTTTAAGGTTACTGATCTCATTAAAAGGGACCCACCTCATAATCTCATCTAAAGTCAATATATCCCCAAAGCTTTACCTTGAAATACCATCACTTTGAAGTTTAATGCTTCAACCTATAAATCTGGGTGACACATTCAGCCCATAAATATTGCACTTATATGACTACATGCACATCTGTTGTTTAAATAATCCTTCAAAGAAACAAGAACCATACAGATCTAAAGCTTTAAAAAATGCATCTTTCGGGAACTAAAAATATTATGTTGATTTAGATAAAATATATTGTGTTGAAATGAAGCCAATACCTGCATCATCTTTAATCAAACCAAGTAAATCCTGATAATCTATTATTAGATAAGACAAAAGAAAATAACTATGCTTTAGTAGGCTCCTCATATTCTACCAACCATCATACTTCTTTTCTCAAATGGTTTTCGTAAGTAGTGCCTTTATCCCATGGCTATATACAGGCACTCTCCTTATGCTCATGGTCTGTGGTGATCAATAAAGCAGGTTTCACACTGATACCAAGAGATGTATTTGTTGCTTCTAATTTAATACAGTCCAGGTTTAAAGGCTAAGAGGAAATTATATAGTTTTGTTTTGTTTTCAGAATATTTTCCATTTTGTGTTAAGGAGGTGTAAAGAGAAGAAGAAGGGAAGCCCATGCACCCTAAACAAGAGTGATGGAAAGAAAAAAGAAAATCAAAGTTTTAATAAACTGTAGTTAAGGGGTTAAAATAGTATCTCAAAATATTTCTAGGTGAATCATATATAATACTAGGATATCTGATTTACAATTTAATTTTGTGTATCTTGTGGGAAATCACTTACCTAGTTCATGATAGATTTGTGATAAACCTTTGGCAGTTGGGGTTACACATGGGAGTTTTCCTATGTGGCAATTTATAGCAGGAAATTGGGAGACTTATGTTAGTAGAAAAGGCTACTGGTGAGAAATTAAGTGTAGAAAAATGGAAGGATCGAACCAAGACACTGCTGTAGCATAACCATCAAGTGGGCAGAAGTGTGACTTGGCCATTTTGGTGCCTAGAAGAGTACTAGTCACATAGTCACTACTCAGTAACTGAATGAATGAATGAATGAATGGTTCCAGAGAATTTTATAAAAGAGTATTTCATTAATGTTACCATATCATCTGCCATCTCTATGTAATACTTTCATGAATTTGGTCTGTGAATTGTGAATCACTCTTATGAATGTGACGATGAGGCAGAATTTGAAGAAGTGTATCTTCATCAAACAGAGTGCTTACAATAAATGAGATCTGGTCAATAGCAACATTCAAGTATTTCAAACTTTTGTCAACACTGACATTATTTCACTCCCCAAGGAGAGAAAGCAACAACAGAAAAAAAAAAAAAAAACCTTATTTGCTAAATACAAATATATTAAGCAACATTTCAAACTAAAATGTGAACTACCATTGGAACTGACTCCCTTCCTTCAGTATGACTGAGTTTACCCAACTTCCGAACTCAAATATTAGCATTTATAATCGAAAAGCTGAGCATTTAACTGTTTATTTCTTAATATGTGTATTCCTTCCTCCAGTAACAGATATGGCCAATGAGTATTTTTCTAGGAGTACAGCATACAGTTTTGAAGGTGGGGATCTTATTATCAATGAAAAATAAATTAGGAATAAAAGGGAACCTCAGGATCTAATTTTTTCAAATATCTCCCCATACTGGGTCTAGCTGATAAATGCTACCATTCCAGTAAAATCCTATTATTTCTAGTTTCTTCAATGATATATTTGGTTTGTAATATTTAGAAAGTAGTTTTTCACAGAGAGACATTTATTCAACGCTATTATTAAATAACTTCTACATGATCTGCTCCTGGATTACACAAAATGGATCAGATATCTATGTCATTTTCAAAGAGTTTATATGTCTTAAGGAGATAAATAACAAATGTAAATAAGCATATGATAAATAGATGCTAATAAATGTGACAACATGAGAAGAAGGAAAAAACTTCTATGGATGCATAAAGTTAACTGGCCAGATTAATTAAATCTCCATGAAGGAAAGCTCTCCTCTTGAAGAAATCCAGCATAACTTTGATTTTAAAACTAATTGATCGACAAAAATTCATCAACTCCATTGTAGCTATTATTTTTAACTACTTCCTTCCTTCATCAAGGAAAATGCTTTACCATCATAATTCTGTCAGTTATTTCAGTTTTTAGAGCCAAATGAAAAATAAAGAAATAAATCAAATAATAATCTAAACTATTGTATGATTAGCAGAAAAAGAAAAAGGGCAAGAAGGCATGAACATTTTACCCTTTGTTCAACAAGAATGTAGCAGTTATATTTAATTGAAGCAGACTGAAATAATATTCAGTACAACTATCCCCCAAAAAATATTTCCGAAGGAATTACTACTGGAAAATAATTTAAAGAGGACTATTGAACTCTTTTGTGTTCTCGTTTGCACACTTGTTTGCTTTTCCGTGAATCTTTTCACACAGTGAAACCTTCTTTTGTCTTTCTAACACCTTTTCTTTCTTTCTTCTACCATTGCCCCAGGTACCTGGAGAACTGACCCAATTATGTCTATGTCCTTCCTTTGGGCAGTCGGAAGAAAGTGCTGGAGAGTTGAGGTGCCGGTGGAAACGGAGACTCAGTACCAGGGAATCAAGCAGGAAAGCAGGGATATTTGATAAAGTTTGCTGTATTTGGTATTCCATATTCCCTCACTCTATTCCATATTCCCACAGAGACTTAATAAAACACACAGTAAGTGGTGATAGCCTCAGAATGAAATCTGTATTACTTGAATTTAAACCTCCTGGTAAATCTGACCTCAGAGAAGATACTTTGTGACAACAGAGAACATCCAAGGGCCTTCAGTCATATGTTGTGTAACAGGCTTTTCAATATTTAGTGTACAGAGGTTTCCATATCCTCCTACCTCTGTTTGGCTTCTTTATGTATATATGTTTCATATTTTATTTTTTTAATGTTTATTTATTTTGAGAGAGAGTGTGTGTATGTGTGTGTGGGAAGGAGCAGAGAGCAAGAGGGAGAGAGAGAGAATCTCAAGCAGTCTCCTCACTGTCAGTACAGAGCATGACTGGGGGCACAAATTCACAAACCCTGAGATCATGACTTGAGCCAAAATCAAGAGTCTGACTCTTAACCAATTAAGCCATTCAGTTTCCTTTGTTTCATATTTTAATTTTCATATGGGGCAATCACAGGAATCGATTCCTCTCTGAAAATAGGGATTATACTATGGCATTTTTGCTATTCTAGGATTCATCTATATTTTTTCACTTACTTGAAGGTTTATAAAAGCTTGTAAAATTTATGTTACGATTTTGCTTCTTGGATTCAGCAAATGTAAAATGTGGTAAATATTGTGGGTTCCTTCTGGATTTCTATCTACAACTGTTTTCACATAACGTATTATATCCATAAAAACAAATATTTCTAGAACTAATGCAGATTACCACATTATTTTCCCTACAAATACATGAATTATATACGTACATTGAGATCAGCCTTTGTTTCTTTATGAATTATCATCAGAAATATGAAATTAATTTAAATCATCAAATATTTATATTGATACTACAGGGGAAAATTGAAATGTAACTCCTTCAGCCTTCTATTTCTATCAGAACATGAACACAAAATCTTTTATGTTTGTGAACTTAAAGACAAATATATATCCATTATTAGTCAGTAGTAATTACATAAACATTTAAACTTAAACTATACTGTATATATTAAATTTTATATTTTTGTCAATTATTTATGTCACAGAAGTTAAATTTTAAGATAGTTCCTGAGATACTTTTATTGCTTTTTTTTCTGTAACTAGGAATAGAAGCCTGTGTTAAATGTCTAAGGGCAAACATTGTCTTCTGCTTCACCTGCTAAAGCACATAAGAAAACATGTTTGCTTAAATATTTTTAGGAAATAATATGATGTTATTTTCTAACATGTAAAGAGCATTTAACGAAAACTGTCATAATTCTAAAGAAAAATTAGTTTTTCTTTAAATACACTTACTTAGGATCTACTTTTTCCCCTAAAAACTATTTAAAAAGTATCATCATATTTAATTTCCTATATGATTCATAAAAAAATGTAAACAAAGAAATCAACACATCTTTAAGATTTCTGATTATAAGGAAGCAGCTTTATTTAGCTTCTTAACTGTCCTTTAAAGTTAGTATAGTTAATTCTGATATAGAAAATGAGAGTATCATCATTTTCAAAGGATTAAAGAGTTGCTACAATCTTACTATAAACTCAGAGCAGTAAAAGTATCCTTTTAAGATCTTCAAACACAAAATCTCCAAGAGTCAACTTTCTGAATTTGATGACTGAAACTTGTTTGTCCTCTGTTAATTTCAAACACTTAAAATCATTCATAGCTACTGTGTCAATATGTGAAATGCCTTAGAAGGTATTTCTTGGAAGGAGAAATAATGAATAGATAAACTACAACCATTAATGAGTTGCTAACTACTATTAACCAAAATTTGTAATCAATCACAGGGTTCCTTAAAATACTGTGTCAGTTTAGACACCTTCAGGCATAAAAACAAAAAAATACCAAATCAAATGACAAAAGCAACATGAATTATTAGTGTACTTACAACTTTTCCTCAGTAATATTGTTCCAATGATTCTATCATATCATCAGAAGCCTATTTACTGTCTACTCTGCCCACCTCAATGTTTTGTCTGTGTCTACCTTCATGGACCAAAATGGTATGTCACAAAAAAAAAAAAGGAAATATTAAGAGTTGAAAAAAGATAGTACTCCTGTCTTATGTTCTTTTTCAAGAGAAATAAATTATTTTTAGACTCCCATCTTCCTCAAAAGGCTTCACTTTTTTTTTGTTTTTTTAATTTATGAGAAGTGTGTCTCACTGCATCACAGGCCCCATTCATTTTTCAGCCAATCGCTACCAGGAAAACTGGATCATCATAATTTTCTTGGATTATTTGACCTTCACCCCGGGGTCACATGGACCCCTTCATGACCATGAGCAAAAAAGAAACGGGTACAGTTGAGGGATGGTTAATCAAACAGACAAACAACAGAATCTGTCATGTAAATAAATTTGTGAATCATTTGTTTTGGGGAGAAATACATTTTTCAAATCATTTATATATTCCTTGGTCAGAATTTATAGTATCTGATGTCTTTTAGAAAAGTCAATATTTTATGAAATCCTCAATAATTTTCCTCAAATTCTTCCTCAAATAATTTGGATAAATTCTTTGGATATTTTCTTACTAGAAAAATACTTAATATTCAACAGCTAGGGGAAAAAAACATCTTGCCATCTTTTATGTGCCTAGATTTGTGCTGGTCAAGATTACAGATTCATTAGAGACTGACATACCATCAGTCTCAATAGGAAACTTTGGTGTCCTTGAGGAAACCGATTAAAAACTGAAAGCAACTATAAACCAACAGGTTATGTATACAGGAAGGACTTGACCAAGAACTAGAAATTCTGACCTATGCTGCCATCCATAAGAAAAAAAAACATCTAAAAGGAAAACAACTGGAAAAGTTCTAGAAGAAGATGCAACAATTAACAAGGCCTTCAAGATTAACAAAGAGATGTCCTAGGCTGGGAAACAATAGGGGTAAACACACACACACACACACACACACACACACACACACACACACACGACTTCTATTTGGAAAATATAGTAAAGAATGGAGAGCAATACAAAATAGGATAGTAGGTAGTAATAATATAATTAGCAAATAATTTAAGGTAAAGCATAATAACATAGGTCAGAGTACCATTAATAATAAGGAAAAGAAGTCTTTGGTGGTTGAAGTCTCTAAGAGTTTTGTTTTTATTTGTAAAGAATTTAATAAGTGTAACTGATTGTAGGTGATAATTTAAGAATGTAACTGAAATATTCAGTGAACTCAGAGAAATGCTACAAAAATAGCTGTGAGTTAAAGTTTAAAAATCTTAAATAAATGTACAAGCACACTTTCTATGTTTGTATATATAAATATTAAAAGTTAAATCAAAACAAAATTATATTAATTTTAACAGTGGTTTTGTAAATAATGTAATTTAAACTGCCAAAAACTGAAATTAACAAAGAGTTCTCAATTAAAAAATAACATGATCTTACTTTTTTATCAGTAATGTAAAATAACTTGAGATGTTTCTTTCAAACAAGAAATGGAGTTTGTACTAGATCTTCCATGTGTTCCCATCTGCTTATTTTGTATTAAAAACTTGTCTTATATATAGCTACCTTGACTAGGGCTTTGACTAGAACTCTTATTAATATGGTAGTTAATCTATATGAACATTAATCTTTTTATAAGCATCTCTCTGTTCTACTCATTAGGTAAATTAACTGGATTTTAAAGAAATTATATGTGTTTCATTCATATACAATAGCATCTGCCAAGCAGCTATTGCAAGAGGAATCCAGGTACCCTCAAGGAATTGAGAAAAAGAAGGTCTGGGCCAGAGCAAAGAAAATGGTAAAAGAGTACAGAAAAGTGAGTTCAGGATGTAGAAATGAGCCAGTCATTCAAGGACTTTGTGGAAGATGCTAAGCCTTCCATCATTTCTCTTTAGATATTTGCAAAACCTTTGGTAGATTTTAAGCTGGGGCAAGATATGATGAGATCTGTTTTCCTAACAGAGAGTTAGGATTCAGTTTAAGAAATGAATTGTAGGACAAATTTGGAATTAGTTAAGAAAAGGAGCTATTACAAGGAACTAGTTCAGGGATGATGTTGGCTTAGGTCAAGGTAGCTTGCATGCTATTGGAAGGAATGTACATAGATAGAGATAGAGATAGAGATAGAGATTATAGATATAGATGATAGATATAGATATAGATAGATATAGATATAGATAAGTTAAGATGCACTAGATTGCACTTAAAAAGAAATTCATATTTGAATTGGCTTCGTCATTAAATATAATGTACTGGCCTATAACTTACCACTAGAGGTATCATGAAACTTTGCCAAAGATAATAAGCAGACTTCACCGTACATATTCCAAAATGTTTCCTACAAGTTTCCTTAATACTGTGTCCCAAGTGAGTATACAGCATGCTGCCAGAGCAACTATGTGGGTTTCAGTTCATGTAGTAATTCAGTAATATCAAGGACACACTAATATTCTTTGATCTTTTTTCCAATGGTAGGTACAGAGTTTCTACAAATATGGTAGATGCAGTGTCTCAACGAGGTCATCAGTAACACAGTTTTATTATGTGTACTGGCGTGAACAATGCTAGCGTTAGTTTAAAATGAGTTTTCTGGGCACAATAAGACAGCTTCCAGGGCGGTGAGGGCGAAATGCTTCCACAATTGCATCTAGCTTGAGAGAGAGCAGGGACAATCAGAGAAAGCCGTAACAAGCTTGACTCTTCATGAATTAATTGAGCTAAATGTTTAGCAACTGCACAGAAAAGGTCTGTTACTCCCCTGCTTTCCCTCTGCATCTTCATCGCAATACAGTCTGTTCCTTTCAACACCTCATTTCCTATGACAAATTTCCAACGCGATGCTTTCAGTTTTCAATAGTGCTTAATAAAGTCATACTTTACTTCTCATTTGACTAGTGACACTTGTGCCTCCTCCCTCAAACCATGAGGGAGGAGGGGTGAATGGCACCCTAAATTCCTGGCACTAAGAGCTCGCATGGGCTTCATTTATTTTAGTGAGCATGATAATACCAACGGTGATCTGCTGCATCTGGAAATTTGTATTATGTCACACTGCTAATCTGCTGAAGTTTGCTGGAAGTTTTGTGAAGATTAATTTATAACGCTAACATTATTTCACTCACTAATGGAGAAAAACACTTTTTGACTGTATATTTATTAAGGTTTAGATAATTTTATTTTACAATTAAGAACATGTGTTCCTTCTGCAACTTTTTTGTGTGAAAACACGCTTTACCTTTACGTTTTGGCATCTTTAGTTTTGGTCCCGTATGTTATCATCTCAGAATGGAGTTGCTGTAATGTATGCATGTAAAACCAATGGGTGTATAGACAGAATCTGCGGCTATTCAGAAGCTATTGAAATTCAAGACAAAGTACATAAGGGTACTGGAAAGGAATCAGCTGAAGGGCTTTTTGCTCATTCTTAAAATTCATATTTTCCCTCTGATAAATATAGATCACATATATTACTATAGCTTGCCCCAAAACTATTTCATTGCAAATATTTATGCAGTATTTTTTGGTTTGGTTAATGATGAATGTCTTGGAATGCTCCCGTTAACTGAACAAGCAGTATCATAACTCAACTACAGTAGACATATATAGCAAAAGTAGTTTTGACAAGTAAAATCATATAGCTTATAGAGTTGGAGAAAAAAAACTTTTAGTTCAGATAGATGTAAATAAAGAACTATAAATTCGGATTTAAATCACCTAAAATGACCACTAATACAATTTCCAAAGACAAACGGAGGATTATTTTATAAGGATTTACCCTCAAAAGAACTTTTATATATATATATTTTGCCTAATGCCACAGAAAAGCATCTCCTCATATGAGTAAATAACATTTCTTATTTCATAAACTTAAGAATAACATCAATGGCAACAAATTGAGGTGCATTACACTTTTGGAGAATTATACAACATTTGATCTACATTCACCTGGTGTGGAATTACTACTTAGAGTTACCAAAATTCTCTTTAGAAATGATATTTATTTATCTAGTTCACAAAGTGCAATGATTTATATATGCCTATATTTATGGATTGGTGAGTAACTTTAACTTGAAATACTTGTAAAACTAGTCTAATATAATAGAATGAATGCTGATTGCTTTTACCTTATAAACACATCTATTATTTTATAGATTTACCTGTATTTGTTATCATATTGAAACTAAAAAAAGAGAAACTCTTAGCATTGTAAAAGTGAATACCATAGACAGTCTGCGAAATGCAGATAGTTGTCCAGAAGCTGGGAAAAGTAAGTCATGGAGGGTTACAGAATTGTAGTAAGAAACTCACTAAACTCACTCTGTACTAGGAAGCGTAAAAAAAAAAAAATTGCATCTTTAAGAAAGAAACAGCCAAACTTTGGCAAAAATATGACTTATAAAAAGAGATTACATTCTAAGATAAATTGTTTTGGGGTAAAATTAATTTTCAGTTACTCTGTGTATCAGGAGGGGAGGAGGGAGAAGAGATACGGTTGGTAGATATGAAACTAGCATACCAGCTATTTCTAGCTAGAAAAACAAAAAAAAATGTTTCCAAAATTTTCATATCTTAAAGGATCAAGTTACTGTGGATACCCAGTGGATGAGAAACACACAAATCTACAGATAGTTGAAATGACTTATTTGCCTGGGAAAAAAAAATAGTGACACCTGTGAAATAACCGAAATTTTACTGAAATCATTGTTTACAGATCTGTGCCTACATGTATAAGTCTTCCATTTATCTCCTGGGCACCTCCCTAAGTCTCTGGTCCTCATTTATCTCGTTAGTAATGTGTTGTGAGTAATAACACACCTTTCTAGGGATGGTTGTGAGGCTTTGGCGGCAGAATGTGTTTGATATGGATACTAAATTGTGAAGCACCACCCAAACTTCAGAAATGCTAAAATTTTTAATACTAGAGCAATATTACAATGTATTGAAGATATAAAGCTGGACAAAGGAAAAGAAGAATAAACTTATAGAAGAGCTGAGACATATAGGAACTTTTGAGTCAACAGACATAGAAAGTGGCTAAATCATTACTCCTCAAGCAACATTAACAGAAACTGATTAACCCCCACTGGTGTTTTCCTAGCATATGTCACACTAATTATTTCTTCAGAAAGCCTTAACCTGGCCAAATTTATTGGTCCATTCTAAAATACTTATTCTCAATGGCTCTTTTACTATGTTGCTCTCTTAAAGAATAGAATCAACTCAAAATGCTGTTACTAAAATAACTTATTTGTAATGTATACTGTATAATGTAATATAATGTTTTCAATACTGACTTGTCACAGCATTTTGTACTTTCTAAGTAATAATGTGATACAACATGCATAGAATAAAATTTAAAGTACTATATTCTGCATAACATTATTTTCAGATAAGAATACGTATTAAGAACTACACACATTCTTAAAGCTAATGGTTTATTATAATTTCTAAATAATATATCTTATTTTATGATATATGAATAATGATGTAGTTGCATCTTGTTAAATTAAATTAGGCATCTCTTACTGTTTTAGCAATTCATGTAATTGCCCCGTAATTTTGCAAATGTGCATAATAAGAATGCACAAATGACATAAAGCTCATTTTTATGTAAACAGAGTAATTAATACAGAAATCTCAAATTCTCTTAACTGTCAAAATCAATATGCTTATAAGTTAGGAAAACCCTGGCTTACTGCCTTGAACAACTTAGAAAACATTAGGTAATCAGCTTTCAGTACAATAAATATATTCATAAAAAATGTAGATGAGATTCAAGAAGGTATCATATAAGAGATGCTGGAGGATATGATACTCAGCTGCCCCCTTCTCTTCTTCCTCTATGATAATAAAGAAGACAAATTATGACAATGTTCATTTAAATAGAAAGAAAAGAGGTAATTGATCTTAGCATAAGGGAATAAAATTTGATGTAGTTGATCACAACTGCAATCTATTCTATCTTTCCCTTGGGCTAAAGTGTCATTCTTATATATGCTCATCAAAATTTAATTGAATAGAAATAAAAGTATACTTATTGACTCTCTTCCCTCAGAATATGTGAAACTATCATACATACATTAAAATACCCAAGCAGTACTCAACTAAAAACTATGGCATAATTTTGGTCCATGAAATTGGTCCATAATTATTTTTTACTTTCAGTATCTCCAAAGCATCAAAATTGCTATATTCAGAAAATCTTTTAAAAATATTTTGTAAACAAACAGCGTTTGTTACTGAAAAGTACATTTTTGGCCTTTGGATTGGCCATACAATGACCTCTTTCAATATAAAAACTCACATTCTTCCAAGTCATTCTATTTATTTCTTTTTCTTTGCAGTTTTATTCCCATATAGTTTCTCTAATTTCCTTTATTAGATTTCTTACTCAGATGTTGGATATCCTGGTCACTTTTTCTTTCCCCTCTTTCCTGGGTAAGAATTTGGTTAAATCTCAGTAGAAAACTCTTCCTATGGGGATTATAATACTCTGAATCATAGTTCCTCTTTTTGGAGAAGTAATAGATTTGGAACACTCAAATTTTAGTGGATATATTTTAATCTATCTTGTTCTTTTCACCTTGGAAATCTATCCCTCAACTATACTTGGTTTTCTCTAAGTCACAGACTCTGAAGAAATTTCTCCAAGGAATAAATCTTTCAGTCTTCTGTCTGGAGTAAGGAGAGCCTTTCATATGAAGTCAAGAAGAGAATCAGGGGATGTAATGGAGATTTTATATATATGACTTTTCAACTAATTCTTTTAAGTCAGTTCTCTACCAGAGGCACTGAATGACACCAATCACTGAGTGTTGCATTTTGAGCTTTCTTGTATTTTTCCATCGGTGTTTCAAGATTTAAATTCATCAGGTCCTTTAGGGAAGTTTTTCTTTGTACATCTGCACTGCATCTTCAGAAAAAAATATTTTTGATGAGGTTTCCTCTCTAAATTCATTGCTAGGTGTTTCATAACTCTAATGACTTTCTTAGCAGGGAGTGAGGGCTAGTATGTCTCTATACAACTCTCCATCTTTAACCAAAAGCCTTCCTTTATTTTGTAAATGTAGTAAATCAGAATTGAGTATTAATATATTAAAAAAATATACAGTACTTCCAAGAGATGAGACTGAATCAATATTTGGGTAAATTCAGTATTAAAATTTCATAATAGAACAAATAATTACAAAGTGTGTGTTGGTATTACAGAGAATATGACACTGAATGAGAACCTTTACTCTCAGAAAACTATTACTATGGTTGGGAAAGTTTAACTACTACAAAGTGATGAAGGTCTTAGGAACAGTAAGGGAAATACCATTACAATTGTGCCAATATCAATCCAATGAGTTACACAGAATAGGATATAAACTTACAATAATGCAAAGTGATTTAAGAAAAACATGTCAATCATATGAATTTTGAGACCGCTAGACAGCCATTGTATAGGAGAGACAGAGAAGGTCATGCATGAGGATGTCAGTTTGAGAGAAGGTAAGTAAAGGTATGGCAAGAGAGTATCTATTAGTGTGCTGTTTTTATTAAATTGTCTCATTTGGCTTAAGTTTAGAACACGTTTGGAGAGTAGGAAAAATGTTGCTGTTAAAATTTCAATTTCTGAGGGATCTTTTCTTACTGAGCACTGCAGTTCCTTCTCATGGATTTTTCCTAATAACTAAATATTCCAGGTTAAAATAATCTCTTAATTCGTGTGTATATTTCCCTAACTGGCAGAAGTTAATCAAGAAAATGTGAAATTCCATTGGATATTTTGGGAAAATCTTCATATAAAAGTGGTTGTAAGAAACTAAATATAAACAAAAACAAGTTATTCTTACTTGAAGTACACATACTCAACTTAGTGCCCTTTCATCTATGTGCTTTCTCTCCAACTTTAAGCATAGAGAAAATTAGACTTTTATTTTAATTATTTCATATTAAATACATCTGAAGAAAGCTCTCTCTAAATTATTTTACTTCTTTTTTCTCTTGTCTTTTCTTTTCAATTTTTTAATGTTTATATATATAATTTTTTTTTTTTGAGAGAGAGAGAGAGAAAGCACAAGCTAGGGATGGACAGAGACGGAGAGGGAGACACTGAATCTGAGGCTCTCAAGCTCACGAACCATGAGATCATGACCTGAGCCTGCGTCAGACACTTTTAACTGACTGAGTCAACCAAGCACCCCTCTCTTGTCCTTTATTTGGGAAACGTTGTTTTATTACTCATTGCACACTGTAGGGATACACAGCTTAGATAAATATTACAGAGTTTCCAAAGAAATTATCTTTGGTAGTTTTATCTGTTACCAAAACTGTAGCTCAGAAGGCAGAATTTAACTGTAAGCTTGGTAATGCCTGGGTTCTTTGAGCTCTTAGCATGAATTCATGTCTTTAAAAGTTTTCATGTACAAAGGTTTATTTACATTAAAGATAGTTCATAGAAAAACCCTGATTAACAGATGACTTTTTAAGCAAATTAGATTGACTGAATAGTAGCTTAAAAATAACTCTAATTCTTTTATGTAGAACAATGCCAAAATTATGTCAGTACAATATAATTAGATGATGACTATGATTTTATTTCAAAAGATTTGAATATTTAAAATTATTTACATGAGTTCCATGGGTTCCATAGGCTACCATTGTTTCTATAAATTGGATAAGTATAGCAAAAAATAAAATTTACTTCAAAACAAAGAAAATATTAAATTAAATACAATTATAATAGCACATGATTTTTTTAAAGGGATGTCTTTTTTAAAATGGTGAAATCTTATGAATTCTTATCATGTTATAAATTATAAAGCCTTAATATGTTGGATTAAATTGTTATTTCAAGGGTCTCAAGTCAAATTTAAGACCATAAACTAACATTAAATTATAATTTTTTGGGTAACTGGATAAATTCCAAGCAAGATAAAAAATATATTACCTACATATATAATTTTAAATTGTTCATTTTTCTTACTTTTTAAAATTTTTAATGTTTATTTGTATTTTTGAGAGAGAGAGAAGGAGCAGGCGAGGGGGAGAGAGAGAGGGAGACACAAAATCTGAAACAAGCTCCAGGCTCTGAGCTATCAGCACAGAGCCTGACATGGGGCTCAAACCCAAAAAAACTGCAAGATCATGACCTGAGCTGAAGTTGGACGCTTAACCAAAGAGCCACCCAGGCTCATCTTTCTTATTTGTATACACAGGTTAGCTAAAGACTAATAGACCATGAAAACACAGGTTTCTTTAAAAAAGAAACATATATTCACATATATACAAGAATATATAATGTATAACTATATAGTCTATAAATATTATATATATTATCCTATAGTTATATATTACCATGTACCATACATCATATTATATACACATGTACACAAACACATATTACATAATTTTCTTTATTTTGCAAGATAGCTTTAGGTTGATTACACTTTAGATGAGTTCATTTCTGATTCTGGTTCACTCTCCTCCCTTCTCTAGGATCATTTACTTCAGAGAGCTTTCAGATGAACATTATTTCTCTTCCTCTTAGTTGGATAAATCTTTTTCTAGGCTTCTATAGATTTAACAACTGAGGAATGTCTCCTTTAAGGGTCTGGAAATCACCCTGAAATGTAATCAAGGAAGACAGAGCCCCTATCTGCCAATTTCTGTGAGAGTAAAGGAGTCTCTGATCCATAAGCACCAATTGGTAAACAGATGACCTAACCACACTGATCAACCTCTAAACTAACTTCTGCCAGTACTTTACCAACTCATCCCAGTTCTTAAAAGCTTTCCTGCCTTATTTCAGCAAGATGAGTTCCATGTCTCTCCTCTATTGCAATAGTCTGGACCTCTATTGCAACTCTTAAATACAGTCTTCCTTGCATATTTAATTCTGTCCAGTGTAATTTTTTTTTTACTTTAAAAAATACAGTGATATGAAATGCGTTCACTTGAAAGAGTTATTTGAACAATTCTTGCTTTCCTGTTTCTGGGTTTCTTTTGAACCCAGGAAAAAAGTTCATTACTATGCTTGAAAACGATAACATATGTATTTTCACAGAGAAATTATAATATGTATATAAAATTAAAATATAAAATTTTGTTAATATTTTGTCTGTTATTATTCATTAAAATAAAATATCAATATACTACACATATTGTACTGTTTAATATTGTGAGGAAAATGATAATATTTTAAATACAAAATTAAAAGTTTTAATTATACAATCCATTTGCATACCTATATACTTTAGTTTGTTTAAATACATAGGCATATGTGAATTTTGAGGTTCATTAAAATATTAATAGTCAAAAATATAATAAAAGACAATTTTGAGGGCATGTTGTAATTGTAAAATATTTGGAAATGTGGATCCTATTTGCTTAAGTTTATAATATACACAATTATTAATTAAAGAGAATCCGTGCATTATATTGGGTTGACAAAGTTGACTCAATATGAAAAGAATCATTCATTAATTTAATATCATCATTAAGGCTTGAGTACAAATTATGAGTGGATATTTTAAAGAAATTAAAATTAGGATTTGGTCTACCTTTTTGTAAACTGGTCAAATTTTCCTGTGCCTAGGTAATAGAAACTAATTCCCTTTAAGGCAAAAAGTATTCATTAACTCCTTGAACTTTAACATATTCCTAAGTTAGTTAAATAAAAAGTGTTTTAAAAAAGCTGCATTGCTAAAAATTATTGTGTTTTAAACGTATTGTCTGTATGGAAACCTGAGTGGCTCAGTCAGTTAAGTGTCCCACTCTTGATTTTGGCTCAAGTCATGATTTCACGTTCGTGAGGTGGAGCCCCACCTTGGGCTCTGTGCTGTTAACAGTGAGTCTGCTTGGGATTCTCTCTCTCCTCTCTCTTCCTCTTCCCTGCTAGTGCTTTCTCTCTCAAAATAAACAAATCAATAAATAATAAATAAAATGTATTGTCTGTAAAAGTTAATTATGCTGTTATGGCTTGTTGCTTCTGAATCTCCTTGATTTTGCGTTACTAAAATTCATGCCAATTGTTTTTGTTTGTTTGTTTGGTTTTTTGGTGTGTTTTGTTCTGTTTTGTTTTGTTTTGAGAGAGAGAGAAAGAGAGCAACACAAGCAGGGGAGAGTGGCAGAGGGAGACTCTTAACTAGGCTCCATGATCAGAGGAGAGCCTGACATGGAGCTTGATCTGGATCCCATGACCCCGGGATCATGACCTGACCCCAAATCAAGAGTCAGATGTTCCACCATCCGGGCCACCTAGGCGCCCCACCAGTTGTCTTGCAATCCCCAACTATCTTTGGTTTTGTTGGAGTGGCTTTGACTGAAAACGGACAGACCACCCATGGCTGTAATATATTGTATTGGCTGTAGCAGAAAGGCCTATTAGCTGCATCTACAAATTGGACAGAGTTGTGTTATCTCAGTAGAGTGATGCCTATCTCGGGACATGACTTGGAATTTACTTTGGCTCCTCCTTCTCAAAATTGAGAATGAGAGAGTGGACAGAAGGAGGAAAGGTGTTCTTTGGATAATCTAACTTTTAAAAAGAGCAAAACAATCTCCACCTGAGTTCACAAACGTGAACCAAAAGGGAAATTTTTCAATGCCAATTTCTGTCACCAAAGTTCTCTTTTCATGTTTCAGGAGTCATGGAAGTAAGCAGAGTACTTCATGCTATAGTTCAGAGAATAGCAGAACTACATTTTGTCGCTAAGACCATAAGACTATCAAAGAGATTCATGAATTTGGATGCTCAGTGTTTCAACAGGGCAATTACAGAACTAATAATGCCTGTTTGAGGTAAAGTTTATGCTGCTAATATAACTGTACTTACATTCAGACTAATATAACTAATATAACTGTATTTACATTCACATAGTGTTATCTGTTACTCTGAATATTACTAAACAATATTAAAAAAGAAAAAAATAATCATGAAGCTATGTAACTTGGCTAATATTCCCAAATGGACTTTTATGGGTTCTTTGGACTGGTGGAAAGGATACATACTTGTACTTTAATATAAGTCCTCATGGCTTCTTCCTTAGAAATGAACTACGGGGCGCCTGGGTGGCTTAGTCGGTTAAGCGTCCGACTTTCACTTAGGTCATGATCTCGCGGTTCGTGGGTTCGAGCCCCGCATCGGGCTCTGTGCTGACTGCCAGCTCAGAGCCTGGAGCCTGTTTCAGTCTGTGACTCCCTCTCTCTCTGACCCTCCCCTGCTCACGCTGTCTCTCTCTCTCTCTCCTAGAAATAAATAAAACATTAAAAAAAAATGGGTCTTCCAGCACAATAGAAAACCCGACAGGACACAGATAGCGGAACAATTACCTTCAAAAACACACCACTTGACCACTCTAGACATTACACATACTTTATACAGGGGCGGAGAGCTGAATTGATTGTCTCATTCCAGTGTCACACTTTAAGTTTCGGCTGAAAAATGCTACTTGTTGGGGGGTGGGGGTGGCTGAGAAGTGACAAAAGCAGAATTTTTTGTTCCTGTGTTAAATAATCCCAAGACCAAAACAAAACAAAACCCCTAACCGCTTTGGTCCAAGAACCACCGGCTTCTATAGTACACAACATGAACCCGTTAAACAGCTTAGAAGACTAAAAACTTGTTTCAAAACATTCATTTCAAAAACCTAACCTTGCCCAGAAATTCAAAGCAACTCTGTGATAACCACTGTTTAATGCAGCAAATTATCAGTGTTATATAATCAGTATAAAAATCCCCCAGTCCAAGGGCACCTGGGTGGCTTGGTCCATTAAGTGTCCAACTTCGGCTCAGGTCATGGGCTCAGAGTTCGTGGGTTTGAGCCCTGCATAGGGTTCTGTGCTGACTGTTCAGAGCCTGGAGCCTACTTTGGATTCTGTCTGCCTGTCTGTCTGTCTATCTGTCTCTCTCTCTCTGCCCCTCCCTCACTCACACTCTGTCTCTCAAAAATAAATAAACATAATTTTTTAATAAAATAAAATACACCAGTTCAGGCTCTAAAATCAATCCTATAAATACTACCTCCCCATTCCTCCATTTGAAGTAATAGACTGTTCAGGATGATATTCTTCTTCATGGCAGTAATTCCAGTAAATTTAACTTAGATTAACAACAGTTGGAATCTACTAAGAGCTACATGTATCTATAGAGAGTCACTTCCACAGGGATTTAAGAATTTGACATCACTGTGGGATCACACTTCCAGAACACACAGGGAGTTTGAATTTGGCTTCAAAAATAAGTATTTCCATCCATCTTAGTTCTACTTTATATACCAAAATATGTATAATGAGAAAGTATTCTTTCAAATGTAAAACAAATATAGGTAAAGAGAGCAAAATACTGAATTCTATTAGTTTATAATATGTTTTAACAAAAAATTAAAATCATGTTATTTTAAGATGTGTTTAAATAGAGATAATATGACCATTTGAGAATAAAAAATACTTAATGTCTAATGTATAAACATAACTTCCTGAGATTATAGAGATTAAAAAATTATTTCATGTTAAGATCTGATAAGTACATTAATCAAGATTACAAATTCCAAGACATGAAAGAAAGGCTATTTTAGTACCTGCATTTGTTATTTGTTGATACCAGGTCTTTTTTTAAACATCTCAGTTTGAAGCATGTCAACAACAACAACAAATTACAACATATTACCTAAGTAGTCATGTTATGTAAAAATAGTTAATTTTTAATTATATCAAAATTACAGTAGCTTTAATTCTCATAGAATATAACCACCTTAATATAAAATGCTTTTGGGAAGGGATCTCAATGTTAACTTAAATATAACTCTTCTGATAACTCTTAAATGCAATTTGATCAATGTTTGGGATTACAGAAGCATTGAGCAGCTATGAAAATCTATAGCTGGAGGGCTTATATTTATTTTTGTAATGCTTCCAAGAAAAGGAAATAATGCAAGCAAAGTACCACAGCTGGAGTTTAAACAAATGGCCATCCATTAAAGTTTTTCAAAGCATTTTAAACATCTTTTCTTATGATTCTTGACAGCTGAGGGCAAACAAGGTTCTTTGTCAATTTATGACTTAGCTGATACCTATAAAGATCCTCTGAGATTACTGTAAGCTCTAGCTAATGTCCATTTCCTTTATGCTACATTTGGGCTTTCAAGAGTGATGTCCTCCTAGGTGGCTATCTGTCTCCCAGACTCATTTACCTGAATACATAAAATGAAAAGTGATGAGCTTTTGGGTGGACTTACTATTTGGCACATTAAAGCTAATTTATTACAGATTAATATGACCTTAGCAATGCCACTTTTTTCTTACTTCATTTTCCTTTTTGAGTAGGAAAAAGACCCTCTAGATGAGAGCAAGCTGAAATCGATTAAACATTACAAAATATATTCTGTATGGCCGAGTTTCATATATGTGTACATTACAAACACACATAGAATCCTTAGAAATGTAAAATTCATAGTAGGTCATGCTGAGGTTCCAATTTCAATCTGAAGAATAAGTAGTCTTCATAATTTGTCTTAAGGAAAAGGATTAATATGATTTTTATTCAAGAACAAGTGAATTTGGCTTGAAATACCAGTATAGGCAAGAATATGAATGCACTCTTCGGCATCCAAATGAAATGTAGGCAGGAACATCAATTTAAATTCTAATCCTTTATAAAATGAATGTTTATGTTTAAAAACACATAAATAATAACATGAAAAATAATGTTGGAAAATTGGTTTTGAGATCAATAATAAATATTAAAGACCATATATAACAACACAGATGGATATAGGTCCTGCTACAGATTCATAAATATTCTAACATCCTTAGAGATACACATCATTTAGCCTTTTTCTGTGTATACCTGTAAATATGTTTTCCCAGAATCCACTTATTAAAGTGGATTATTAAAGTTTGAAAAATAGTATCTTCTTGGTCTCAGACAGCAGCTGGTTTGACAGTTGCTGTATTAACAGTGGGAAATACAGAATCATGGCCAAAAACACAAGGGCAAACCTTACTTGCATGAAAAGCATCACATGAGGCTGGATATAAATCACTGCAGCATAGTACTTTTTAATCTGCAATCTTAAATATACATTATGCTCCCAAAACTGTAGGTACTTAGAAAGCAGCAACCTTAATATCTTAACCTTAAAAACATGACTCAAATGATAGTGTGGAAAAATGTTTAGTCACTACAAAGGAGAATTGGATCAGACTTTGTTTGGCTGGGATCATGCTAAATTCTATGCTAGAGGTAATTACAGAGAATCACAGCTCCATTAACAGAGTGATATCCGTGTATGGTAGTGCTAGGAACGGAGTACTTCATCTTTCTCTATCACAGAACAATGTGCTGTGCTGTCAAAGAGGACCTGGTATTGTGAAGGATGTTTACCATATAAGGTAACATTCAAAATCAGCCCTGAAGGATAAAGAGGGAGAATCTGGGAAAGTCATTCCAAATAGTGGGAACTGGTTGTTCAAAACCCAAAGGTAAATTGAAATAAAACACCTGAATAAACTCCAAGTAATTATTATCACTCATTAGTAACTCATTTATTTGACAAATATATACTTAGTACCAGCCATGTGAGTGTCCATATTGCTTCAAAATCTCATCACAATTTGAGTTCCCCAGTTTTATTTAAATTATTTTGACCCTTATGGGTAAGAAAGTTCCCTGAGTTTACTCCACTTACCCTACATCTAAGAGAACTCTTCTTTTGTATTGATTTATTTTATGCCCATAGATTAAATATTTTATAAATAAATGCTTAAGTAGTAAATATATTACACAAAATACACTACAAATGGAGTCACTATCCCTCCTAAATAACCAATATAAAATGTTTATTTATTACTGGGAAAATTAAAAAAAAAAAGTGTGTTCTGAGGTTATCTTGTACAGTTCAGAGCTAAAAATAAGAAAGCTTATAAAAACTCAAATATTCACTCCATAAATATCATGGTCAATATAATCCAATCAAGTAAAAGTAACAACAGCAAGAAAATTAAGAAAGTAGATATGTCCATATTATATATATCATTTTAAGTTTGAAAACAGGGCCACTTTTTATAAAGCAAGAAGGTCTCTCTCTCTCTCTGTCTCTGTCTCTGTCTCTTTCTCTAAAAAAAATAATGCATTATACTATGGAACAAAACTTCAGGGAATTTAATCATAGAACTTGAGAATGCAGCAAGAGGCAACAATTAAAGGCACAAAGACATACTCAATATGTTTGGGGATTCTTGGGTGATAAAATGAGATTTTTATTCCTCATGTTTCCATGTGAAGAAACATTTTTCTTTTGGATACTATTTCAGATCTCTTGTTCTACCTCTTCATTTAGTTTGGTCCAGGAAATAAGGTACACACTGAATAGTGTTTGGGGGAGGAACGTGGACATGAATGACTAACTCTTTTGGGTTCTCTTCTCTTCTAAACAGCCTGTCTGAACAGAGGGTACCTTCTGGCCAGCTGAGAAGTCTAAAGTTGTGTAGATTAATTTTACTCTAAGGTGATTATTAGTAGACCACCTATCACACTTACACTATATTCTCTAGTCTTTATCAGTAATGAGAAATCTGCCAGTCAATCTCCATCTGTTTGATCCCTGAAACTTTCAATGGCTTTCACGCCATTACCAGCCATGTAACAGACAAGAAACTAAAACTCACTGTGTCTCAGTTTATTCATCTATAAAATGAAGACAATGTTTTTAAGATTAAATTAATATTACTAGTATTTTCAAACACTATTTATGTGTTGTTAAATAAATAAACATTATTTATGCATCCCTTTACAGCTTCAGTTGTAAGATCAGAGTGGTATCTTGGGTTCACCTCAGTCAGGTCTTTGTTGAACAAAGAAAGGAATTAGAATTCATTAAAACCATCACAGAAAGTGCACTGCAAGGGTGTCTGGGTGTCTCAGCTGGTTAAGCATCCAACTTGGCTCAGTTCATGATCTCACAGTTTGTAGGTTTGAGCCCCACATCGGGCTCTGGGCTGACAGCTCAGAGCCTGGAGCATATTTTAGATTCTGTGTCTCCCTCTCTCTCTGCCTCTCTGCAGCTCACACTCTGCCTCTCTCTTCTCAAAAATTAAATAAACATTAAAAGTGCACCACATAATTTAAGTTATAGGGAAGTAGGAAGAAGAGTGATAGGCAGCTATCTAGATGAGAGATGATGCTCGTATGAGCCTGGACATCAGTAGACAAAGTGTGGCTGAGAGATGGGTTTGGAAAATCTTTCTGACATTGCTCACAAACTTCTCAACCACTCTCCACCATTACAGAGAGATTTTGCCAGTGGTTAGATTACTTTTGCAATCACCTGCATGTAGGCTATTTTCTCTTGCACAGGCAAATAGTATGTTGAATGATGGCTCTCAACATATGTGCATGTCCTATTCCCTGGATCCTGCGAATGTTACCTTTTGAGGAATAAAAGGTTCTCACATATCTTAAAAAGTTAAGAACCGTAAAATAGGGAGATTATCCTCAATTAGCTGAGTCCTAAATCCAATGACAAGTACCCTTATAACAGAAAAGTAGAGGACAATATGAGATAGAAGAGTGGAAGACGTAGAAAAGAGGAAAAAGTGATATTACCAAAAAGTCAGAGATTGGAGTGATGTGGCTATAAGCCAAAACAGCCAGAAGTGCTGGAGGCCAACAGAAACTGGAATTTTCTACCGTTGGGTATCTCCTGTTAAGTAGAAACTAGACAGGAGCAGTGGGAGGAATGCCCAGAGACAGAGTCCCAAGTTCTTGAAAGGAAATGATAAGAGACATGAGATGGAAGCAAGGTTTGTGCTAAACAAGCTACACATTGGAAGCCTGAAGGCACAGCATCCTGACCCTGTGGTCTCCAAGACCTTGGGCCTTACAGATCAAGAGCCAAAGGTCCAGACATGTACTCTTGTCTTCAACTTCTGCCCCAGGGTAACCCCTAGAGTCATAATAGTGCATTTGCATTGTGAATACAGCCCCCCCACACCCTCGTGGAGAAAGGCTGTCATGGTGGTTCCAGTACTAATTTAGTAGAGTCAAATGTCCCCTTCCAACATGGGCGAGGAGTCCTCCAAATGATTGGAAGCAGTCTCTCCCATTCGTAACACTAGTAGGCTTCCAGAGAAACTGAGGCCCTGATGACACATTATTTTTAAACTTCTGGCTTCCAAAACTGTGATGTGAGAAAATTAATTTCTCTTTTTCTTAAGCTGCCAGTTTGTTATGGCAGCAACAGGAAACTGATACCAATTTAGTACCAAGTCATTTGGTATATATCCTGTATATTGTATATACAGGCTACTCCTGTAACAAATATATGAAAATATGGATGTGGTTTTGGACTTGGGTTATGAGCAAAGGCTGGAAGAATTTGGAGAAGCATGATAGGAAATGCCTGGATTGCTTTTGAAAGATAGTTCGTAGATCTATGGCTGCTAAAGTCAATTCTGCTGAAGGTTTAGATAGGAATACAGAACACAACAGAGAATGTGTGTAATACTTTAGAGAATAAATATATTTTTATAAATAGAATACTGATGGGCACTGAATGTTAAATGCACTGCAGGGCAGTGCTAAGAAGGAAATAAGAAACACATAATTGGAAACTGGAGGAAAGACAAGCCTTGTTATATATAGTATGTAGAAACTTGACTGAATTGTGTTCTCCTATCAGATGGAAAGAATAGCTTTTAAGTGATAAACTTGAATACTTAGCTGGGGAAATTTCCAAAGTATTGAAGATGCATCCTGATTTTACTTATTTTGCTGTTCACAATAAAATGTGAGACAAAAAGCGAAACTGAGGAAGGGACTGTTCAAAAATTAAGCAGCCATTTTAGGTTTTAGAGGTTTTCAGCCTGTCCAGTTTGCAAAGGATGATAAAATAAGGAAATTCACTCACAGGAAACTGTACTTCTGAACAGAGATCCAAGAGTGTGGCTGGACAACCTTATGCTCAAAGTTTCTATATTACAGATCATTTCAAAGACTTTAGCAAAAGCCAGGAATAGAGATGAGATTATCCAGGAATGATCTGAGTAGGACCCTCTTGTCCACTGGTCCGGATTATTGTGACATACACAGGGGACCCACAAATTTGTTGACAAAGTGATATCAGCAGGGATACTGCCAGTGTGGACTGGAAGGAACAATATAGGGGCATACGATAGAAAGTTGTTGGGCTTCTAAATTTCTACAGGCAAGCAACAGGAATATAGAGCTACTCAGCTGCAAATGTGTCCCATCCTTTGAGAAATGGACGATCAACTCGAAGGTGGAAACAGATGGAGCATCAGGCCTAAAAGATGGAGACACATGTCCAGACAGTGGAGCTACAAGTCACAAATGATTATGCTCAGACCTTGAAACTTAATAGAATTTGTCTTGCTAGATTTAAAACTTGCTTGGGCTTGGTGACCTTTTTATTACTTAGAATTTCTACCTTTTGGAATGTGAATGTCTACCCTATGCTAGTCCAACCACTGTAGTTTGGAAAGCAGATAATTTGTTTTCTAGTTTGACAGGTTTGCAAATGGAGAACAATTTCTGCCTCTGGATGGACCATACTCAATCAGTCTTATTCGTATCTGATTTAGGAGTTAAATGATAAAGTTTTGACTTGTAAGCTCAGGATATGTAGATGATATTATGAATTTAGAGTTTATGTTATAATGGGTTGAGACTCTGGGAATCGGAGAGATTGTGTTGGATGTTAGGTATTGGATGGACATGAATTTTGAGAGGCCAGAGGGTAGACTGTCATGAGTAATAGAGTGGCTCCCATCTCCAAATGTTAAACCCTGGATTTGTAAATGTTAACTTATTCTGGGGGAAAAAAGCCTTTGCAGATGTAATTACAATAAGGATTTTGCAATAAAGATATAATCCTGGATGATCTGGATAGGGTCTAATTGCAAAGGCAACTGTCATTACATGGGAAAGACAGAGGAATCTGAGCCAGATAAAAGAGGAAAAGAGAGACGAGGAGAAGGCAGTGTGGCCACTGAGACAGAAACTGGTGTGACATGGCCATATTCTAAGGAAGCCAAGGAAGGAAATGGCAGTTAGAACCTGGAAAGGAAAATGAATAAAATTTGTTCACAGTGTCTGCAGGTAGCAAATCCCTGTGAACACACTAACTTTGGACTTATATCCTTCTAAATATTTACAGAATAAGTTGATTTTGCCTTAAGCTACCAAGTTTGTAATAATTTATTATGGCAGCTATAAGAAACTAATCCTCTCTAATGAAGTCTTTGCACATTTAATCTCATATTGGGTTCTATTGCTCTGAGAACCTACACTAACACAATCGAGATAGGATATTTTTGTTATCTGGAGCTCAGAATCAATACTTTATTTTGGAAATATTAAATATAACATGTCCCTAACATATTAAAGTGGTAATGGAATGTAAGCAGTTTGTTACATGGGTCTAAAAGATCAGTGAATATGCCAATCCTGGAAAAAAAAAATGTAGGGGACAGTGACACAAAGATGATATTTACAGATGCACACTATTTGAGGTCTCATATTTCAAACAGTATTAATAAGTGAGAAGAGAGTGTTAAGTCTTCCCTCAAGTACCTCAGCATTTCATATACTGTCAGAGGAGAATGAGATAGTGAAGAAGGAAGAGACAGTGAGGCTATGTGGTTTGTGCTCAGAGAGGCCTGACTCTGTTCCCGTTTTTAACCTCATCCTTCATCTCCTATCTTAGTCTTACTTTTTAAAGTTAATTTTATTTTGAGGAAGAGAGTAAGAGAGAGAAAGAGAGAGAGAGAGAGAGCAAGCACACGACTTGGGGGAAAGGTAGAGAGAGGAGACAGAGAATCCCAAATAGGCTTCGTGCTGTCAGCACAGATCCCCCAGCAGGGGCTTGAATTCACAAACCGTGAGGTCATAACCTGAGTCAAAATCAAGAGTCACCTGTTTAAGTGACTAAGCTACACAAGCATCCCATAGAGTTAACCTAAACTGAAATTTGTACTGCTATTGTTCTTTACAAAAAATGTATATGCTATTGTTCTTTACAAAAAAAGTACATATATATTTAAAATTAAAAGTACATATATTATTTAAAATACTCCACCAAGGATCTCTGTCAAAATATCACTGGAAAAAAGTACCATGTCAATATTATTAGGGGAAAAAGTTATTTTTCTGTTCGATGTTGCTGGGGTACAAAGGAACAGTGAAGATAGAGGAATGAGCTGCCGAGATCAGCATCAGAAGGCAACGAGGACTAAGGAAATCTGGTTGAAAGAAGGGTTCCTCTAGTCACTCTTGCTGTCTGGCACACAACCTAAAATAACTTTATTATTTTAGCTTTTGTCATCTTAGATAACTTTATATTCTCTTTTAATTTCCTTGAATTCTCGGGGTCAACATGACATGACATTAAAATGAGTAATCATTGTTAATTTCTCTCCTCCCACATGAATATAAATGTCAGTATATCAGAGTTGGCTGGTTACTTCCCAACACACGATATTCAGCCTCCTCTTCCTCAGTTGGGCATTGGTCACCCAGAAGAAAAGCAACTCTCTCTTTCCTCCTTGTAGCTAGGTGTGGCTCTCATGGAGATATAGCCAAAAGAATACAAGTAGAAAGATCACGTAGGAGATTCTACAGAGATTCTCTGAAAGAAATAGGAAAGTCTCTTTCACCCTTTACTCTTTCCCAATGCTTGGAATGCAGACATAATGTCATAGAGCCACCAGTAGAGAACCAACAAGATTAAAAAGGACTTGTGTCTCCTGGAAGATATGGAATTGAGCCAGTTTAGTAGACTGTGCTCCCTATTTCAGAAAGTTTAAGTGAGAACTGCACATCTTATTTACACCACTTTTCACTGGGAGTTGTTGCCATTCACTTACAAAACTAATCTTGAGTAATATCGATTTTTTAATAATTTCGAACTGGGTTGGTAACAGAACATGTGTCATTGGTTTAATGGAAGTTGTCCAGGAGCAGAGGGCAAGGCCTCACCTTATGGACTTACAATGCAGTAGCAAAAGATGGTTAAAAGTCCCTGTTTTACCTCATAAGAGAGATCAGGTACTGGTTGATGTTGCACAATAAGAAGAAATTATCAGAAATTGCTATGAGCTGAAATGTATTTCTCCAACCTTCTTAGGATGAAGTACTAGCCTCCAGTACCTGAGAATGTGACTGCACTTGGAGATAAAAGGTCTTGAACTTGCAGCATCTAGAATAGTGAGAAAATAAATTTTTGTTCTTTAAGCCAGCAGGCTGTGTTACACTTTCATGGCAGTCCTAGAAAACGAAAACAGAGATCATCAAAATTATATTGTGTATTAAAAATTATATTGTGTATTAACTCCGGTTGCTACTATTGGGAATGTCTGATAAGAAAAAGAAACATTTAGCATAGAGATAACCAGTTTTGGAGAGAGATGCCAAGGAATAGAGCCATGTTAAAGAAGGCTTTCTCTGAAGCAGCTTATACCTATTAACAGCAGTCCAGTAATGCAGCACATGGCTGGGATGGAAAGTCAACAGCTGCTGTCCCTAGCTGTGAATCTGCTCCAAGCACTGGCTCTTAAGGTGGAGCCTTAGCTGGAGACAAGGCTGTGCCTCAGGGCTTTTTCTAGCACCTGGTGTTAGGAGTTCTCAGCAAAACAATAAAAACAAGCCTGTATAAAAGTTCTGATTTGGGCTGCTGCTTCACACCAACCTCCCACCCCCTCCCTCTTTAATATTTCAGTTGCAAAATTAGAAAGAATGACACTGTGAATGTGACCCACACCATCTACATCTTCAGACAAAAATTTCATCCAATAAGATGTATCATAAGATATATTGTAAGCCAGTCCTCTCTGGCTTGCTTGGTGTTTCTGCTTGGTCTAGACCTCCTAAGCAATAGGAATTTACATACCATAATGATAGAAAATATCTCCTTTTCTTTTCTCTCAGTACCATCTGCTCTTTGTATTTTAAAGGTGATAGATATATGGAATCTGTTTTCTCCTTTCACCAAAGACATCTGTTCCTGTTCAAAGTGTAATAAAGGCTTTCTTATTTCTTGAGAGCCAAGGTTTACATTCTTGGTTATAAAATTTCTCCTCAATCTCTAAAAGAAGGTCTGCTTACATTTCACAATAAAAGATAAGCTCTTTCTCTTCACTCCAGAAAGGATGAGGGTTGTGTCAGCAGCTATATAAGCTACAAGATGCACAATTTTGGAGTGTCTACCCTATGGTACAATCATGGTACATTTGACTTTTATTCTGTAGCCCCACAAAGGATTAGAGTTTGGGAAACAGCAAGAGCACTAGGCATTCTGGGAATAATTTTTTTCTTTTGTCATGGATTAGTATATGATGTTTCTGCTGGTGTATCTGGGTGTCTGTATATCTATCTGTCTGTCTATCTATCTATCTATCTATCTATCTATCTATCTATCTATCTTCTATTATCTATCTCTCATCTACTGTCTATATCTACAAGTAGAGTAACATCTCAAACTCTTCAGTTTCAGACTTAACCAGGTATATAAAAAAGGGCAAATGGATATGACAAAGAGCAGAAGTGTGTGAAGTATTCTAAGGATTTTTTTTTTTCTAGGAGAGAGAGAGAGAGAGACAGCATGAGCAGGGGAGAGTCAGAGAGAGAGGGAGTCACAGACTGAAACAGGCTCCAGGCTCTGAGCCGGCAGTCAGCACAGAGCCCGATGCGGGGCTCGAACCCACGAACCGCGAGATCATGACCCAAGTGAAAGTCGGACGCTTAACAGACTAAGCCACCCAGGCGCCCCATATTCTAAGGATTTTTTGAGAAAGGGACTGCAAACAACAAAAATAAAAAAATAAACATACAAATATTACAAGTGTAGCTTGCAACCCTTCAAAACAATCCCTAGGCCAACAAGCCCACATCAATATAATTGTCATTTTAAAGTCACTCAGCCTCTAAAAAGGACATCTGTTTCATTGCCAACTTCACATGTGGACAGAGAGTATAATGGATAAAAATAAACCTTGCAGAAAGAGAGATCCAGAGGCCATAGAGGACAATGAAAAAAGGAAATCTTGCCAGAAAGCAAATCCAGCCATTAACAGATGGTCTAACAGGAATTATCAACACTGCCCATGCAAGGAGGCTTCAACTCCTTCCCAGACTAATGACTGCCCTGTGTTTCCCATTCTTCCTTTTTCTGAAAGCTGGTTTTGAAATGGGTTACTTACTATCCCAATACAATTGTACACTGAATGTGTTAGGGACATATAGTTTGAATTTTAATTTACATGTATAAAGTAAATGTGTCTACCTAGAGCAGTACTTGAATAAGAAATGTTATAATTGACTGCTGTGTTTTATCACCACCATTATAATCAAGAAAAGCTATTTAAAGTACAATGATCTTTGACTGACCCCACTAAGCCAGAACTTCAAGGGCCAGACCAATGAACAAGGGCTCTTGTTTTAATCATTTGTATGCAGATTCCTAAACTTATTCCCTCCTAACCAGACAACACCTTTTCAATCTAATCTGCATAACTAAGAAGAAATAACATAACACACTTTCCATCCTTTCCATCAGTTAGATACTTCTAATTTGCTCCCTTTATTAAATCCTCTTAATTTTTTCTACTGGTATATCTCCTTGCCTAGTGAGTTAAATTCAGTTTGGTACTAGTTTTTAATTCTGTGTTCTTAAAAATTACTGGCAGTCCTTATTTACAGATGTCACAGCACACACATAAAAGCTGTATATCTCATAGAGGGGCCATATTTCACATAGAGATCTTGGAGATTAGATTGAATGGAATAACCAGTTGAAACCTTAGGATTTCTTCCCTTTAGAAGAGAAGTTGTATGTATATTAAAAAAAAAAAAAATGAATGTTGTGTTCAGGTTTCTAAATGGGTATTGGCACAGACTTGATATATTTACTTCTTTGATGCCATTAGGCTGTCAGATATTTTGCTGTTCCGGTAGCACCTTCTTGTTTCTTTGTTTAGCTATATTGCTGGTGTAGTTATACAAAAAAAGTTCTGTCCCCCAGGAAGTTCTTGGAGGTCATGTGTAGCTTTCAGTAACATTTTTTAAATGATAGTTAGCCTATCACTTTGTCCTTTCTTCTTTGACCTAATCCTTCCCAATGACTGGAATGCAAATGAGATGACTCTGGTGGACCAGCCAACTTGGAAGTGAGTTCACCTTGGGAATGGAAGCTATGTAAGGTGGAACAAGATAAAAAGTAATGAATTCTGTGCTTTGTGGACCAGAGCACCACACACAGCACTCAATTTTTATACATCTGAATTCCTCCACGAAAGAAAGTTCTATTTCATAAAGCTATTGTTACATGTGATCCTTGTTATTTCTAGTCAAGCCTAATCATAACTAAGAGATTTGGCAAACCAAATTATTAGGTAGACAGACTGTCAGACAAGTGTTTTAACCTTTTCTCATTTTTTGGTCACCACTGGAAATTTTCTTCTCTGCGTGAAATCCTTCCCATAGCACAGCCATAATTTGAAAATTTTAATTGCATCAATAACTGTCACCTAAGATCTAAGACTTCAAGCCCCCTCATCTCAATCACAACATTTATTCCCTTCACTAAAACCCACAGAACCTACTCTTTATTTCTAAAAGAATATTCACTCACCAAAATGTCATCTATCACTGATGTCTTCTTTCCTTAAGTTCAGCATTTATGCCTAACAGTATGATTTAGTTACTTCATAACACAGGTGAATTATATTTTATAGTAGCTTCATATTTTTATTATTATATTCTTTTGACAGCTGTGGTAGGAATATGATGGCACTAAACTAAACTGATGGTAAATATTAATTATAGATATAATTTATTGAGATATATTTCATGCTAAATGCTATACTACCTCATTCAACTGTCAAACTATTAATCAATTAATAATAATAGGTTGGACACCTGAAAGACATGTCCAAGTCTTATCCTTCAGAAAACATGAGAGTGATATTACTTGGAAAAAGTCTTTGAAGATCTAATCAAAGTTAGAACCTCAAGGTGAGATCATCCTGAATTAGGTAAACCCTAAATCCAATGAAAGTGCCCTTATAAGAGGGGCATCTGGGTGACTGCATTGGTTGAGCATCCAACTCTTGATTTTGGCTCAGGTCATGATCTCATGGTTCATGAAAGGAAAAGAGATGATATGTAATAAAGGAAGACTGTCAATCTTCTGGGATTCTACAGGGAAATAAAGGACTGAGAGAGTCACTTAGCTTAAGACATGTGTGAACCTTAAAATAATGGAGGGATGACTATGAGGGTATCCAGAGCAATGGCCTCATTGCCAAGGGCACAGAAAGAGGCATGGGATAGCATGGGACATATAAAGATGGTGAATGAGAGTAGAGCAATGGGTCTAGGATCCATAAATCAAGGAGTGTCAGCACTGACTTCACTACCAGAAACTAGGGAGAAGCATGGAACACATTCTTCACAAGGAGCCCATCCTGCCACCACTTGATTTTTCCACAGATTATCATAACCAGATATTGGTAGAAATATGACCATTAAAGGTACTTCTGCTAAGTCACAAAATATAATAAAGAATATGTGATTGTAACTCAAAGGGAAGGTGATCCTCATTATAAAGTATCAAAAACAGCTGAATTGTTTCCTACTCCTAGGTGATTCACTGTTGTTGGCTATAGGCAATGAAATGAGACATTTTTCAGAAATATTTTGAGGCAAGGTGATGAGGGTATAACCTGCGATCTTTTTACTGCTTAAAAAAAATTAGGAGAGGAATAAGATAAACTAAAGAAGAAATGCTAAGCAAGAAGGACCCTGAACTTGATTCAGGAGATTTTCAGCCTATTCAGATAGCAAAGGATGTCGTATAAAGCTTGCTCTGTCTGGAAAGAGAGGAAAGGGTGTGGCTAGATAAACTGTGGTTGAAGTGATTAGTGTGTGATTAATGTATCCAATTAACCATTTTAATAAAGCCAGTGATAGAGACAACATTATTTAGAAAGGATTTGTGCACAGTCCTCCTTCTAACACTGTGGGTCTCCTCAACATATACAGAAGGTGCAAAGTTTTTGAGAATGTTACACTAGCCGAAACTCCACCAACTGAGACTGAAAGGAAAAGAGATGGGATGTAATAAAGGAAGACTGTCAATCTTCTGGGATTTTGCAGGTAGGTAAATTGCTGAGGGAGTTACTTAGCTTAAATTTTTTTTCAATGTTTTATTTATTTCTGATAGAGAGACAGCATGAGCAGGGGAGGGTCAGAGAGAGAGGGAAATACAGAATCTGAAATAGGCTCCAAGCTAGCTGGCAGCACAGAGCCCAACAAGGGGCTTGAACCCACAAACAGTGAGACCACGACCTGAGTGGAAATCGGACGTTTAACCGACTGAGCCACCCAGGTGCCCTAGGTGTTTTACCTAGCTTAAAACATGTACTAACCTTCAAATAAAGGAGAGATGACTATGAGGGTATCCAGAGCAATAGTTCCATTGCCAAGGGCACAGAGAGGCATGGGACAGGTTCTCTCTTAAAGCCTCTAGAAGTAACAAAATTTGCTGACTTACAGTCTCTAAAACTGTAAGTGAATGCTTCTTAGTCAATCAATTTATGGCAATTTATTATGGCAGTGCTAGAAAGCTGATGTGTAGTACATTCCCTTTAACGCAACTGCATGAAGTCTTGAAGAGTTTAATACCATGACATTGGCCACAGCGCTTTGTACCCAAGGATTCTACACCAGAATTAATATTCAAAACAATCTCTGGAGAGACACTTTACTTTTTTGAGCAGCCAATGTATAATCATGGACTGAACAGATAATCAAGAGATTCATTCAGTTTGTAGTCATTCTAGTATGTTCTTGACACAAATTTTTCTAAAACAGAAAAAAACCCCTAAGCAACCACAATCCCTATAGGAGTTACAACATGCATGTGACCAGAGTACAAACCACAGGATCTATGCTCGGAATTAAGATATCACCAACAAAAGATTTCACAGTAATCTCAATCACCAACGGCACCACCTTAATAGAAGCGATGCACACACAGTCATGTAAAGACCAAGAGGCAGCATGGTAACTCATCATTTTCGTCAAGGGCTTAGTAGAGTCCATGAGTTTACCAGAATCGGTGTCAGGAGATTTTCACTACTAGTATAAAATAAGTAAAGAAACTAGGAAATATGTGGCAGTGGTAAGATATGATGGGGGCCTTAGGCTCTTGTAATTGTTCTTCTTCTTCCTGAGTCGGTCATTAGAGGCATACCTAGGTGCATTGGTTACCACACCAACCCTCCAATTTTTTAAATGTCACTAAATTTTAATGATGTATAATTAAGCACAGCTTAGTGTAATAATCAAATGTATTATGTTACTATATAATGCTTATGTAATAATAAATCGTATTTGAAGTGTTGTTTTGAAGTCCTTCTGGTATATGAATGCCAAAATTTGAGGTAGGAGAGAAAGAGCAACTGTACTTTTCCAGAACAATAATCATAAAATCATTTTTATCATACTTATTTGCATGTAATATCCAATCTAGTCAAGCAAAAATCAGCAAGTTATAAGTCATTAGCTTTAGTTAAACATGATACATATTTTTTAATTTTATGTTTTACATAAAAGCAAATAAAATATATATCCCTGTATATATATGCAAAATATGTATGTACATATACAAATATGTGCATATATATACAGACACATGTATGGTTGAAATATAGATTTATCTCATATATATGATTAAATATATATATATATATCACGATTTAGTTTTTTTTGAGGTCTCGCTATTCAACCCCTTCATTTTTAATTGAACAAATTCATATTGGGGGCATATAGAAGCTCACCGATATAGACAATGGCAGACTTTAAACTAGAATAAAAACCCTCGGCTCCCTTTTCAAGTTTTTCTATGCACTCTACAATCTCTATACCTTTTATATGCTACAAGCTCCAATATTCATTTTAGTGACATAAAAAATATATGAACTTGGTTTTGTACTTCCCAGTTTATTTTATCCTTCTAATCAAGCAGGCTGACTTCTTTTCTCTTTTTTGTTTGTTTGTTTTATTAGCTAAAATATACAGAAGCAGCATCATAGGAGGACATTAATGTGCAGAAAAAAATGTTCTTACATACTTGCCTAAATTATGTATTTGATTAAAATTGCTATAACAGCCATGCCTTTCTAACCAGTAAAATGAATCTCATGCATCAAGGTAATGACTAGACCTTTAACATGATATATTGTACAATACAATACCTGTAGAAATGAGCAAGGAAGGAATAATTACAAAGGAAGCGTGTGTTTGAGGAAACAACTTTGCAATTAGAGGCAGGGATCTAAGGAATGCCAGCATTTCTGTTTGCCGTATGCATTCTTAGTAACCACATGGTGTTTTAACAGTTATAAGATATTATAAACTATTAAATGTGAAGATTAGTGTTGATTCATGAAGAATATTTTAAAGTTAAATACCTTGCATCATTTTATGTGTCAAAAACATGTAACAGTCACTTTGCTTAAAAGGTAGTAGCAATTTATTTTCTATGGCTGGTTATGTATCTTACTAGCTTCTTTGTTTAAACCTCCACAGTTACTTCATTCTACAGCACTGACAATCAGTACTGAAAAAATACATATATTTAAAAAATAAACAAGTCTCTCCAACAATCTTCACAATGTTACTCCAGCCTTCGGAAAATATTTAGGTGAGACACCTTTGTGAAACCTCAAAATCTCTCCCACATTCTAATGCAAGGGTAAAGTGCTGGTTTTCAACCAAAATTCCATCAAGTCAAAGATAGGTACCGAATGGCTAAAAAAGATAATAATAATGATAATAATAATAATAATAACAGCTACTCAAATCGGAAGCAGGGTTACCTGAGATACAGAAAATGGGAAAATATTAGGCACAGTGGAAAAGAAAAAAAATAATTTAGTTACAGTCAATGATACTTAATAGTGACATAATGAGTCAACTATTGAAAAGACTGATTCAAAGAATCCTCAAGTCCACGAAACCAGGAGCAAAGTCAATACTAATAAGACCTTCATATAGTAGTTGCTGATGACAAAATGCTTTCATAAACATAATCTCTTTTTACTTTAATCTTTACAACAGCCTTATTATTAGGTTGAAAAGTTGAAGTTTCAATCCTGTTATTATTTTAGGGCCTGCCACTAGGAGAGAAAAAAATCGAGTCTGAATCTCTCAACAGGTTTTCCCAACAAGACTTACATTATACCCAACAGCCTCCTGATCTATGTCCCCTTGAATGAGCCGCTAACATCTGAAACACAATTACGATTTTAACTAATCATCACTCCTTTCTGTTTACAATGCCTCATCTTAGTATTGCATATTCTAGTGTGAGGTACTATTACAATCCATCCTGTTTCCTAAACTACAATCCCTTGTAGTACAATCTCTGCTGCCATATCAGCTAGTCAAGGAATCACCAAATCCTGTTCTCAAGGATCTTCACAGAATCCATTTACTCTTGTCCATCTAACTATCACTATCCCAGTTAATGCATTACCATATCCTGTCTGACATAATAAAGTATCCTCCAACTCTAAACTTTCCATTTCTTTTTAATTATTTCTGCACTCTACAGTAAGAATAACTTTTCTAAATTCCAAACTGATTACAACACTACCTGAGCTTCACATGTGTCGCGATTCTATGTTTGCTTGTCTGGCATCATCCATAAGAAGTCATCTACAAACTCCTCTCAAACTATTTACACACTGCACTGTAACAAATCTGAGGGTTGCCTTTGTTCTACAAAGGGAAATTAGAAAAAAAAAAAAAACTTTTGTGCCTATTGTTTTCTCTATTTATAATTCCCATCTTTTCTCTTTCACTTTCCTTAACATGCCAAAGAAATTACTTGCCTTTTCTTTGGTCAACTTTCCTTTTCTCTGTCCAGATTTAGTTTAGAAGCTCAATCACATCTTCACATAGGATATGCTTTTTACATCTTCCTTCCACATACCATACAGTATGGAAATTGCCCAGGTCATTCTCTATCTATCCACCCAATTATGAGTTTTCAGATGACATATCACAGTTTTTTGTCCTCCATTACATTATATTACAATCTACTTATTTCCAGTTTAGTTTTCGGTTTTCATACCAAAAGTTTATATCAAAGGTTTTGAGTATAAAATCTCTTGAGATACTGATATTGACCATGATGTGGAAGAGATAGAACAGTGTCTTTAGTAAGTGAGCACAAGTGAGTAAGACCCATATCAGAATGGTGTGAGTTCCATTTTCTCTCTGTTTATAAAAGCTATGATGAAACAAGGTAAATCCTTAAAGTTACTTAGATACTTAGAATTTCAGGGACTTTTGGGGGTAGGAGTTATTACTAAAATCAATGTCTCCAATACTCTAGTGAGGGCCAATCTAGCACAGAAGGATCTTAAAAACATGTTTCCTCCCCTGTGCTTATTCTTCAAAATAGTTGATCTCAGTGTAGGTCAAATATCCAATGTTCATGTTTCTAGCTGTCAAAATCATTTTAAATAAATTCTTCAAATTACCTGGTAACCTTGTGACCTAGAGCAACAGAAGCAACCAGAAAACTCAGTTTGCTGCCAATGAATGTTGTAAGATTCAAATTGAATATATATATTGTATATACACAAAAACATAGTACATATAACATATATGGGATATTTATAATTCTATATGCAAAATATATATAATATACACATATTAATATAGTATTTGCATATAAATATATATGCATGTATTTGTACTGCTGTTCACACTGCTGACTTAACCCAACATCATTTAAATCAGCATATCTAGAAGAAGCAGATGCTACCACATTTGGAAAAACCTAATTCCACTGGTAAAATTATTCTTATATTATCAACCCATTTTCCCCAACAATGGTAACAGATCATGTGTCCACTAAATATTATACTGAAGTCTTTTTCAGTAGATAATCAGTAAGTTGTCTGAATATCTATTATCAGCATTCTACAATATGCTATACTGACTTACCTATCACTTAAAATATTAAGTCATACACTTAGGTTATTTATTTTAATATACTAATGCAAAGTTCCAGGAAACTATCTACACATACAATACTTAAAATACATCTCTTGGGATTACCTATAAATATTTCAAGGTATCTTTTGTACAAGAAAAAAATAAGAGTAAATGTCTCTTACATAAGTTCTCAAACAGTAGTCTTAGGACTCTGTTCTCTGTATTAAAGATTTCCACAGCAACTACGTCACTTTGACACTAAGAAAATTATCTTTTTTTTCTTCTTTCTCTTAGAGAAACCTCTTACCTATATGTGCACTGTGTTTTTTAGTCCATTTGTTTGTGGTATACTATTGTAACACATGCTTCTAGGCAAGAACAAACAAAAAGACGAATATACCCTATGTTTTATTTGTTTCTTTCCCAATAGAAAACTAAAAACTAATGTATTTTACAAAGCTAAGGATTTGGCTTCTTATTGGATGTGAAATAACAAGGTATAAGATAAGACTCATGTGTCTTTGCTCTTTCTTGTGATAAAATCCATGTTAATGGAAAATTATAAAATTCTCTGCTTTAATCTTGGTTTGAGTTTTATTTTCTCAATTTCATAATTTAAAACAAATCTACTGACTCTACTCAATATTTCTTATACAAAAATAATAAAAGTTCAGTGATGTAAAGGCCACTGAAATAAAACAAACAGACTTAAATATTTGAAGGGGAGGTAAGCCAAAGCCTGAATTCCGGTGCTGTGCCATTGGTATTAATTGCCTAGAGCGTGGTATTACAAAAGGTTTTGAAACTAAGATGTGGTAATTCTGGGAAAGAAGGTCTGGGTCAGTTAGCATTATTTTTCATAACTGAAAGTTGAATGCTGAGAATAGTGGCTGGTACGTAGTAAGTATGATAAAAGTATAAACTATTACTTTATGACAATTATCATAATATAACTATTATTATTACAATTTCACTCACTGGAACTAAGATTGATATCTAACTTGGATTATGAATAGAAAAAAATGGCAATATATGAGTGTATCATAGTATAATGCTAGATGTGAAGAGGATTGTTTGTTTAAAACATACATTTGGGATATAGAAGAAATGTTATATGTTAGATATCATGAAACAAATTCTAACAGAAGAGACACAGCACCTGTCCAAAGAAGGATAGGGGAAGGAGTCACATAATGGGTGTTAGATTTGAATGCACTACACCAAATGGTCCCACCAGTTGTGAAAAAAGAAGGAATAGATAAGAAGGCTAGAAAGAAAAGTTAGTCTGGCATAGTAATCTAAAGATTAAGAACATCATTTTGCAAACAAAGGCTTTATATTAAAGGGTAATGTTGCTGTCTCTAATTATGAAGAAGCATCTGGAAATAAATCTATCAGAAAAAAACACGTAATAAAAAAGAACATAAAAAAGAAAAGAAAATGCTGAATATTGCTTCTAAAAATCCATTTACAATAATTTAAAAATAGATGAAATACATTTTATAGTATAAATTTTCCTTTGTTAATAAATTTATTGTAACAATTGACAACTCAGAGTCCAGTGATTGTGGTACTGAAAATTATCAAGATACATCAACAAAGTAGGGATTATCTCAACTCAATGATCTTTTATCAGTTCTATAGATGATAAACTAGGGTTCATTTACGTCATTTGCTCAAATCATATAATTTGGTAGGAGATAGGCTGCAAATCCTCATCTTTCTGACAGTTCCTCAGGTCTGCAGGTTATCTTGGTAAACTTCACCATGTGATTTTATTTTTTTTCAAGTTTTAATTTAAATTCTGGTTAGTTATCATACAATGTAATATTTGTTTTTAGGTGTAGAATTTAGTGATTCATCACATACAACACCTAGTGCTCAATACAAGTGATCTCTTTAATTCCCATCACTCTTTTAACCATGTGATTTTAAACCAAAAGCCTTCTTTTTAAAATTTTTTTATTGTTTATTTATTTTTGAGTGAGAGACAGTGACAGAGTATGAGCAGGAGAAGGGCAGGGAGTGAAACACAGAACTGGAAGTGGGCTTCAGGCTCCACACTGTCAGCACAGAGCCAATATGGGCCTCAAGCTCATGAATTATGAGATCATGACCTGAGCTGAAGTTAGAGGCTTAACCGACTGAGACACAGGCAGTCCTAAACCATAAGACTTCCAAAGAAGATGTTGGTCAGCACAGTTAGGGCTCAAGAGATTACTCTATGTCACTACTTTTATCATCATTTTCCCCCAGATGAAAACTAAAAACTGCCTAAGTTGTGTTCAAGTCAATGTAATTCATTCACTAATATCTTTGAAGAGTGTGCTTATTTCTTAACTTAAATAGTTTTTACCTAACATTTTTGTTGCTATATTTTAGAAATTCAGACAAGACAGTTTCAATTTGTTATCTTTAATATAATACTCCTGGTTCTTATATAGCTTCCTGGGAAAATAATGACTTTGGAAGATAGGTTTATGTGCATTTTCGTGAAGACTCCAGGGAACACCTCATCAATCTATTTGTTGAGATGACAAGTGGGTTAGATTAACTGGATAATGATTTAATCCTTTATTCCAATTTTTTCCCAACTGCAGGGTTTTGGTTTTCTTCTCTGAAGGGCATTCTACTTACACAGTTGACAAGTGGCAATAGAATACACATGTTAATGTACTATGTGTTTGTAAATCATAATTGTCTTTAATTCAAAATGTCTTCCTTCATCTCCATCCCCAGAAAGCACATCAACATTGAAATTCCATCATCTTTCCAAGAAAATATACACATTCCCTTGATCAATGTTTCCAGGGTTTACTATGCATAAGCATCAGCTAGCTTCCATCATTCTAGTTCCAATAGGGATAAAAATAAAAATGTTGCTGTATTTTAAAATGAAATATTGATCACCATATTCATATACTATTACTATAAAAACATGTACAAAACTCAGCTTGAGTCCATATGGTACAGCCAGTTGAAAGAGAATTCAAAATTTGATTGTAATTCTGAAATGTGTACATAGTTTTACATTTCTTTTACAGGACCACTGACCATCAATATTAGGGTTGTTAACCTAATGGTTGTTAATCATTACTTTTAATATATAATACCAATACAATTATGAATCATTTTATAAGCTGGTATGTATTTAATGAATGTAACACTTATTAAATTAATGTTGATCTATACCTTGCTATTTTATCTTCACAGAAAGTTACTATGAATAGAAATAAAGCACATAAAAATATTCTGTGAATAAAAGTGCTACTGAAAATATAACCAAAAGTATAAACTAAAACCTACATTTTATTTACTAAAATGGCCAGTTAGGGGGCGCCTGGGTGGCTTAGTCAGTTGAGCATCCAACTTTCGCTTGGGTCATGATCTCGCAGTTCGTGTCTGGCCCGCGTCGGGCTCTGTGCTGACTGCCGGCTCAGAGCCTGGAGCCTATTTCAGTCTGTGACTCCCTCTCTCTCTGACCCTCCCCTGCCCACGCTGTCTCTCTCTCTCTCTCCTAGAAATAAATTTAAAAATAAATAAATAAATAAATAAATAATAAATAAATAAATAAATAAATAAAATGGCCAGTTAACTGTGGCTTATACTACTTATAAATATCTTCATGATTTGTAGGTTTTCCCTTCTTTTATGTACTCTTAACAACCATCATTTTAAAAAGGACTGTACATGCTCTGTCTCTCTCACTCTCTCAAAAATAAACATTAAAAATATTTTTAAAAGGGTTGTATACACTTATATTCATATTGAGAAATGTGGCATCGCTAAAAGAGAAAAAAGTTATGTTATAAGAAGATGCCTAAAGTTGAGGATGAGAAATCCATGCCTACTCCTTGGTTGATAATAAAGGCTCTATATAAACAATAATTCTTATTTTAATCCCTTCTTGATATGCCTCTATCATTAAAATAATCACCATTTAAGCCTCCATTCCTATGACCATCAGCCATCATTCTACCTCTTACCTTACATTATGAACAATTCTTCTAGAAAGATAAGTACTTCTTCACTCTTGCTACTTTTTTTATGTCTCATTTAAATTTGTGTTTATTTAACTGTCTACTATTCCTATCCAGTTAGTATTTCCAAAACAAAAAAACTGTGAGAGCAGAAAAATATTTGAAAATCACCAGAATTTAAATAATTGTTGGAGCTATGTGAAGACAAAGTGTCTCGTCAGAATTAGGTCTGTAATGAAAAGTTAAGAAAGAAAGTGCTGAACTCAAAGTCCACAAGATTTTACAAGAATAGAGGCAGAAAATTTGAATATGCGTGGCTGGCTAGAGAACTTACAAGAAAATTAGGACAAAGCACTAGAAGAACACTGGGAGATCAGAGTTACAGAGGTAAGAGTGATCAGAGGTCTAAACTGCCCCATGAAATAAAGTCCATGGAACAATGGACTACACCAATATGAAGTCATAGCGAACTTGTTGACAGAGGCCTCAATGGAAGGTGAGGAATGAGATTATATTGTTTCACGATGTGAATAAATGGCCAGTACAGAGGCAGCCACAATGGTTTCGTGTTTCTATTTCAAGGAATCTCTCTAGGATGGAAAGTTACAGAATGATAGCTATGGCATGTGGGTTTAAGGCAAAGTTGTGTTGTACAATAATATTTCTTTACGTTAGTATAGCATACAGGGATGCGTATCACACACAGTATATCTTCACATTACTTTAGCAGTTTTCTAGTATTTCATTTAGCTTTCGGGTTTTTTGTCTGTTTTTCAGCTTGTTTGTTTTCTTTGGAATTTTTTGATATGTTGATGTCACTATTTTGGAAAAATAATTCCAATTAAAGCTAAATCTTCTGGAGGGAGGCAAGATGGCGGAGAAGTAAGGAGCTCCGTACTTGCACTCGCGCCCATACATCACACAGAAAAGATCTGAAGCCATTGGAAACCATACAAAACCTGAGAGACTGGGGGAAAAAAGGACGCAGAATCCACTGAGAAAGTCTTCTAACGTGAGTGCGAACCAGGGAAGGTAAAATCAGCCCGGGATCGGAGCCTCCAGGGTGGGAGGCGATCCCCCTCTACCCTCTACGGGGAGTGAGAGGGGAAAAGGGAGAGTCCGAGACAGAAAAATCTCCGCTCGGTGCATAGAAAGACCGTACTTGCCAAATATCTGCACACCAGGTCCCCTCGCGACAACTGGTCCTGGGGGAGGCTGAGCACACAAACTGCTTCTTTGTGCCGCTCCTGGAGGTGGGGTTTTAAAGCGGAGCGGGTGCGCTTGCCGCCATTGTAGCTCCAGGGCGGCTGGGACCCCTGAAGGAGACGCGCAGACACCAGGCGTCCGCGCTCCTGGCTGGCTGGAACTCGAGAGGGAAGGCAAAAAGCTAAAAACTGGGAAATTTGCCTGTGAGTTCGTGTTTCGGGTGACGAGCCATAGAGAGACCCGGTTTTCCTCACTCCAGCGGGCTCAGGCTACGCAGACGCGGCAGGCAAGCCCCCGCGCATGCGCACCAGAGCCGACCAGAGAAGAAAGCAGCGATCCTGACTCCGGCCCCAGAGCTCAGCAGGGAGCCTGGAATAGCCCGAGGGGGTTGTCTGGGAAGCTGTGTCTAAGGCAACTTCAGCAGTGCGCGGGCTGGGATTTGGAGATTGGAACTGGCCTGGGTTGAAGAGTGCAACCAACTTCGGCTGCGTCCCCGGAACGGGGAGTTGACACGCCAAAAAAAAAAAAAAAAAAAACCGAGCTGCAGCGCGGGGTTCAAGAAGGGACTGGAGCACCGTCACTCTCCTTCCCACAATCGCCAAGGCAGAACCCCCGCCTGAGGCATCGGATCACGCCACGCCCATCCCTGCCCGAGAGGTGCCCTCCTCCCTTTTTTTTTTTCCTTTTTCCCTTTTTTTTTCTTCTCTCTTTTTTTTCCCCTTTCTTTTCTCTTTTTTTCTTCTTCTTTCTCTTTTCTCGTTTTTTTCCCCAAAACACTGACCTGATTAACTCTGGTCGCCAGCTTGCTTAAACAATCACAAGTCCATTCTGTAAATGTAAATTCTACACCTACCGACCTTTTCAGCTATTTCTCTCAAGAGTAATTAGACTATATAGTTTCTCTGGATAATTCCAGCATCCTTCTCTCACCTATCCAACCACATTCTACCCTTTACTTCTTTGAAAAAAGTTTCTTGTCCCTTCTGCCTGTTCATTCTATTTCCAAATCTGCCTTGTCTCACCCTGCCTTCTCTCTTTTTCTCTATGCTCTTCAACCAGCACTGCATACACTGGGCTATTTAACTGTAGCTGGGAAATCCAGGTATATGCTTTAAACCGTTCTTTGTCCATCGGTTTTCTTCTTTTTTCCTTTTCTTTTCCCCTTTTTGACCCTTTTATGTATTTTATGCTCCCTATTCGCCCTCCCTCCTCCGTCTTTTCTATTAACTTTTCGTTTTCCCTCTCACTTTGCATGTTAGTTGAATCAGCCTGTGCGTTTGTGTGCTCCTGCTCCCTGTGTGTTTGTCTGTCTGTTTTCTTTTCCAGGGATACCTCAAGAAACAAGCTAGAGTACACAAGGTGAAGAGTCCCAAATATCACTACGAATAGGAAAATAAAATAACTAAGGTCCCAACAAGAGAGACCGAGGAATACCATTCAAAAAGCAATCTCTGAAAGGATAGGCCCTGGAAAGTCAAAGAGTCTTCTTGGATATAGCAGTGCTCATAGAAACAGAGAGTATAACAGGTCTTTAAAACCAACAAGAGCCGGAAAGCTAACTAAAATGACGAAACGAAAGACCTCTCCTCCAAAGAAACTCCAAGAAGAAATGACAGCTAATGAACTGCTCAAAACAGATATCAGCAGCATAAGTGAACAAGATTTTAGAATAATAATGGTGAAATTAATAGCAGGGCTTGAAAAAACATAGGCGACATCAAAGAAACTATGGCTACAGACAGAATGGAAAATAAAAATAGGCATGAAGAATTAAAAATGCGATAAATGAGATACATCATAAATTAGAGGCCTCCAATGCACGGACTGAAGATGCAGAAAGGAGATTAAGTGATTTAGAAGACACCATTATAGAAAAACAAGAAGCTGACAAAAAAAGAGACAAACTGATCCAGGAACAGGAAAGAAGAATTCGAGAGCTCAGCGACACAGTCAAATGCAACAATATCCGTATCATAGGAATCCCAGAAGAGGAAGACAGAGGGAAAGGTGCTGAAGGAGTCCTGGAACAAACTATAGCAGAGAACTTCCCTGACCTGGGGAAGGAATTAAATGTGGAAATACAAGAGGCTCAGAGGACTCCCCTCAGACGTAACTTGAATCGATCTTCTGCACGGCATATCATAGTAAAAATGGCAAAATACAAGACAAAGAGAGAATTTTGAAAGCAGCTAGGGAGAAAAGGGCCCTCACATACAAAGGGAAACCTATCAGAGTGGTGACAGACCCATCTACTGAAACTTGGCAGGCCAGAAAGGAATGGCAGGAGATCTTCAATGTGATGAACAGTAAAAATATGCAGCCAAGAATCCTCTATCCAGCAAGCCTGTCATTCAAAATAGAAGGAGAGATAAAAACCTTTCCAAATAAACAGAAATTGAAAGAATTTGTCACCACGAAGCCAGCCCTACAAGAAATCCTGAGGGGGACGTTCTGAAGGAAAGGTTGCAAGGAGCAAAGATTCCAGAGACACTACCACAAACATGAACCCTACAAAAGATACAAAGACTCTAAACCCACATATTTCAATAATAACACTGAATGTAATGGGCTGAATGCTCCAATCAAAAGACATAAGGTAGCAGAATGGATAAAAAACAAAATCCATCTATATGCTGTCTACAAGAAACTCATTTTAGACTGGAAAATACCTTCAGATTAAAAGTGGGATGGAGAAATATATATCATGCTACAGGAAATCAAAAGAAAGCCGAGAAGGATAATTATAATAGATTAAACTGACTCTTTAAAATTAAAGACAATCAGAAGAGATGAAGAAGGGCACTACATAATAATTACAGGGTCCATCCATCAGGAAGAATTAACAATCATAAATGTCTACGCACCGAATATGGGAGCACCTAAATATCTAAAACAATTAATCACAAACAGAAACAAGCTATAGATAAGAATGTGCTAATAGCAGGGGACTTTAATACTCCGCTTACAGCAATGGATAGGTCAACCAGACAGAAAATCACTCAAGAAATAATGGACTTGAAAGATACATTGGACCAGATGGACCTGACGGATATATTTAGAACTTTACATCCTGAGGCCAGGGAATTTAATTTCTTCTCAAGTGCGCATGGCACATTCTCCAAGATAGATCACATACTGGGACATAAAGCAGCCCTCAATAAATATAAAAGAATAGAGATCATACCATGTACACTGTCAGATCACAATGCTTTGAAACTTGAAATCAATTACAGGAAGAAGTCTGGAAAACTTCCAAAAACATGGAGGTTAAAGAACACCCTTCTAAAGATGAATGGGCCAATCAGGCAATTAGAGATGAAATTTAAAAATATATGGAAACAAATGAAAATGAAAACACACAACAATTCAAAATCTATGGATGTGTATATGGTCCAAGAGGAAAGTGCTACTGTTTCAGGCCTATTTCAGAGATTAGAAAAGCACAAGTCCAAAATCTAACAGCTCACCTTAAAGGAACTAGAGGAGCAACAAGAACGCCCCCAAACCCAGTAGAAGGCAGAGTAAAAATTAGAGCAGAAAGCAAATGACTGAGACCAAAGAAACAACTGAACAGATCCATGAAACCAAGAGTTGGTTTTTTGAAAAAGTAAACAAAATTGACAAACCTCTAGCCAGACTTATCCAAAAAAAAAGAGAGAGCACCCAAATAGACAAAATTATGAATGAAAATGGACTTATTACCACCAACCCCTCAGAAATACAAGCAATTATCAGGGAATACTATGAAAAATTATATGCCAACAAATTGGACAACTAGAAGAAATGGACAAATTTCTAAACACACACTCACTACCAAAATTCACACGGGAAGAAATAGAAAACCTGAACAGACCCATAACGAGGGAAGAAATTGAATCAGTGATCAAAAATCTCCCAACAAATAAGGCTTCCTGACCATGTATTTCCTGGTAGTTCTTACTAGACATTTAAACAGAATTAGTCCCTAATTCTTCAAGCTATTCAAAAATAGAAAAATGAAGGAAAACTCCCGGACTCATTTTATGAAGCCAGCATCACACTGATTCCCAAGCCAGACAGAGATCCAGCAAAAATAGAACTACAGGCCAATATCCTTGATGAATACGGATGCAAAAATTTCAGAACAATATCCTAAATCGAATCCAGCAGCACATAAAAAGAATCATCCACCAAGATCAAGTGGATTCATTCCTGGGTTACAGGGCTGGTTCAATATTCGCAAATCAATCAATGTGATACATCATATCAATAAAAGAAAAGATAAAAACCATATGATCCTGTCATAGATGCAGAAAAAGCATTTGACAAAATACAGCATCCCTTCTTAATAAAGACTCTCGAGAAAGTTGGGATAGAAGAAACCTACTTAAACATCATCAAAGCCATCTATGAGAAGCCTTCAGCTAACATCATCCTCAACGGGGAAAAACTCAGAGCTTTCCCCCTGAGATCAGGAACACGACAGGGATGCCCACTCTCACCACTGTTGCTTAACATAGTGCTGGAAGTCCCAGCATCAGCCATCAGACACCAAAAGGAAATCAAAGGCATCAGAATTGGCAAAGAGGAAGTCAAACTTTCACTCTTCGCAGATGACATGATACTTTACATAGAAACCCACACAGACTCACCAGAAGCCTAATAGAACTGACATCCAAGAATTCAGCCAACAGTAGGGTACAAAATCAATGCATAAACGTTTGCATTATACACCAACAATGAAGCAACAGAAAGAGAAATCAAGAAACTGATCCCATTCACAATTGCACAAAAAACCATAAAATACCTCGGAATAAATCTAACCAAGGTTACAAGAGATCTGTATGATGAAAACTACAGAAAACTTATGAAGCAAATGGAAGAAGACACAAAAGAAATGGAAAAACATTCCATGCTCATGGATAGGAAGAATAAATATAGTTAAGATGTCATTACTACCTAAGGCACTCTACACATTCAATGCAATTCCAATCAAAATTGCACCAGCATACTTCTCAAAACTAGAACAACTATCCAAAAATTTGTATGGAACCACAAAATATCCTGAATAGCCAGCAAATAATCCTGAAAATAAAACCAAAACGGGAGGGATCACCACATCCTGTCTCAGTCTTACTACAAAAGTTGGTCTGTCAGATAGTATGGTATTGCTAACAAAAACAGACACATAGACCAATGGAACAGAATTGAGAACTCAGAAGTGGACCCAAAAGTAGAAAGTAGCCAACTAATCTTTGAGAAAGTAGGAAAGAATATTCAATGGAAAAAGACAGCCTTTTAACAGATGGTGTTGGGAGAACTGGACAGCAACATGCAGAAGAATGAAACTAGATCATTTTCTCACACCATGCACAAAAATAAACTCAGCATGGATAAAGGACCTGAATGTGAGACAGGAAACTATCAACACCCTAGAGGAGAAAGCAGGAAACAACCTCCTTGACCTCCACCTCAGCAACTTCTTACTTGACACATCCCCAAAAGCAAGGGAATCAAGAGCAAAAATAAACAATTGGGACCTCATCAAGATTAAAAGCTTCTGCACAGCAAAGGAAACAACCCACAAAAGTAATAGGCAACCAACGGAATGGAAAAGATAGTTGCAAATGACATATTGGATAAAGGGTTAATATCCAGAATCTATAAGGAACTCACCAAACTACACGCCCGAAAAACAAACAACCCAGTGAAGAAATGGGCAGAAGATATGAACAGACACTTCTCCAAAGAGGACATCCAGATGGCCAACAGACATGATGAAACGATGCTCTGCACGTTTCATCAGGGAAATACAAATCAAAACCACTGAGATACCACCTCACGCCAGTCAGAGTGGCTGTAAAGGAGCAAACTAGAGAACTTAGATGCTGGTGAGGATGTGGAGAAACGGCACCCTCCTGCACTGTTGGTGGAATGTAAACGCAGTACAGCCCTTGGAAAGCCAGTGTGGAGGTCTTCAGGAACCAACAATAGAACTCCCTATGACCCAGCACAGCCCAGCAGAATTACCTAAGGATATAGAAATAAATGGATGCATAGGGAGCACATGTGCCCTCAATGTTCATAGCAGCACCTACAAGGCTAAAACCTGGAAGAGCTCATGTCTCATCATCAATAGATGAATGGATCAAGAAGATGTGGTTTATCTATACCATGGAATACTACATGGCAATGAGAAACAATGAAATCTGGCCATGTATAGCAACATGGATGGACCTTGAGGGTGTTATGCTGAGCGAAATAAGTCAGGCAGAGAAAGACAAATATCATATGTGTGCACGCATAGGAGGATTAGAGGAGCTTAACAGAGGACCAAGGGGGAGAAGAAGGGCGGAAATGGTGGGGGAAAGGGGGAGAGGCAAACCATGAGAGACTCTTGAATGCTGACAAAAACTGAGGACTGGTGGATGTGGGGGGGAGGAGGGGTGGGCATGGAGGAGGACACTGTGGGGATGAGCACTGGGTGTTATGTGGAAACTAATTTGACAATAAACTATTTGTAAAAAAAAAAAAAAAAAATAAATAAATAAATAAATAAATAAGTTATGTGAATAGCAAAAAAAAAAAAAAAAAAGCTAAATCTTCTGTTCTTTGTAGCTAATTTTATGTTTTCTCCCTCTCTCTCACTTACTTTATATATCACTGGTATTATATATGTGCGTGTGTATATATATATATATATATCTTCAAATATTATTTAATAAAAATTTTCCTGGGGCAGCTGAGTGGTTCAGTTGGTTAAGTGCCCAACTTGATTTCATCTCAGGTCATGATCTGTGAGATTGAGCCCCATGTCAAGCTCTGCACTAAGAGCACAGAGCCTGCTTGGGAATCTCTCTCTCTCTC
>JAESUZ010003328.1:0-42521 GCA_017311185.1 Proteles cristata cristata | reverse complement strand
GGGCCGGGGGGCGGGGGGGTGTTTGCGGAGCTCCAGGTGGTCCTGCCCTCGCCCCGCAGGGACTGACACGAAGGAGATTTCGACTAATGGCAAAGCGAGTGAAATGAGCCGAGAACAGGCTGGGGCGGGCGCTCGCCAGACGGAGTGGAGCTGAGCATGCGCGATGGAAAGAGAGGGTGTGCACACACGGGCCACAGACACAGCGGCGGGCGGCGCGCGGCCCTGCTCCCGCGCCTCGGGCGCCCGGCGCCTCCTGCGCCCCCGCGCCGCCGGGCCTCACCTTGGACTCGCGCTCCTCCAGCAGCGTCTCCAGCCGCTTCTGGGCGGCCCTGCCCTCGTGGTCGTCGCTGACCAGGAGGATGACGTGGTTCCAGCTGTAGACGCGCATCATCTCGAACCAGACGCTCGACTGGTGGGAGTAGGGCGGCACCGTGCGCAGGAAGCTCAGGTGGATGCTCTGCGGGGACAGGGGCAGCGGCTGCGGCGTGGAGCGCGGCAGCGCGGCCGGAGACCCCCGCCCCCTGCGCCGCCTCGCGTCACCCGGGGCGCCTGCCGGTTGCGGGGTCCCCACTCCTACTGCCGCCTCCCTCCCCGCCCCCGCCCCCAAGTCCTATCCGGGGAGCAGAGGTCTCGTGGACCCGCCGCCCTCGGCCGGGGCTCAGGAAAGTCCCCACTGGCTCGCGGAGCTCCCCAGATTTGCACAACTGTAGTACGTGTCAGGAAACCTTCATTCGGGGCTGAATACTTCTCTTCAAGTCCGGGGGTTATTGCTCGCTGACCCTGCCTTTTTTCTCTGTGTGCCCTTACTGTTTTGAAGAGCTTTTAAAGTTTATTTATTTATATTTGAGAAGGGGGGCAGAGAGAGATGGGGAGAGAGGATCCCAAGCAGGCTCTGCACCATCAGCGCAGAGCCCGACACGGGGCTCGAACCCAGGAACCATGAGATCGTGACCTGAGCTGAAATCAAGAGTGGAGGCTCACGGACTGAGCCCCCTGGACGCCCGTCTTCGTGGAAGCATTAGCAGCCAGCGAGCGGCTGGACACAAGCATGTGCTCCACCGCCTCAGCCTGGCTCTCTGTGTTAGCCCCTTTGGTGACCCTGCACCCCGACCCCGTGGTCCTCTGAGACGTCCAGACTAGCCTTTCACCTGCTCCCTCTCTGTGGCCTGAGGGGCAGCGTCTTGGAACATGGCTGCACGAATGCCCGTTTGCCTCTGTCCCTCACCCACGTGGCAACATGGCTACACCGGGGTTGTGGTTGGGGTCCTGGACTGGCTCTGGCCCAGGCCTTCCTGCCCAAGCGCTGGGCACAGGTTGGCAGTGGACTGGGATCACGAGTGGGGCCAGGCTGGATTTGTGAGGCTTGGTCATTAGGTTCGACCTCATACTGAGCCAGGGAGCTGGGCAATACTCTGGGTCTGGACTGGGGTTCTGCCCTGGGAGGGGGTGCCTCCTCCCCACCTGTGAGCTGGCCTATCTGCCGCTTCCCTTCCTTCTGCGCATGAGGGGACTGGCGCCAGAGAGCCGAGGAGGTTGGACGGCACAGGAAAGGGTCCTCCACTTCTCTGCCTCCAAGGGCAAGTGCATCTGACCAGTTTGGTGCCTCAGCTGCGTGCCAGGGTCCCCAGAGCCTCAGGACACACCCACCCCTGACCTCCGCAGACACCCCGGCGCTGGCTGGGATGACCTCATGCCTTAGTCAGCTTTATCTAGAATTGTGGGCTCCCAGCAAGATGAGCTTGGAGAGGATGGGGAGACCGGGAAGCCCCCACCCCGCAGCCCCGCCTCTGGCCCCTTCTGATCTGTCTGAAGTGGGATGTGGGGCAGGCTGTGCGGCCCTCCCCGCCTCTTGGTGGCTAGTGGCACCCCCGGCTGATGCGTCATCCCGGAATCATGGACAGACACTGTGGGAGAGCAGTGTGACCTTGGATGAGTTCCCGCCTCTATGGGAAACCACCCCAGCTGCTGCTCCAGGACTGGACGGCTCCAGCCAGACCCCTACTGCCTGCCCAGGGACCACGAGGCATGTACATGCCGCTCACAGCCCTGGGCCTGCAGACCCCGGGCCCGCCTCTCCTGCCGCCTCTCACCCTGCGCACACGCGAACGTCCCCCTCACTGGCGCCCTGCAGTGAGGGCTTCCCCCGGCCCATGGGGTCCCGTACTGCACCCAAGGGCTTGCTATCGGTCCTGGCCACCCGCCAGTGGGACACCTGCCAGAGCGAGTGTGTGTGTGTGTGTGTGTGTGTGTGAGAGGCACGAGTGTGTGAGTGTGCCTGTGATCGTCTGTGTGTGATGGAGCATGAGTGTATGTGGGTGTGTGTGAGTGTGAATGCAAGTGTGTGTGTGGCGTGGGTGTGCACATCAAGGTGCATCATGTGTGCGTGTGTGTAAGAGCACACGTGTTCATGTGAATGGGGTTGAGTATGTGCACATGAACTTGGCGCATGTGGGCGCGAGTGAGCGTATAGGTTTGTTCATCCCTGTGACTCTGTGAGTCTGAGTCTGTACCAGTGTACACGCACATGCGTGTGGATGACTTTATGTCTCAGGCTGTGTATATGGGTATGAGTGTGCAGACGTGCATGAACGCATGAGCTCACATGTCACCCTGCGGCCCCTTGAGCCCAGAGCCCATGATCCGTGCACGGCTCCCCCCACCCCCACCCCCCGTCCTGCACGGTTCCTGCCCGGTCTCCTCTCCCTCCCCCGGGGCAACCGCCTCCTGCGGCCAGTGGGTCTGAACACAGGAACAGAGCCAGCTGGGTCCCCACCGAGTGGTCAGGCTTACCTTGTCTGAGTAGATGGACATACGGGTGGTCAGCCCCAGGACGGGGATGCGGTAGAAGCCGGCTGTGTAGGAGACGGGGGTGGGAGTGAAGTGGTCGTTGGGGGTAGGTGGGTGGCTAACTAGGATGGCGTAGACCTGTGGACACAGGGGACAGGGTCAGCTCATGTCGGGGGTGAGGGTGGGTGGGCACGGCACTGGAGCTGGCTGCCCGGAAGCAGCAGAGGCTGAACTCAGTGGGCGGGGGTGGGGATATGCAGGGGCACTGGCTGGCACACACACAGCCCCGGGGAACTCACCCCCAGGCAAAGGGACAGGACCCTGTAACCACCCTCAGAGGAGAAACAAGTTGCAGGGGTGAGCTGGAGGCAGCGCCAGAAAGAGCACAGAGGGAGATGACTGACCCCTCCCCACGCTTTCCCTGCCTCACACGGCGGGGGGCGGGGGGGCTGTGCTGGGGTACCTGGTGAGACCCTGACAGGGAGGGTGAAGGACTGTCCTTGTGACGTCCCAGCGCAGGGTGGGGAGTAGTTGGTCCCGCATCATGATGACAGGCACACCCATGCCACCCACTGTCGCTCCTCCTGGGTTGGAAAGCCAGTTCAGAGACTGGGGAGCTCCAGGAGCCTGGCCCTGATGCCGCAGATTGAGCCTTTTCTGGAGAAGCCAGACAAGGAACCACTGGTGCCCTGGGTCTTTTTGCCAGTGTCTTCCGGGTGGGGGGCCGGGGGTGCTGCTGAGCTCGGCTTAGTCTGAACAAGACCCAGCGCTGATTTTGAGCACTGACCATGTCCTCAAGGAAGGGAAGGGAGGTGCCGTGGGGAGCAGCGTGGCCTTCCTGCCCAGACCGAGGCCCCTGTGGGCAGGTCGGAAGCCTGTGGCCCAGCCCTCCAAGGCAGGGAGATGGTGGTGCTGGGGAGCAGACGGCGTGGTGATTCCACGCCGCCCTCACATTAGGAGGACCTGTGTCTGTCCCAACTCTGCCTTCTACTCTCTGAGCAGCGGGCCCCCCCCTTCCCCGCAAATGGGGTGGGGACTGGCAGCCTCCGGCCCCATTTGGTGCGGAAGGCGGCTGCCACGCTAGCACAGCGCTGGCCCGTAGGTTGTGCTCCGTGAGTGGCAGCTGCTGGTGGTGGCTTTGCTCCTGGACTGGCCGTTCCCTGAGGGAACAGACAGCACAACTGAGAGCTGGAGGAGGGGCCCCCAGAAAAGGCCCTGCCTGGACTCTAACTCCATTTCTTCGTGTCCCTCCCTCATCCTGGATGGGACATGTGACCAAAGCCGCCGGCCACAAAGGCTTCACCCAGTCCTGTCTATAGCGCTCGGGGCTGGGAGCATGGGGTGGCTTAGGGGATGGGTGAGGGCAGATTTCTGAGCGAAGCTCCGCCCCGGCCTCTCTGCAGTTGGAGGTGTGAGGACTGGTTATCCGTCCCCAGGTCCTCACCGCCAAGTCTGCACCTAGCAGTGCCCAGTCTGTGTCTGAACGGGTGTCTGACCATGCAGGTGTCCACAAGTGTGTGTGGGATGTGCATTGTGTGTAAATGTACAGCCCAACATGTCCGTATGTATACTGTACGTGTATGCACAGTTGAGCCCGTATGAGTGAGCACACGTGTTTGCGTGTACACTGGGGTATGCCGGGCAGTTTGTGGCACATGAGTGTGTGTGTCCACGGATGTGCGTGTGTGTGTGTGGGCAGGTGTGCGTGGGTACGTGCAATTGGTTGTGTAATGCTGATGTGCAGGAGTGTGTGCTAATGTAAGTCTGTGCATCTCTGTGCGTAAACATGGATGTGAATGCGTGCCTGTGTGAGTGTGTCTATCAGGTGAGCAAGGAGGAGCCTCATTTGGCCCCGTGTCGGTCCCGACTCTTACATAAAGGGCTGCATTGCAGTGGTCCCGTGGCTTCATTGGAATTCAGCAGGCAGCACCGCACAGGGGCAGACGGCTCTGACGGGCAAACTCCCCGGAGTCCTGCCCTCCCCCGCCGCGCTGGCTGTCAGCCGCTGCCCCGCTGGGCCCTGCCACCTCCCCCAGGCTCCGTCCCCACCCCCACCCTGCAGAACACCCTGCTTCAACACCTGGGCCGTTTCCCATCTCAGACAAGCCCACGAACAGGGGAAGGGAAGGAGGTCTAAAAGCAGAGACAAAGATGGCCCCGGGCCCCATCCTGTTCAGAGACCTGCGCAGAACGCGTGCTTGTGGCTGGGACAGCACCTCTGCCCATAAGCCCAGAATGCCCACCCCTCACTGACACAGTGAGGAAGCAAACCACAAAATGCTTGCCGCATGTCTCCACACGCGTCGGTTGGGACCTGGAGCCTTGGAACCCTTGTGGGGACTGAGCAGGGTGGCAGGTGACCAGCCCGGGAGCAAATGGGGAAATGGCGTTCGGCTGCTGGCGGGACTGGCTTGCTCCAGGAGGAGCAGCTCGCTTGGGGCTCATGTCTTAAGAGGCCGGGAAAGGCTAGGATGAAACTAGAGCGGTAGGAGGGCTGGAGGGTGGAGGAGGAAGGGGGGCGGGGGGGGGGGCGGGGGGGAGGGACCAGAGCAGCGCAGGGGGAGCCCTGGCTGGGGGCGGTGGGCACCTGGCTGGAGATGAGGTCCTCGCACACCGACAGGGCCATCTGGATGGCGTTGGGCTTGTGGGTGACGGAGGTGGCGTTGAGTTGGATCTTCCAGGAGCCATGCCGCTTATTGGCCTGGTTCACGGCCTCGCGGAACATCTGTTCGTGCTTTCGAGTGCTCAGCACGGCTCCGATGTTGACAATCTTGGGGTCGCAGGCGGCACGGGCGAAGGAGCAGGAGAAAAGCAGGGCGAGTGTCAGCAGGCGCATGGTGCTCATGGGCCCCGGGCAGAGCCCTAGCTCTGGGCAGCGCGAACGCGGGGCCCTGGGCGCACCCCCAGCGGGGCGTCCCGGCCGTCCTGCGCGCGCCCGGTCCCGCGGGCTGGGGGCGCCACGCCTTCGCCGGGAGCCGTAGTCCTGGGACGTCTGCGGGGGGCCGGGGGCGCCCGAGCGCCGGGCACGCGTGGGGCCCCCGCTCCGCGGAGCGGCCGGCGCTGTCCGCGGTGCTGAAGCGCGTCCCGGAGCTGCGCCCGGCGCCGGGGGGACGCCGCGGCCGCGGCCGCGCTGCGGGCTTCGCCGGTGCCGGTCTCGACGCTGCGGCGGCTGCGGCGGCTGCGGAGCCGCGAGTGGGGCCAGCGTCTCCCGCCCCTCCCGTCGCCCCCGCTTCCCAGCACGGAGGGGCGCCTCCGCGCCGAGGGTGCGCCTGCGTTGGTGCGAGCGTCTGTCAGAGCACGCGAGCGGGGGAGCCCGTGTGCGAGTGTGCGTGCGCGCGCCGGCGTGTTCGGAGGGGTCGCTGCGACAGCGACCTGGACTGCCTCAGACCTACGGGAGGAGAGTTTGGGGGAGGCTAGAGGGGTTCGTGCCACGCGTGCAGCCTCACGAGTCTTTTACCACAACCGAGTGTGTCCGGCCAGCGTGCGCGCGCGCGTGTGTGTGCGCGTGGGCTCGCGCGCGAGTCCTCATTCTTAGTGAAGGGTATTTCGACCCTGACTCTGCTGGCTGGAGACCTAGGGGTGTGGAGAGGCCCTATAAGCCATGCTTCTGGGGGAGGGACGGGAGGGCTCCCCTCTCCAGAAGGCTCAAAAATGGGGGTGAGACTCCATCTGCCCGGCCATGTGACTTGGATTGCCCCCCCAGGGTTGAGAATAGGGGGGTGGCGGTGGCTGCCCCCATGTTGAGCTGGATCTTCCAGGAGAGTCTGGGGGCCTGGACCCAAATCAGCCTTGGGGAAGCCAAGGCCAGAGCGAGTTGCATTTCTAGCAGATGGGACTGAGGTTAGGCATCAGAAAGCACTTGCTCTGGGGAGGTGCGTACCAAGGCAGACATCCCATACCTCCTGCTTCCTCTCTTCCCCAGCCCCTCTCCTAATTCACTCCCAGCCCCCACTCCTTCCCTTTTCCAGAGGCTCCCTTGTCCCTGTCGCCTTCAGGATCTTAATTCTTTGTCGCCACACCCCCGGGGAGTGCTTCACCTCCCTAAAGCAAAGCGTGGCTCAAGCTCCGCCCCTGCCAGTGACATCATTGTTTCCAATAGCAACTGAGGATTCTGCAAACCCAAATGCAAAAGCCCCCAGTAGGGATAATGTAAGGGCGGTCCCTGCACCTAAGTGCTGTTCTGAGCAGCAGGCAGGGGAGAAGCCATGTGTTCCCTCAGGGTCTCACTCCCTGTCCCCTGCAGTCCTCAGCACTAGGCTGACCCCGCCCCCCACGCCCCAGAGCCAAACACGGACACCCAGCAACATCTCTGGCTCTGAGAGGCAGGGGCTCATCGCCTGGCATGCTCCCTTTCTGCACCCCCTTCTCTCTCAATGCCAGGGAACCCTTGCTCTGGGGGAGCTAACCTCCCCCAGCCTGCAGCAGGCCCACTCTGTTCCGGGACTGAGGTCCACAGTGGAAGGGCACCGTGGGTTCACGGAAGGATATACTGGGGACGCTTGGGGGCCCAGAGCCAGCCCCGCCTCCACAGGGTCGGTGGCAGGTCTCCAAATTTCTGTGGCCTGTGGCAAGTCTGAGCTTGGAGGCTGTGTGGTTGGGTGTGGGGTGGCACCCAGCAGGGCAGTCAGCTCTGGTGCGGCCTCGACAGCTCCAGGACGCTTCAGGGAGGAACGAATTCAGCACGGGCTGCAGCCAGAAAGCCCGGCCCCTCCCATGTACCCCCATCTGCTAGCGGGGGGGCTGGAGTAGCTCCCACCAGCCCTGGAAGAGCAGCTTCTTCTAAATATGCAGAAATCTGGGGCGCCTGAGTGGCTCAGTCGGTTAAGCGTCCGACTTCGGCTCAGGTCATGTTCTCACGGTTTGTGGGTTCGAGTCCCGCATCGGACTCTGTGCTGACAGCTCAGAGCCTGGAGCCTGTTTCAGATTCTGTGCCTCCCTCTCTCTCTGACCGTCCCCTGCTCACGCTGTCTCACTCTCTCTCTCTCTCTCTCTCTCTCAGAAATAAATAAAACATTAAAAAAAAATTCTGTGGGGAAGACCGAGGGGCCTGGGTGTTGCCACTGACTTGGGCAGAAAGGGAGGCCTGGCCCCTGGGGAGGTGCTTGAGGCACAGCCGGTTCAAGCCGGTTCTCCTCCCCTCCCCCCACTCCAGGCACCTCCCCTCAAGCAGCTGTCAGTCACCGCACAGCCCTTCTTAGAGCCTCAGTCGATTGGCCAAGCGGTTGGCACAGGACCCAAGCAGACCACTCAGGGTTCTTCCCTAGAAGTTTGGCCAGACCAGAAGCAGGCACAGGAACCTGTCTCCATACGCTCCCTGGGGGGGAACCCCTGAGCACGGGGGCCCAAGAGCCGCTTGTGGACATGTCTGCCAGGAGGAAAGAGAAGAGGAAGCTGACAGGCAGGGAGGGGCTGCGGGAGCCGGGCGGCCACCCTGCCCGTGGCCGGTCCAGCGGGCAGAGGCCCGGCTTGCGGTCGGTCTGATGCCACCTGCTGTGAGGGCCTGCTTCCAAACTAGGACGGGGGAAGGCGGCTGGCTGTCAGCAGGCTTGGCCAGCTGCAGACATGGACTGGAGTCAGGCTTGCTCTCTGTCCCCTGACCTGGGGAGGCCCCAGGACTGCCACAGAGGGCAGCCGCAGACACCAGCGATGCCGTGTGGCTGCTCTCACGCGGACTTCCACTCACACGCCTTATCCACATGGTTCCGCTACCTGCCTCCACCACAGGCTCCCTGTTCCCACGCTCTGGTTTCTGCTAAGACCTGCTAGAGATTGCACCGAATTCATAGATCAGTTTGTAGGAGACTGCAGGCTTGCCAGTACTGAGGCTCTCGGTCCATTTAATTAGACCATCTTTACTTTCAGCAATGCCTTGTAGATTTTAATGTACAGGCGTTGCTGTTATTTTGTTAAACGTATTCCCAAAGACTTTATTCTCTCTGGTATAATTATGAATGGAATTGTGTTCTTAACTTTATTTCTGGTCTATTCATTGCTAGTCTGTAAAGAAGTAAAATTGACTTTTGAGTGTGGGTCTTTCCAAACTCGCTCATTCTAGTAGGTTTTTCACAGGGCTTGTCCCACGAACCGTGAGATCATGACCTAGGCCAAAATCAAGAGCTAGATGCTTAACTGACTGAGCCACCCAAGTGCCCCATTTCCTCTTAGGTTAGACACTTGGCCTTTAAATTTCGAGATCTTTCATCTTCTCTAATATAGACATTTATAGTTAAATATTTCCCTCTAAGCTCTGCTTTAGCTGCATCTTATACATGTTGACATTTTTGTTGGTTTGTTTTCATTTGGTTGGAAGTATTTTCTAATCTCTCTGTGATTACTTTGTTGAACCCTGGTTCGCCTGAAAGTGTGTTGTTTTAATTTCCGAAATATTTATGGATTCCCCAAATCTTTCTTTTTATTTCTAGTTTCATTCTACTGTGATTAAAATATGTCGTATGACTTCAGACATTTCATTAAAATTTTAAAAAATTATATATTTTTGAGAGACAAAGAGAGCAGGGGAGGGGCAGAGAGAGAGGAGGAGAGAGAATCCCAAGCAGGCTCCACACTGTGAGTGCAGAGACCGATGTGGGGCTCAAACTCATGAACTGTGAGATCATGACCTGGGCTGAAATCAAGAGCCCATAGCTTAACCGGCTGAGCCACCCAGATGCCTCAGCTTCAGACATTTTAAATTTACAGAGACTTATTTCATGGTCTAGCACATGTTCTGTGCTGGAGAATGTTCCATATATACTTGAGAAGAACACATAACCTGCTGCTGTTGGGTAGAGTGTTGCATAGATACCAGTCAGGTCAAAGTGGTTGCCAGCATTGTTCAAGTCTCCCTAACCCTTGCTGGTATTCTGCCGATATATTGTTCTATTCAATATTGAGAGTGGAATATTAAATACTATTTTTGAATTGTTTATTCTCTCTTCATTTCTGTAAGTTTTTGTTTCATGTATTTTAGGGCTCTGTTGTTAGGTGCATACATGTTTTAATTGTTATATTGGAAAATGATATACCATGACAACAACGATAAGTGAACTAGAGTGTTTATACTTGTTTATACTCATATCTGATGATACTGACTTTAAGACAAAACACTGTTTCTAGAGACCGAAAGTTCCATCATACCACCTCGGAATTTTGAAGGTGTGCCTTTGCTTCCTGGTGTCAGGGTAACGATGGGTGTGATTGACCTGCTTTTCCTCTTCTGAGACCTTCACTAACCCTTGGAAGTCTGAAATGTCACAAGGGTTTGTCTAGCACTGGGTTTTGTTAATCCATCGTGCCTGGCTTGAAACTGGAAGGTTTTAGGTGTACCTGGGGGCTCAGTCTGTTGAGCGTCCGACTTCGGCTCAGGTCATGATCTCACGGTGCGTGGGTTCGAGCCCCGCGTCGGGCTCTGTGCTGACAGCTCAGAGCCTGGAGCCTGTTTCAGATTCTGTGTCTCCCTTTCTCTGACCCTCCCCTGCTCACACTGTCTCTCTCTCAGAGATAAATAAAACATTAAAAAAAAAAAAAACCTGGAAGGTTTTCAGCTACGGAACTTTCTTCTGTTAGGCTCTGACAATTTTCTCTGTTCTATTTCCCTCTTGTTCTTCTTGGCTGATTAACCCCCAGGGATTCTAAGTACAGCCTGTTGGACCAGGCTAGCAGCAGCACCCCCTGGGAAGACAGGAAATTCAGAACCTCAGGCTTCACCCCAGAGCCCCAGAGCTGCAATATGCGTTTTGAAAAGACCTGCAGGGGGCGCCTGGGTGGCTTAGTTGGTTATGAGCTCCCTGCGGGGCCTGAAGCCTACTTAAAAAAAAAATCTGCAGGTGGTTTGGGTGGTTTGTCTGCACAAAAAGATCTGAGAAGCACCGGAATCGGCCTCTAATCTTGTTTCATGGAATCTTTTTGCCACCACCCCTCCTTTTTGGTTTTTGCTCCATACTCTGGTAGATTTCCACTATGTTGTCTTCCAGATTAGTTACGGAGGATTTTTTTTTCAGCAACAATATTTTTAATTTCTGAGAGCTTCTCGTTTTCTTCTGTAGCAATCTATTCTTATTTTATTTTTAATTTTTAATGTTTAATTTATTTCTGAGAGAGAGAGAGAGAGAGAGAGAGAGAGAGAGAGAGAGAGCAGGGGAGGGTCAGAGAGAGAGGGAGACACAGAATCCGAAGCAGCTCCAGGCTCTGAGCTGTCAGCACAGAGTCCGACGTGGGGCTCGAACCCACGAACCGTGAGATCATGACCTGAGCTGAAGTCAGATGCTTAATTGACTGAGCCACCCAGGTGCCCCAGCAATCTATTCTTATTTTAATAGATGCAATACTTCCTTGAATTTCCCGGGGTGTCTTAATCCCATTGATCCTGGATTCTGTTTTCAGGGGCACTGTTCTCCTTCCTAATGTGGATCTCTCTTCCAGCGCTGGTTTCCTTCAGCCCTGAATCAGCCTTGGTTGAATCTGGTTCAGAAAAGGCGGGCCAGGCTTCTCTAGGCGGCTGCTGTGCCCACCAGCCCTTCCCCCCCACTCTAAAAGCTGTGGGAGCCCTCGGGCAGCAGGTGGGAGCCGCCTTCGGCTGGGCAGTCCCTAAACGCAGGGAGAAGGGGTACAGTGAGCACAGAGATTTGCTGCCAGGAAAGGCCTTGCTGCTGGGCTGTGGGGAGGGTGGTCAGCAGGCAGCCTCAGCCACCAGCCTCGTCGCCCCTTCGGGGTCAGCCCGCAGCGTCACATCACACCCAGCCACACCCTCCTGGGCGCCCAGTGCTGAGCCCAGTGAATGTACAAAAAGCCGACCTAGGCCTGACAGATTGCTACCGCCGCCTGACTGACCCTCCCCGACCCTACCCAGCGTTGAACCCCAACAGCTCTGCTGTACCCCAAATGCCACCTCACCGTCTGCCTCCGAGAACCCCAAGATGGGTCTGAGGAACTGGGTAGAAAGACGGGCCTGGGGGTCTGAGTCAGGCTCACCCCGCTTGCTGGCAGCGACTCCTACACTGATGGGCAGGGGAGTGGACAGCCCCCCCTCCCCCACCTGAGGCGTCTGTCCAGCCATCAGTGACTGCGCAGGGACCAATCAGCCGGATGGCTGATGCCAAGCCCACTCGTGTTTGACAGGAAGGCCATGACCATCAGGGCTCCAGGAGACGGCCGCTGGATGCCAGGTGGGGCCTCAGGTCACTTGTAGATAAGTTCTTCTCCTCTGCAAGGATGCGGGTAGGGCCAAGCCTCATACTGAGGATAGCTGGGTCTCAAGGACGGTCACCCGCAGCCAGGCAGGCCCGTTGAGCCAGGGTCAGAGGCAGGGCTGTGAGCCTGGGGCTGCACACTTCGGGCAGAGACGCCTCAGAAGCTGTGACACAGACTCTTCTACCCTTTGGAGCCAGCAGCCACGGTCCCCACCCGCCCTGAGGAAGACGATGGGGACATTCCGCTTCCTCCCGAGATCCTATCTGAGGAAACTCCCCTCCCGACCATGAGGCCTCTGCTGGGCAGAGTCAGCAGAACCTGGCCGGCCGGGTTAGCACCTGGGGGAACAGATCCCACCCGGGGAACCTCAGGACTCTGCGGCCGGGTTAGGGGGCTGGGCCAGGCTGTGGGGCCTCTGGTGAGAGGTTACAACGTCACCCAACAGGGAAGGTCGTGCACTCGGGGACTTTCTCCTGAGAGGCCAGGTTAGAGCCTTCATGAGGACCCTTAAGACTTGGCTAGACCTCGCCAGGAACATGAGGTGGAGAGGCCACCATTGTCACGGCAGAAAGAAGGCAAGCACGAGAGAGGAGGTACAGGCCACACACACGAACCGGGGACGTGGGGGCCACCAGCTCTGAGTGCGGCCCATATGACCAGCTGATCAGGAGGTGTAGGGAGTATCGGAAGTGAAAAAAGGTGCCTTATGGAGTTCGGGCCCCAGTGGGAGAGTCACACAGGCTTTAATGACGAAGGCCTCTGTGCAGAGAGCAGGGAACCAAGTGTCCTCTGAGATACAGGCCTGGCAGAGACGTGCCAGTGCTCGCAGCCCCAGCAGAAAAGGACGCGGCTCCCCAGGACTCAAGACAGCAATGGTCAGGACACATCGAAATTCCTAGAGCTTCCGTAACAATGGTAGACTCCAGGGCTCCAGCTGAGGGCAGGAGGAAAGAAGGGGCCCAAGGCCCTGCTGGGACTCTGACCCCAGGCCCTCAGGCTGCTCCCTTCACTGCCCCTCAGTGCCAGAGGCTGCAGCTGGTACCAGTGCCCACACACCAGAGGGGCCGCCTCACCCCTGGCATCCACTCCCGGGAAGGCGAGAGGGGCAGATCAGCAGAGCCACCCCCCCGCCTGAGGCCGCAGAGGGAAGGGGAGTCACCCGGCCCGGTGCCAAGACTGGCCCTGGCCAGCACACCCCCCAGTCCGTGCCCACGTCCGACCTGTCCAGCGCTGGCACAGGCCTGGGCTGGGGTCCTGCGCTCTGGCTGCAGCCTGAGAACCCGGGGCCCTTTGGCTGCCCCACACACTGTCGCAGGACTGTCCCCGTGGAAGCCAGAAAGGCCGCAACGGCTGTCCCATCATGTAACACCTTGACGCAGGGACGGAGGCACCAGGGCACCGCGGGCACCGGCGCCTGGTGGGGACGGACCCGCAGGGGCCCCGGGATGACCCCCGGAGGAGCAAGGGGAGCCGGGGAGCGGGAGGGTCTTTCTGGGGGCAGCTTCAGACAAGCCGAGGCGCTGAGCGGGAGCCGCACACACCGGGGGGCCCTTCGCACACCGCCGAGGGCTGCGGCCAGGGCGGCGGGCTGCCCCGAGGGGCCCGGGCTCCCCCGCCCTTCCGCGCGTCACCTGAGGGGAAACGCGCGCCCCCAAGCCCAGCGGCTCCAAAGAGCGGACCCCGTCGGCCGCCCGGCCCCGACTCGGGCTCGCACCGCGCCCGCCGTCCGCCCGCTGCGCCGCGGCCCCGCCCAGCTCGGGGGCGGGGAGTCCGCCCAGGGCCGGGCGTCGAGTCCCGGGACGGGGGCGCGGGGGCGCCGAACGTCCTGCCGGCACCGCGGAGCCGCCCGGGCCCGGGGACGCCGCGCGGAGCCGAGGCGCGGACGGAGCGCGGCCCGGACGGGCGCGCGCGAGCAAGCGCCGGGGGCGTGAGGTCACGGCGCAGGTGCGGCCGTGCGCCGACGCGGCGGGCCGTACGCACGCACGCGCGCGCGCACGCAGGGGCCGCGGGGGCAGGCGCAGGCGCGGTGGGGACTAGGAGGGCGCGGCGCAGGCGTATTGGCCGCGCAGGCGATGGGCGGGGTGTGCACGGCGCTGCGATGGCTGCCCGCGGGTGTCGGACCAGCGAAGCCCCCGGCGCCTCTCAGAGCCCGGCCTCCTGACGCCGCCAGTGGGCGGGGTCGCCCGGGCCGCCGCCACCGCTGTCATGTATCCGCCGCCGCCGCCGGCGCCGCATCGGGACTTCATCTCGGTGACGCTGAGCCTTGAGCAGAGCTACGACGGCAGCAAAAGCTGGCGGCGGCGCTCGTGCTGGAGGGTGAGGGTCGGGGCCGGGCCGGGGTCCCGCGCGGCTCGTCCCGGGCCGAGGGAGCGGGGGTCGCCGGCCTGCGGCCGCCTTTCGGACCCGCGCTCCGCGAGGCGGGGCCGGAGGGGCGGAAAGCTGAAGGCGGGCCCTCGGTCCAGCGGGTCCGGAGCCCCGCGGTCTCGCGCTGCGGGGCATCGACCCCCCGCATCGCGGCAGGTGCGGGCTTCCGCCGGCCGCCCGAGCCGGAAGCCGCCCGTCGCGCTAGGCCTTCCCCACTGCCCCCCGCGGCAGGACTCGCGTGCTTTCTGCGTCTGTGTTTATTCCCCCGTGTCCCGCACACCGTCTGCCGTGTCCGCTGACACGGAGGGGGGGCGCCTCGCCCGCTCCAGACGCTGGGCCTCGGGAGTTGCGCGCTTTGCCCCCGGGATGGGCACAGCTGGGCGGGTTCCCAGCTGTGCTGTTCTCCGTCCCGTAGAAATGGAAGCAGCTGTCGAGGTTGCAGCGCAACGCGATCCTCCTCTTCCTCTCGTTTCTCGTGCTCTGTGGGCTCCTGTCCTGCATCAGCGTGGCCGACCAGTGGAGAGGTACCAGCTGCGCGAGTGCCGGCCCGGTGTGCGCGTGGCTGCCCGAGGGCCGCCGGGCAGAGGCGGTCCCGCGTTCTGCCGTCAGCGCCTTGGCAAGAGGCGCAGGCGAACAGGAGGGCAGAGTGTCTTTAGCCACCGGCCAGGACGCGGGCTCCTGTTGAGCCGGTGTCGTCTGACTGCTTGCCGGGTGTGCGGCGTCGGGACCGCCGTCTGCGCCCCCTCTGTCTCGCGCACACGTGCAGGTCCTGAGGCTGGGGCTCCGTCCAGGCCCGTCCGTTGCCTGCCCTTCCTCACACGTGTTACCGTGTGTTTGGAGGGGCCCGGGCAGAGTTCGGGTGAGGGCGGAGGGAATCCTCTCGGGAAGGAGGAACGTTCGGGAGCTGCCGGACCGCTGGCTCGCGTCTGTGCTTCCTGGAGGGGAGGCCATGAAGGCGAGGTCCCTGTGGGGTGGGGGTGGGGTGCAGGACAGAAGGTGCCAAGTGCCTCGAAAAAGGATTGGTTGTCTTGCCCGTTCTTGAGTTCACTGAAAGGACCCTCCGCAGCTCCCACGACGTGCCGTGGGGACGAGTAGCGCCCGCCCAGGCGGTTTCCACCCCGGGCTCGGACTCCCCTCGGGGCCGTGGGGCGGGCGCGTGCGGGATCAAACCCCTCCTCTCCTGTAGCCGTGACCGGCGAGTCAGCGGAAGAGCGCAAGGCGAGACCAGCAGATCCACCCGTCTTGCCGGCCCCTCACAAGGCAGATGCTCACCCAGAAAACTCGCGGGGGGTTTCACCCCAGGTATGTTCGGTGGACCTCGCGTGGGGTGGTGAGCGGGGTCGGCCCCACGGGCGTTTCAGAGCGGCGCGTGACATTCCGCGCAGGCGGGGGAGGGATTCGTTCTCGTTCCGTGTGTCTGATGACAAGGAGCGTCCCGCTCCTCGTTCTGGGCCACAGGAAGACACGTGGGGCAGGAAAGAGGAGCATCCCTTCCTTCCGTCTCCTCGGCTGCCTGCCGGTGAACGAAACAGACCCGCCATTGTGTGGAGGAGCTGCAGGCTGGCGGGAGCCGGCCGGCCGGGGGCCCGGGGTGTACGCCCTGGGAGGAAGAGAGCAGTCTCCTTGAGGGCTGAGGCCGGGCCGGGTCCCGGGGACAGGGACGCCGCTCTGGGGCCGGGACGCCAAACTGTGGTGTGAGGCTGAGGAGCTGCTGGTCCCGGGTGGAGTCGGGAGGGGAGGGCTTGAGTCCAGTGACACTGCCCGGGGCAGGGGGAGCTGGGCTTGTTCAGGGAGCTGCATGCGGTTTCAGAGGGTGCGGTCGGGGAAGGGGGCGGGATCGGTCCCGCTGGTACCTTCTCTGCTGCCCAGACTCTGGCAGTCGTGCCCCAGACCTGGGTCAGCCCGGAGCTTTGTCTGCCAGGGCCGGACCTCGCCCTCGTGGCCACGGGGGTCCCGGCTCTGTGTCCCTTGCGTCTTTACAACGAGGAAGTCTTCCCGTGTTCTGGGGGCACCGGGCGGCAGAGATGTTTTCGATTCCCGAGTGGAGTCGGTCTCCTTCCTGTCCTGCGGAGGAGGGGCCTCCTCGCCCTCTGCCGAGAACGGGCTGCGCCGTCCCCTGTGCTCCGCCCCTGGACCCGGTGCCCTGGCCACTCCTTTCCGAGGACGAAGTGCAGGAGTCCTGGGGCGCAGGCCTGCAACGCAGTTCTGTGCGGCTCCCTTCGCGGGGACGCGACTCTGACCCTTTCTTGCTACCTTAAGGCAGCCCGGGGCCCTCCCGAGCCAGGAGTCTAAGCCACTGTGCAGGGCTGCGCCGACCCGCTGGCACATCTCCGTCCCGGTCGGTCAGGGCCCAGAGAGCGCGAGAAAGGATCTCTGGGCCAAATCTGCATGTTGTTCCGGAAAAGGAAAGGCGTTCCCTCTGCGGGCCGCGCGCCACCAGCCGGTCCATGCTGTCCATGGGTTTGAGTGTAACAGGGAGAACGTCCTGTGCGGAACCGGGAGGGGCAGCTCCTAGGCTGTTGATCCGTTTTCACGAGCGACCCTCGTTTTGATCTAGAAGCCTCAGAGGCATTTCCGGCGGGGACCACCCCACCTGCAGATCAGAGCCCCCGATAAGGAGCCGAAGGAGCAGAGGCAGGATGACGCCAGGCGGAGGGAGGAGGTGGTGGGCGACGCTCGTCAGGAAGAAAGCACGCAGAGAACGGTGGTCAGGTACGCGGAGGGTCAGAGACGAGGCAGGAAGCGCAGATGTGCGGAGGCCAGTTTGACGTTTCCTGAAAACCAAAGGGGAGGAGGATCAGCGTGGTGTGTGAAGTGGGTTGTCCTTCCAAAGCAGACGGTGGAGAGCCGGGGACCCTGGTGGGGGCGGGGCCCTGCCGTCTCCTCTCGTCCCGCGTGGCGCGTGGGGCTGACGGCCACAGCGAGCCCAGCCGGGCTGTGACCACAGGGCGCTGGCATCTCCGCCCTGGAGCCGGCTGACTGCTCTTCCTTTTGTCCCTGAAGCTGGAGGGGCGTGGTGATCGAGCCCGAGCAGGGCACCGAACTTCCTTCGAGAAAGGCACAGGGTCCCCCCACCAAGCCTCCCTCACCGGCCCCCGGGAGTCAGAACCAACCAGGTAAGGCCCCAGCTGCACCCCGTCGGGCCTCACCCAACATCGTGACGGAGAGGGCACGTAGACACCCAGGTGGGCACCGGGGTGGGCGGCAGGGCGCCCGCTGTCCCTCCAGGCACGGGTCGCCCTTTGATGCCCCGGCGGGCCCCAGCGCTCCTTGGAGCCTTGGTGAGGACCCTGGGCTCCTTGGCGGCCCGTTGTCTGGGGCCCGGCGCCGCAGCCGCAGGCCGCCTGTGTGGGAGCTGCCGGTGTCCGTGTCCGGCGGGGGCCCCGCGGACAGGAGAGATGCGGCCGCTGCTTGCGGGATGCTGGGGGTCCTGGGTCTTGGCCCCAGTGTTTGAGGGCCTTCTGGGCGTAGGCGCTTTGTACGCTCCGCGTAGCCCACCTCCTCCTATATTCGTGGCCTATCTCAGGTCATCGGCCTGTCATAGACCCATTCTGCAGGCAGGAGAGCTGAGGCTAGGACAGCAACGGCCAGGGCTGTTTGCCTCCCGGAGCGGGGGCTGGCGCCAGGTCAGCTGAGTCTGGGGCCCGGGCCGTGACCCTGCCTTCCTGTCGCTGTCACTGCCGAAGGAAGGAGGAAGGGGGAGCCCGGCGCCGGTACGCACGTTCCCGGGCGGCCCTGGCATGTTGGGGGAGGCAGGGCGGTCATGGGGCTCTGAGGACCGATGTCGCGGCTACGTTCACGTCCGCCCCTGGGCCTCAGACCACACCGAGGGGACGCGTGTCGCAGGGCCGTCGACGTACACGTTTTTGCCCGCGTGGCGGCCCTGTGACTTCTGCCGGGTCCTCCGACGTGTGCGGAGGAGAAACCTTCTCAGTCGCTCTCGCGGGCGTTCCGGAAAGGCCGCAGGGCGGCCGTGGGCCCCTCTGCCGCATGCTGGTTCCTCCCTGAAAGTATCCAGAGCCACTAAGGCACGACGTGGGGACCGGTGAGACGAGGCGCCCTCGTCCAGGTCACGGGGCCCGCCACGTCCCATCCTCCCACGGCCAAATTGTCCAGCGCGGCCCTGGGGGCGGGGCGGCGGGCACCGGTCTGCCGCCTCAGAGCCGCTGCTCCCCGTGCGTCCCCTGCGGCCCCAGAGGGTCGTGCCTGCCGGGCGTCTGGTGCAGGTGGACGGGCCCAGGCCAGGCGGACGAGAGGCCGAGATGTCACGTGCAGGGCCTGGAGACTTCGCCGCCTCCACATTGGTCGCCGCGTCCAGCTGCGAGGCTCCCACCTGCGACCCTGTGCCCCGACCTTCAGGGCTGAGCACCGCTGCCCCGTGGCCCGGGACAGTGTGCCCCCCGCCCCCACCCCACGGGCCGCCCCTCAGCTCGGGGGCTGCAGAGGCACAGTGTCTGATCCCCGAGCGGGACCAGTGCCCACGACCCGCTCTCTTCCTCGCAGCCTCCCCGAACGAGCGTCAGAGGGCCGTGATAGAGGCCTTCCGCCACGCGTGGACCGGATACCGCAAGTTTGCCTGGGGCCACGACGAGCTGAAACCCGTGTCCAGGTCCTTCAGCGAGTGGTTTGGCCTGGGACTTACGCTGATCGACGCCCTGGACACCATGTGGATTCTGGGTCTGAAGAAAGGTATCTGCTCGTGCCCTCGCCGGCGGCCAAGTGCCCCCGGCGCGTGACGCTCGGGCGCGGGCGTGAGCGAGCCATGCCCCGGAGTGTGTAGACGCCGCTGATTCCGTCTGACGCGCTCTCCCTTCTCCTGGGTGACAGGCCGTTGCTTTGTCCCTTGACGTCAGGCGCTCGGGACGCTCGAGACTCCCGGCCGAGGACCTGGGCTGGCCCCGGGCTCCTGTCGCAGCCGGACGGGGGCTCCCTGGCGGGAGGTGACACGCGATGCGATGAGGCCATGGGCCTCTGCCTCACGTTCTCCTCAGGCCACGCACATGGGGAGCGGTCAAGGTCACAGGTCTTCGGGTCTTTCCGGATCGATCCGTCAAAACGCGTTTCGAGCGTTCTGGATAGACCGAAGCCTCCCCCTCGGCCCTCACGTGGTCCTTCGCGCCGCGCCCTTCACCCGCGGGCCGTTGGTGCTCACGGCTGCGCGCTGGCTCCCTCTCTGGGCGCGGGGGGCTCCTGCGTGCGTCCCCCCGGCCGTGGGAAGTGACGTCGACGCGCTGCAGGGGAGACACGAAGATGCGCCTGGCCCCAGGGCGGGCGAGCGAGCGGGCATGGGTGCGCCAGGACCGGTAACCTGCACCCCCACCCCCACCGTGTCGTGTCCTAGAGTTTGAAGAGGCCCGGAAATGGGTGTCTAAGAAGCTGCGGTTTCAGAAAGACGTGGACGTGAACCTGTTTGAGAGCACGATCCGCATCCTGGGCGGCCTCCTGAGCGCCTACCACCTGTCCGGGGACGACCTCTTCCTGAGAAAGGCCGTGAGTGTCCGCGCGCCCGCAGGGACCCACGTCTGGAGCGCGCGAGCGGCGGTTCGGCGGCTCGAGGGGCTCCCGGGGGTGGGGGCCGGGGGCATCGCGGGTTCCCTCTCCGCCCCGTCGTCAGAGTCCCGTTCTCGCGGGAGCAGGCGTCGCGCCGCCCGTCGCCACCCGCGGGGAAGCGCTCCTGGGGCTCCTCGGGGCCGGCTCGGTTTTGCTGCCATCCCGCGCCGAGGCCACGGGAAGCCGGCGAGGTCCCGCGTCTGCTAGCGGGACAACAGCGGGTGGCGGGGTGGCGTCGTGGGACGGGGCCGAAGCCGCCGTGTGACGGAATGCCTCGGTCCTCCCCGTGTCTCGTCATCAGGAAGACTTTGGGAACCGGCTGCTGCCTGCGTTCCAGACGCCCTCCAAGATCCCGTACTCGGACGTGAACATCGGCACCGGGGCCGCCCACCCGCCCCGCTGGACCTCGGACAGCACGGTGGCCGAGGTCACGAGCATTCAGCTGGAGTTCCGAGAGCTCTCCCGCCTCACGGGAAACAAGAAGTTCCAGGTACGGGGGTCGGGCTGCCGCCGGAGCTGCCCTGGGCGCGTGGCAGCGCTGAGCACAGGTTTGCGTGAACTTGACCCCGGGCCGCGGGACCGCCGTCGCGTGTTCTCGCTTCTCGCTCCTCGTCTTTCCTCAGTGGCTCCCATCTTCCCTTTGCTAGCAGACGCGGGCGGGGCCCTGAAGGGCGTCGACTGGGGGCTGAATCCTAGCGGGCCCGCGGCCTTGGGGTCCCAGCCGCCAGCGTCCCTCGTGCTGACGTGGCCCCGAGGGGCGGCCCCGCGGTCGCGGTTTTCGGCCTTGCCAGCCCGTCGCTGACGGTCCTTGCGGCCCTCACTCCTCACCACCCCATCCCCACCTCCGCCGTGGGCCGTGGGCCGGCTCCTCGTGGGTGAGTCTGGGGCACGCGGGGGACCCCGTGGACTTAGCGCTCCTTCCTGCCCCTCTTCCTCTTCCTTAAAACCTGAGCTGTGATCCCAACGTGAGGAAATTCTGCTTCTTCGCTCGCACGTCGCGCCGCGTTCCCGCACGCGCGGCGGCGGCCGCCGTCTGGTTCCGGTCCTGGGTCCTCACCTTAGGAAGTAGGCCGGCACCCCTGAGCGGCCCCGCCGGGCTCCTCGGGTTGCCTCGGCAGCCGCGAGTCGACTTAACCGCTTGTGACTTTCTGTCTGGAACACGTGGCGTGAGCGAGGTCCTCAGGCGTGGCCGTCCGTGGCCGGGTCTGCCGGGGTGGCTGCGCGCGTGGTGTCTTCGTCTGCGCTGAAGGCGTCCGCAGGGTGCACGTCCATGGCGTAGCACGTGTCCGAAGCGGCCCTTTGCGTGGCCGAGCAGCTGGCGGGGTGCGGTCGCACCGGTTCCGTCCGGGCCCTCGTGTGTTGGGGAGCAGCTGGGGCGTTTCCCACGCGGGCGGTACGAGCGGCGCTCCTGGGAGAAGGTTCCAGGCGCGTGCAGGGCCCGGGCTCCTCCACGGCAGCCCGCGCAGCTTCTCCGGTCTCTGCGGGTAGCCCTCGTCGCAGTAGGTGCGTGAGGGTGTCCCCTCTGGGCCCAGATTGTGTAGTAACGACGTGCGGCGCTTTCCAGGTGCCTGCAGGCCCCGTGTCCGTCTCCCGGGGAGAGGAGGGCGTCCGGGTCCCTCCCTGCTCCTTGATGGGTCCGCGGCCTTCCTGCCGTTGGCTCGTACTCCGGAAGCTCAGCGTTCTCCGTCTGCTCGCGAGCCACCAGCCCGGCGCCGTCACCATGCCGGGTCTCCGTAGTTCCCGGGACCAGAGAGGGATTCCAGCAGCGCCTGTCTCGGAGCGTCTGTAAACGGGGGCGGGCGGGCGGGCGTGCCGGGCACAGACCAGGAAGTCACGCCCCAGGCAGGGTCCTGAGCGCCGCGATCCAATGTGCACAGAGCCGCGGAGCACAGACGCGCGGCGCCTCCTGGGCCGGACGGGGGAGCTCAGAGGTTCGGAGGCTGGTTGGGTCTTGAAGGACGAGCAGGAGTCCACCAGGCGGGCGAGCAGCGACCTCGGGCTCGGAGACAGACGTGCCTGCCTTCCCTCTGGCGGGCGGGAGCAGACGGCCATGCCTGGGCAGGAGGTCGTGGGGACCAGAGCTGTGGCCTTCAGTCAGGGTCCCCCTGCCCGAGGCGCGGTTCTGCCCTGTTGTCCTGGCCCGTGTCATCTGCCCGCCCATCGAGGCAGCGGCCTGTGAGTGAGGGTGGGCCGTCCTGAGAACGCCCCGCCCGCTGCAGCTGGGCTGCCCGGCACCACCGCGGGGGGCCGGGACGCCTCAGGCCTCCGCTGGGAGTGGGCCGCCTGTCCTGGAGGGGAGCACCCACGAGGCCGGCTTCTCAGCCGGCCCAGGCTCCCCCCCAGTCCCTCCCCGCTCACCCGCACTCTCCCCTGGTGTGCCCCAGGAGGCGGCGGAGGAGGTGACTCGGCGTGTGCACTCCCTGTCGGGGAAGAAGGACGGGCTGGTGCCCATGTTCATCAGCACCCACAGCGGCCTCTTCACTCACCTCGGCGTGTTCACGCTGGGCGCCCGGGCCGACAGCTACTACGAGTACCTGCTGAAGCAGTGGATCCAGGGCGGCAAGAAGGAGACACAGTGAGGCCTGTTTCTGCGGCCTTGGGGCGGGGTCCCCGAGGCTCCCCTCGGCCCGAGTGCTCGGTCCGGAGGCAGCAGCCCGTGCGGGACCCGGACTCGGTCCCTCCTGGAGGGGACGTGTCTTCCGAGCAGGGCCTTCGTGCCAGGGAGGATGCCCGGCCAGTCACGGAGGTCCCCGGCCCCTCTGCGCCGGGCAGGGCCCGGGGTCTGGGCCCGGCCGCGGGCCCCCCGGCTCGCCTGGCTGAGCCCTCTTCCTCGGGGGCGTGGGGTCGCTCTGCTCATCTGCTCCCCGGCAGATGGCGGCCGGGGCACCTGGGCCTCCCCGTGCTGCCTGGGTGGCATTTCAGCCGTGGGCTGCTTTCCCAGGCAGCAGGGCAGCGGGGAGCCCGTCGCGCAGCCGGGAACACAGAGATCACCCTCGCGGGGGAGCCGGACGTCCCTGACGTCTCAAGCTAGGGGGTGACCGCGACCCCGGGCCCCTGGGGGGCATCTCCAGGCCCGCCCCTACGGGCAGAGACCAGGGCATCTGGGCCAAGGAGCCTGTACGAGGGGACGTTGAGAGAACGCGGTGGGGACGCGGGGTCCCGGGGTGCTAGCTGAGAGGAGCGACCCAGCTCGGGGCAGCGGTGGGCACAGCGCGACGTGTGCCCGGGCCGCGGACCGCCACGAGCCTCCGCCTCCAGTGTGGCGCGGTCCACCCCTGAGAGGGCCAGGCCTCTCGGCCGCCGGCGTGGGGATGGCAGCTCGTGGCTTTGTCCCCGTGTCTGGGCAGCGGGGGCGGTGGGGTGGGGGTGCGCCCGCCTGGCCCCAGCCGACGGGCGCTGCCGGTCCGGGCAGGTTACTGGAGGACTATGTCGAGGCCGTCGAGGGGATCAAGAGGCACCTGCTGCGCAAATCTGAGCCCCGGAAGCTCACCTTCGTGGGAGAGCTGGCCCACGGCCGCTTCAGCACCAAGATGGTGAGCACGTGCGTGGTCCGGGTAGGGGTGGGGGCCGCCCCCACCCGTTCGTCCCGACCCCGGTGGCCTCTCGAGTCCCTAGGTGGGAGGGATCGCTGAGATTCTGGCCGCGGAGCGTGAGCCCTCCCAGGTCGGCGATGCGCTGCTGGGCGCGGCAAGGAGGCGCTGGGGGCCCCCGGCCCCTCCCCCGGGGACCCTGTGTGCCCTCCCTGCGTCCTAGACGCCACCCCTCCCCTCTCCCCCTCCCCGGCTCTGCTTGCTCCTCTCTCGCCCCTGGCCCTCCATCGTTGTTGGGGGGGGTCAGCATCTGCTCCCCCCGCCCACGTGGAGCCGCAGGTGCGGGGCCCCCGGTCGAGTCCCTTGTCCGTGGTCCTGCCGTCGTGGACCCCGGGGACGCGGGAGGCCTGAGAGCGCGCCGGACCCGGTCGGCCCCCACCCTCGCCCCTCGCGGCCACCGGCCCCCGGTGGTGAGGAGACGCTCTGGTTCCAGGACCACCTGGTGTGCTTCCTGCCAGGGACGCTGGCTCTGGGCGCCCACCACGGCCTGCCCGCCGGCCACATGGAGCTGGCGCGCGCGCTCATGGACACCTGCTACCAGATGAACCGCCAGATGGAGACGGGGCTGAGCCCCGAGATCGTGCACTTCAACCTGTACCCCCAGGGCGACCGCAAGGACGTGCAGGTCAAGGTGAGCCAGGGCCGGGCTCCGGGCCGAGCTCCGCCCGTGCCCCCCTCCCCCCGCTGCCGGCCCCGCTCACCCCGTGTCCTCGCCCCCAGCCGGCCGACAGGCACAACCTCCTGCGGCCGGAGACGGTGGAGAGCCTGTTCTACCTGCACCGCCTCACGGGCGAGCGCAAGTACCAGGACTGGGGCTGGGAGATCCTGCAGAGCTTCAACAAGTACACGCGGGTGAGCGCCTGGCAGCCGGGCGGGGGTGGGGGCGGGCTCCCCGTGGCCTCGGGAGTTCGGGGCGCATCCTCTCCCGGGTCCTCCGTGGGGCCCTGGGCCGCCCTTTCCCACCCCACCCCCGTGCTCCAGGCTCCCGCCACCCGTCTCCCGTCGGGCAGTGGCTCAGAGGCTCCCTCCACCCACCGGCCCCCAGCCCCCAGCCCCCCCGGCAGAGCGCGCTCCTGAACTTGACCTAGATCCGCCCTGTGACGTGTGTGGCGGTGGGTTCCGGACTCGTCGGGCGCTCTCAGGGCCTTGGGGGCGCCGCCTCCGGGTGCTGGAGGGGGCCCTTCCCGTCGGGTCAGGTGAGGGCGGCCGGCATCTCTGAGGGGCCCTCTGGAGGAGCTGCGGCGGAGCTCCCAGGGGGCCGGCCCCCTGGTGCGCCCTGGGGTCGTCCGCCCCGGACCTTGACCTGGGCCAGGCGTGCGGCCGCTGGTGCCCTAGAGGGCTGAGCCTGGCGCCGGGAGCCGGCCGGGCCTGCAGCCGTGACGCCGCGGCCTCCGCTCTCGCGCAGGTGCCCTCGGGCGGCTATTCTTCCATCAGCAACGTCCAGGACCCTCGCAGTCCCCAGCCCCGGGACAAGATGGAGAGCTTCTTTCTGGGGGAGACGCTCAAGTACCTGTATCTGCTCTTCTCCGACGACCCAGACCTGCTCAGCCTGGACACCTACGTCTTCAACACCGAGGCTCACCCCTTGCCCATCTGGGCCCCGCCTAGGGTGGGGTGACGCCCCTGTGGGCTCTGCCTTATCTGACACCTTCTAACTGTGATTCAGTATAGTCCCGTCCACTGGCGGAGCCTTCTTTGTTCCTCCTGTGAATCTTTAATCATGTTTACATTCCTGAGACCCTAACATCTTCTCTTCAGCCAGTGCATGGGCTCATTGTGGCCCAGAGTCTCCCCAAGACCCACATATGTTTGGAGATGATCTGAAAGGACGGCCCTACATGCCGTTCATGCCGGGGTCTCAGAGCCTGTGAGTGTCTGTCCTGGAGGGTCTGGGGGCGGGCCCTGTGACCTTCTGCGATTCTGGGCACTGGATGGCTGTGGTGTTTACACGTTGGACTCAGGGATCCTCCCCTGGCCTTGCAGGGGCGAGGAGGGGCGGGTGGACAGGTTCAATCTGCTCCTGGACCACCCGATAAAAGGACTTTACCGACAGCATAAAAGTAGAATTTCCCGTGTTGGTAAGTGGTTCCTTTACTGTGAAACATCTCTGTGCGGTGTGAGAGCCGCTGTTGGTTTGGGACACTTGTCACGGCAGCACAGGGTTGTTGTGTTTCCTGCGCGGTCATCCACCTGTCCTCCAAACAGACGTTAGCAAACACGTACCTTCCCCGTCGCCGCACGAGGCAGCGCATCTGTGCGGGGCTCGAAGATGTACGTCTCCGCCTGGCACGTAAGCTGACCACCTGCACCAGTCATGCGGGTTTCGCCCACGTTCTGTTTTTCATTAGCTTTTTCATATTTCATGAAGGATATAAGTTCACAGAACACAATACTTAGATAAATTGGAAAGATCAGCATAGAGAAGAAAAGATTCCCGTAGGATGGCGGAGCGCCACTTACAGCCCCTCGTTCTCCCCGGAACAGCCGCAGATCCACCACAAGCAGTTTGACAATAACAGTAACAGAATTATGAGCAAAAGCAGAAAGTATAGCGGCTCCATAAAAGGAATAAAATTTGTCGCTAGAAACCATAAAGTCCACACTTGAGAATTACTAGAAAAAGGCTAATAAAAGTGAATGAAGCGTTCTCAACGAAAAATACACTCGTGGAAGTAAGGGAAGGGAAATGAGCACGCGCAGATTATCTGAGAAATTATCAGAAGGAATAATTATCAAAAATTATCTCACATTGAAATCCACCACGAGTGACTAGTGCGTCGGCGGAGCTCAGTGGCTGCAGCAGCGAGGAGCCCACCACCCAACAGGAGCTGCAGAAGAGAAGTGGGAACCGTCGGAGCCCAGGCGATTCCAGGTCCCACCCTGCACAGGCACCACATGTGCGTTACATCAGGGGTCTCGGAAAGGGCCAGAGGTATTTGAAAAAGTGCCGAACGCCCAGCACATCTGGTGTCCAAGGAGTAAGTCACAAATTCAAGGGCCGTGACTTCCTAGAATTGACACAAGGAGACGACACCTGGGGAAGTGGCGAGAGGGCCGTGACCGCAGTGGGAGCCGACCTGTGTCACGAGACCTGCGGCAAGGCAAGCCGCCAAGGGGGGAGGAGAAAAGCCGGAAGACTAGAATGGAATGACCTACTTTGACGAAGAGAAAAGTTGTCACCCCAGAATTCTATACACAGCAAAATTGACTTAAAAGTGGCAGAGTTTGGGTGCTCCCAGGGGATCGCTGAGCAGCTCCCTGCCAGTTGGCCTGACGGGCATGAAGTGCTGCCAGGAGCCCGGGTGGAAAGGAGAAGATGCCGGACGGTAACTCCGTTCTGTCAGAGGCCCAGCTGCGGGCGGTGTAAAACCGGTGATGTGTTCGGTCACAACTCCAATTTTTGTCCTACAGGATTTAAAACATCCTCTTGGGAAATAATGACGGGCTTATGTTTGGGGCCCGCGGTGTGCAAAGCGAGTTGCGAGGACAATAGCACGGAAGCAGGTCAGGAGGGGTCTCAGGGACGGGTGGTGGATGTGCGCACCAGACTCTTCGAGATTCAGGACATCAACCGTGGTGACCACAGGAAATCATCGAAGAGATACACCTGAATGGCAAGGAGAAGAGTCAAAGTGGTTCACCAAAATTTTTAAAAAGTTCATGGGAGAAATGAGGGACAAAGAAGGATTAAGATAGAAAACCAGAGCGAGATGGGAGGAATAAGGCTTATTGGTAATTACGTAAAGTGAAACTTTTATCAAATTCAGAGCTTGGCAGGATGGACCAAAGCAGCGTGACCCAAGTCTGTGGTGCCTGGCAGCGCCTCACTGTGGTTCCTAAGATACAGATGGATTGGAGGTGAAAGCTGGGGGAGATGGGCCAGGAGAGAGTGGCTTTGCTAATGCCAGACAAAATAGGCTTTAATTCAAAAACTGGGGGCACTTGGGTCAAGTATCCGACTCTTGATTTCAGCTCAGGTCATGATTCCAGGGTCGTGGGATCGAGCCCTGCCTTGGGCTCCACGCTGAGTGAGTGCGTGCTTGAGATTCTCTCTACCTCTCTGCCCCTCTCTGTTGCTTGCACACCATTTCTTTCAAATAAAAAAAAATTTAAAAAACTTATAAGAGGTCAATGTAGATGCAGCTTATTTTGTTTGTATTCAACCAAATAAACATTTCCGTGGGGGACAGATGAGGCCACTGTATATTGATAACAGGTGGGGTTGTAAAGAGGAGAGAGCAGTTACAAATACACTAGACAGCAAACAGGCAGAAATAGCCAGGTCTCCAGTGGCGGTCAGAGACTTTCATTAATCACTTTCAAGATGCATAGACCCTCTAGCAGAAGATCAGTGAGGAAGCCCAGGACGTGACTGGTGCTATAAACCAGCTAGAGCCAGCAGACGGGGAAGTGCTCCTCAGGGGCCCATGGGACGTTCTCCAGGCTATACCTTAGGCCACAAAACATGTATTCGTGCATGTTATTTAAGTTTCATTCTTCCTTTTTTTTTTTTTTTTGAGAGCAAGCACAAGCTGGGGAGGGGCCAGAGGGAGAAAGAATCTTCAGCAGGCTCCGTGCTTAGTGCAGAGCCTGACACTGGGCCTCAGTTTCACAACCGTGAGATCATGACCTGAGCTGTAATCAAAAACTCATACACTCAACTGACTGAGCCACCAAGGTGCCCCTAAACATTTTATTTTTTCATAAATTCTGTGCCCAACATGGAGCTCGAACCCACAACTCCAGGATCCAGACCTGCACATTCCACCAGCTGAGTCGGCCAGGCACCCAATATATTTTAAATGATTGGAAGAGGGGTGCCTGGGTGGCTCAGTCTGTTGAGTGTCCAACTTCGGCTCAAGTCATGATCTCACTCGTGGGTTCAAGCACCACGTCAGGCTCTGTGCTGACAGCTCAGAGCGTGGAGCCGCTTCGGACTCTGTGTCTCCCTCTCTGCCCCTCACTCCATACTCTGTTCCCCCCCAATAAATACACAATCAGTGAGTCAAAGGGGAAATTAGAAGGGAAGTTAAACATTTTTGGAGATGTATGAAAGTGAAAGCACAAAGTACAGAATTTATGGGATGCAGCAAAGGCTGTGCTCAGATCAAAATCTGTAGCTTTGAATGCCTACATTAAAAAAAATAAAAGGTACCGAGGCACCTGGCTGTCTCGGTGGAGCACACAACTGCTTATCTCAGGGCTGTGAGTTTGAGCTCTACGTTAGGCATAGAGCCTACTTAAAAAATAATAATATAAAAGGAATAAACATCTCAAGTTAGTACCTAACTACACGCCTTGAAGAACTAGGAAGGAGGAGCAAACTAAGCCCGAAGCAGCATGGGGGTGGTGCGTGGATCGTACACCAGTAAATAGAGAGCAGGAAGACAATAGAGATGGGCCACGAAACCGGAAGCTGGCTCTTTGAAAATATCAGCAAAATTGACGAACCTCTCAGCTAAACTGACAATGAAAAGGCAAATATCCAATAACTAAAATCAGAAATGAAAGTGGGGGCATCACCCTATAGAAAAATTTCACACCAGGAAGAAGCCTGGGATCGTATGGCTTCACTGGGAAATTCTGCCCAACATTTTAAAAGTTGGGGCACCTGGCTGGCTCAGTCTGTGAAGCGAGCAATTCTTGATCTCTGGGTTGAGTTTGAGCCCCACGTTGGGTGTAGACATCACTTGAAAAAAATCTTTAAAAAACCCCACAATATCTTAAGAGTTAACACCAGTCCTTCTCAAACTCTTTCAGAAAATTGAGAGGAGGGAAAACTTCCTAAGTAATTCAGTGAACCCAAAATTACCTTGATATCAAAACCAGATACAGACATTTCAATAAAAGAAAACTACAGACCAATGTTCCTTGTGAATATTGATGCAAAAGTCCTTAGCAAGACACTGGCCAATAAAACCTGGCAGTATATTTAAAAGACTTTACACCGTGATCCAGGATCAAGTGGAACTTACCCCAGGATACAAGGTGGTTCAATATAAGGAGGTCACGCGCGCACACAACAGAACGGAAAGGACCCGAAGCACGTCGTGCTGAATGACGGAAGGCAGCCCCAAGAGGAGGGAACTTCCAGGGCTTCCATTAGCAGAGCGCGTGGGGAAGACACACGGTCACCACGATGGACAGGGAAGAAGCATGCGACAAACGCCAACACTCGCATGGCAGAAACGCTCGTGAAACTGGGTAGAAGGGAACTTCCTCAACATGAGAGGACAATCATGGGAAAGCCAACATCACACTCCAAGATGAAAGACGAAGCTTTTTCCTCCAAGATGAATACCTGCTCCCACTGCCACTAAAAATAAAAGGCATTCAGCTCGGAATGGAAGGAGTAAAACTGTCTCTATTTGCACATGATATGATCCTGTGTACAGAAAATCCCACAGAATTCACAAGAACACAACAGAATTAATAAATTCGGGAGACTTGCAAGGCACTCGATCAGCATTCAAATCGTTATGTTCCCAGGCACCCGCCGTGAGCCGTCTGAAAAGGACGTTAAGAAAGCACCTCCATTTAAAATAGCATCTAGAGCTGGGACGCTTGGCTGCCTCAGTCCGTGGAGCATTTGGCTCTTGATGTTGGGATTGTGAGTTCCAGCCCCATGCTGGGCATAGAACTTACTTTAAAATAAAATAAAAATTATATCTAAAAGAATAAATATGGATAATTTTAACTAAGGATATAATGTACACCAAAAACTGCAAAACATTCCTGAAATAAAGAAGATCTACATGAGTGGAAAGATATTCTTTGTAAATGGATAGGAATACTTAATTTTATTATTTTCTAAAATTTTTCAATGTTTATTTACTTCTGAGAGAGAGAGGGAGACACAGAACCTGTAGTAGGCTCCGAGCTGTCAGCACAGAGCCCGACGCGGGGCTCGAACCCACGAACCGTGAGATCATGACCTGAGCCGAAGTCGGACGCTTAACTGACTGAGCCCCCCAGGCGCCCCAGGAATACTTAGTTTTAAGACATCAGTGCTAGACAAAAATGATCTACAGATTCAGTGCCACCAAAATTCCAACAGCCTTTTTTTTGCTGAAATGGAAAAATGAATCCTCAAATTCATGAGGAACTGCAAGGAGCCCCCAGTAGCCAAGGTATTCTTGAAAAAGAACAAAGCTGGATGACACAGATTGGCCAATTTAAAAGCACACTACGAAGGCACGGTGTTCCGAGCAGCGTGGCGCCAGCCTCAGGGCAGAGACGAGGACGTAGGTGACGGAGGAGCCCAGAAATAAACACATCGGGGGGCGGCCGATCGATGTTTTGCAAGGGTGTGTAGGGTGACTCAGCGGGAAAGAACTTTGTCTTCAACAAACCGTAACGGGAAAACTGGATTTCCACACGCAAAGAATGGAAGTTGGACCTTACTTCCCGCCGCATACAAAGCATTAAGTAAAAACCGCTCCGCGACCCAAAGAGCTGAAACGTCCCGCACCTGGAACAGCGCGATGGCGACGTGGGGACGAGCCCGTCCCAGCGGGGCTCCTCAGGCCACACTCCAGGAGCACAGGCGCCAGTCGGGCCGGACTGCACCGCCAGAACGCAAACCCACGGAATGGGAGAAAATATTCCTAAACTACATATCTCATGAGGAATTTATATCCAGAATATGTTTTTTAAAATGTCTAGAACAACAAAACACTACTAATGCTCAATAACAGACAACTAAAAACACCTTTTATGACACGAAAGGGGGCTCAGTATGAGTGTGCATAACTGAGCCCGCGCACAAATGTGGCCCGACCTCCCGTGCACCTCCGGCAGAGCCCGCGTTACGGGGACCTGCCTGGGGTCTCTACCCCCCGCCCCCCGCTGCTTGCAGCTTTGAGGACTGAAGGGGGCAGAGCGTGTTGGGGGCAGGCGGGGCCTGTCTCCCCAGACCTACGGGCTGTGGAGGGGGAATCAAGACCCAGCTTTGGCCCCCAGTCACCGCCCCGCCCCAGGGAGCTGGGAGAAGGGTTTCTGGACCCCGAGACGTACCCGCATGCTCAGGGCCACCAGGTGGGAGCAAGACAGGCAGAATCAGAACGCACCTCGGGCCTTCCCGGGACCCCCCAGGCATAGAGAGGCTGCCTGGAGGGTTTGGAGGGGAGGGCATGGCGGGTCTGCAGCCGGGGTGTGAGGCGCCTGAGCTGGGAAGAAAGGACGAGAGCAGGGCAGGGCCGGGGTGGGGGGGCAGGGAGCCCTTCTGTCCCGTCGTGGCTTCCACCCTGCAGAGGCCCTGGGCGCCCTGCGAGGGCAGCTCGCTACTCGACACAGGACAGGCAGCCCTGGGGGCGGGTACGGGGACACAGGAACAGGGACACGGGGAGACGGGGACATGGGAGCTTGGGGACACAGACACAGGATGGGGACAGGGGGACACAGGGAGAGGGACATGGCACAGGGACACAGGGACGGGGATAGGGGCACAATGATGGGCAAACAGGGGCACGGGGACATGGGGACACAGGGACACAGGGACGGGGACACGGGGACACAGGGATGCAGGTACTGGGACAGGATGGGGAGACAGGGGCGGGGACAGGGGATGGGGAGACAGGGACGGGGACAGGGGCATAATGGTGGGCAAATAGGGCTAGGGACACAGGGACATGAGGGTGGGCACACAGGGATAGGGAGACGGGGACATGAGGGACACAGGGAGAGAGGGATGGACACACAGGGGCGGGGGCACAGGGGCATAGGGACGGGGGGACATGGGGACGTGGGGACACAGGGCCACAAGGAGGGGGACACGGGACAAGGACAGGACATAGGGACAGGGACACGGGGATGTGGGGGTGGGGAGGGGACAGGGACTGTGCAGGGATTGTGGTGTGGCTCTAGGGGACCAGGGGTTGACCACGCCCATGGGGTGGTATGACATGATGGTCATTGTCACCATGCCGGTTGCCACAGTGACAGTCCTGGGACAGTGTGTGGGGCAAAGGGCTGCTCTCCAATCTGCCTGTCCTGTCCTGGGGCCCCGGGTTCTCAGGCTGCAGCCAGAGCGCAGGACCCCAGCCCAGGCCTGTACCAGCGCTGGACAGGTCGGACGTGGGCACGGACTGAGGGCTGTGCTGGCCAGGGCCAGTCCTGGCACCGGGCCGGGTGACTCCCCTTCCCTCTGCGGCCTCAGGCGGGGGGGTGGCTCTGCTGATCTGCCCCTCTCGCCTTCCCGGGAGTGGATGCCAGGGGTGAGGCGGCCCCTCTGGTGTGTGGGCACGGGTACCAGCTGCAGCCTCTGGCACTGAGGGGCAGTGAAGGGAGCAGCCTGAGGGCCTGGGGTCAGAGTCCCAGCAGGGCCTTGGGCCACCTCCTGCTGACCCAGGCTCTCGGCAGCCGAGAGCACTGTCCAAGCCCCTGCTTGGGCTCCGAGGTCCCTGCTGCAGCCACAGGCCTCCGAGCTGTCACCACCCCATCTTCCCGAACCTCCCCCCTTCTCCTTGGGGGTCACCCCTGCCCTCTAGAGCCAGCCCTCCCCAGTGGGTCGCCAGCAGGGGCGACCTGGCCCAGGACATCACCTAGTGGCCATGAGGCTGGGAGCGGCGTGGGTGTGTGTGGCTCAGGGAGGGCCAGCCGGACAGCTGGTGGGTCTCTCCCGCCTCCCCGGGGTTCGGCGGAGGCCCCTCAAGGACAGGTGGCCGGGTGCATGTCCCCTGTCCTGGCGCCCCAGACCCTCGAGCCCGCTCCTGCTTCCTGTGTCTCCATGGCAACCATCTCTGGGGCAACACGGTGGGAGGCGGGAACCTGGAGAATCTGGACCGAAGGCCTCCGGAGCCCGGCAGGCAGGCCGGGGAAGGTCGGGCCCAGAGCCCCGCCCCGCCCGGGACGTCACGTGAGGGTGGCCCGCCAGTCATGTGACCGCGGCCGCGGCGGAGCAGAGATGAGCGCCTGGCTGCTGCGGCCCCTGCCCTGGGCCCTGGCCCTGCTGCTGGCGCTGGGGCCGCGTGGCCCGGAGGCCAGGGGTGAGTGCGGGCCCATGGGTGTCCCCCGCCACCGTGCCCGGTGTCCCCGAGCGCTGAGCACCGCGCCCCTCCAGCCCACAGAGTCCCCCAGTGTGACTTCCAGGAGGTCTACTTCGAGCAGCTTCTGGACCACTTCAACTTCGAGAGGTTCGGCAACAAGACCTTCCTCCAGCGGTTCCTGGTGTCAGGTGAGGCCTCCCTGGGGTCCCGGGGCCCTGAGGGGCTGCCCGTGCCTCACCCGCCTCCTCCCGCCTCCGCCCGACAGAGAAGTTCTGGAAAAGGGGTGAGGGGCCCATATTCTTCTACACGGGCAATGAGGGGAACGTGTGGTCCTTCGCCAACAACTCGGGGTTCGTCCTGGAGCTGGCGGCGCAGCAGGGGGCCCTGGTCGTCTTCGCGGAGCACGTGGGTACCGGTGCTGGGGGCGGGGGGGGCGGGGGGGCGGCCGGCCCAGGCTCAGTGCCCCGGCGCTGCCCGCAGCGGTACTACGGGAAGTCGCTCCCCTTCGGAGAGCGGTCCACGCAGCGCGGGCACACGGAGCTGCTGACGGTGGAACAGGCCCTGGCTGACTTCGCGAGGCTGCTCAGCGCAGTGCGGCGAGACCTTGGGGCCCAGGACACCCCCGCCGTCGTGTTCGGTGGCAGGTGGGTTCTCGCCCGTCTCATTTCTCCCTGCGGCCCAAGCGTGTGCTCGGCCTCAGGGCCAGAGTTTCCGGGGGGGCCTAGAAGTCTCAGGTCTTCCTGGGGGCACCGTGGGCTCTGACAAGGGAGGGCGGAGGGGGTGCCGGGGAGGCCGTGGGCCCAGCCGCTCCTTGTCCTCCCGCAGCTACGGGGGGGTGCTCAGCGCCTACATGAGGATCAAGTACCCGCACCTCGTGGCTGGGGCGCTGGCAGCCAGCGCGCCCGTCGTTGCTGTGGCCGGCCTCGGCGACTCCCACCGCTTCTTCCGGGACGTGTCGGCGGTGAGTGCGGGTTCCAGGGACGCGGGCCGGGCCAGGCTGTGGCCGCAGCAGCCACAACGCCTCTTTCTGCAGGACTTTGAGGGCCAGAGTCCCACGTGCGCCCAGGGCGTGCGGGACGCGTTCCGGCAGATCAAGGACTTGTTCGCACAGGGAGGTGAGGAGGACCCCCCGCACCCCAGGGAGCACCCCTTGCCTCGCTCCACGCCCCCATCCTCGCCCACAGCAGCCTCCAAAGGCCATCACCCTGCCCTCTCCCGGCAGCGTACGACACGGTCAGCCAGGAGTTCGGCACCTGCCAGCCACTCTCCAGCCAGGACCTGACCCAGCTCTTCGGGTTCGCCCGGAACGCCTTCACCGTGCTGGCCATGATGGACTACCCGTACCCCACCGACTTCATCGGGCACCTTCCTGCCAACCCGGTCAAGGCAAGGGGACGCTGGCTGGGGCCCGGGGAAGGCAGCTGACGGGCCCAGCTGCCCTAGGGTGGACCAGGGAAGGGTGAGCTGGGGAGGGGGCTGGGCTGAAGGGGGGTCTTTGGCTGGCATCCCTAGGTTGGCTGTGAGCGGCTCCTGAGTGAGACCGAGAGGATCAAGGGGCTCCGAGCGCTGGCTGGTGCGTCTGCTCCTTGGCCCTGGGCTTGGCGCCGAGCGTGGGGGGTGGACGTGGCTTGGGGTCAAGGGTCGCGTGGAGGCCAGGAGCATAGATGCCCCCGCGCAGCCCCTGGCCCAGCGGGGGGGAGGAGGGGTCGGGCCCTGCTCCATGGGGTCTCTGAAAAAGCTCCAGGGGAGAGAACGGCACACCCGGCCACAGCCTGGCCATTGTCAGTGGCCAGAGCAGCAGCTGAGAGCCCCGCCCCCAGGAAGCCCGCTCCTCACGGGGCACATGGCCCCCTCTGGGGGGCAGGGTGCATGCACAGGCCCCCGGCCCAGCGCCCCTCTCCTGCAGGGCTGGTGTACAACTCCTCGGGCACGGTGCCCTGCTATGACCTCTACCTGCAGTACCAGGCCTGCGCGGACCCCACGGGCTGCGGCTCAGGCGCTGACGCCAGGGCCTGGGATTACCAGGTACGGGGCACCGCTCGGAGGTGCCGGGGGCGGGAGCCCCGCCCTCCACCCCGGGCTGACCTGTGTTGGGCATCCCGCAGGCCTGCACCGAGATCAACCTGACGTTTTCGAGCAACAACGTGACCGACCTCTTCCCTGACCTGCCGTTCACCGAGGACCTCCGCCAGCAGTACTGCCTGGACAGGTGGGGCGTGTGGCCCCGGAAGGACTGGCTGCACACCAGCTTCGGGGCAGGAGGTGAGGCTCCCTCTGCCAAGCTGCCCCTGCTGCCCCAACCCCCCGTGGCTCAGACCTGGGGAGCCATGCCCAGTTTCCACCCCCACGTCTGTCCCTTTCAGACCTCAAAGCTGCCAGCAACATCATCTTCTCCAACGGTGACCTGGACCCCTGGGCCGGGGGCGGGGTGAGTCACGGCCGGGGCCTCCTATGCGGGGTCTCCCTGGGTTTACTAGACTCGGCCCAGGAACCAGCTCTGCCTTCGCCGACCTCCACACCGTGGCTCGGGCCACCTTCACTCTTGTTCCCACTTCACCCGCCTTCCCTTCTTTGTTTTTTTCTCTGCTTCTTAACGTGAACTGACATCTGATGTGTTCGTCTCCGTCTTTCCCTTTTAACGAGGCCGTTCAAGGCCAGGTAGTGTCTTTAAATCACGGCCTCAGCTGCGCCCCGTGGCCCTGGGCGGGCAGAGGCGGGGTCAGCCGCGGCCCAGAGCACAGCAAGCAACTGACGGAATGTCCTTGCTGACACAGATCCGGAGCAACCTCAGCGCCTCCGTCCTCGCCGTCACCATCCAGGGGGGCGCTCACCACCTGGACCTCAGGTGCGGTCCGGCCCCTGCAGGGGAGCGGCGTGGGGTCACGGGCGCGGCCAGACGTGGGTGGAGGCGGGGTGAGGCTCGGGCCTGCTGTGTGGCTGAGGCCCCCGGCTTATTCCTCAGAGCGTCTCACCCAAAGGACCCCGAGTCTGTCCGGGAGGCTCGCAGGCTCGAGGCCAGGCTCATCGGCGAGTGGGTGCACACGGCCAGACGAGAACAGAGGCTGCAGATGGCCCGGCGCGGGGGGCTTGGACACTGAGGCGCGCTCTCCGACTTGGAGCCGGACCAGACTCGCTGGGGAGCAGCTCAGGGCTCTGGGGGTGAGGGGCTATGGCCGACAGAGGGACCGGAGGAGCATCTGGTGGACTGGCTGTGTGCAGCGCAAAGCGTGTGGTCTGCAGTGCTCACGGGGGACAGAGCGTGCGTGACCTGTACACGGCTGCGGCCTCCCAAACCAGCCACGTGCTTAATAAAACCTAGCCCTCAACTCGTGTGTGGTCTCAGGGCAAGAGGTGGGAGCCAGGGCTCTGGGGGGCCCCCACATACCGACCAGGCCCCTGGGTCAAAGGGCCGCTGACAGCCAGAAGGGGGATGGAGCCCTGCACTCTGCTCCAGGCACAAAACACACGGGATTAGCGGCCAAGAGCAGAAGGGGACCCAAGAGTGGTCCCGGCCCCCAGAGGTGCTGGGGCAACAGGGAGCCTGTCCAAGAGCCAAGGTCCCGCCCAGCACTGGGAACCTTGGTCACTGCAGAGACAGAGGTTTCTAAGGGAAAGGGAACTTTCTGGAAAAGAGTATCCCATAGAGAGAAGTTAGGCCTCTCTGAAGGGGGAGAGTGCAGAGCAGGGCCTGAGTCGGTGCTCAGGGAGGGAGGCTGCAGGCGGTGTAGGGCCAGGTGCAGGGCGTCAGCGCCCAGGGGAGCGGGGACTGTGTCCACACCTCCTCTTCCAAGCGCGCCAGGCTACGGGTGACGGTGGCACCGTGACGCATGAACCACCCACAGCTCAGGGAACAGGGGTCTGTCACAGGCACAGGAGACAGCGGTCAGGGCAAACCCACTTTTATGTTGCCTGGAAAGTCCGATCTGTCGGGTGGTCCAGGAGCAGGATGAACCTGCCCAGCCGCCCTCCCCACCCCTCCCCGCCCCTGCAGGGCCGGTGGAGGATCCCTGAGTCCAACGTGTAAACACCACAGCCGTCCAGTGCCCAGAATCGCAGGAGGTCACAGGCGCCCCGCTCCGGCCCCCCCAAGTCCTAAGTCAGGGCGCTCACAGGCCGAGACCCCGGGCTGAACCGCATGACAGGCTGTCCCTTTAGCTGCTCTCTGAACACAGGTGAGTCCTGTGGACCCAGAGCGGCCCCAGGAGACAAGCAGAGACTGGGGCCACGCGAAAGATGATTGGGGGTCAGGAATGTAAGTCGTGACTCAAGCAGGAATGTCCCCCAGCGGATAGGACCTTGGCGATTCACAGCGCTGTCACGCCGACCTTACAACATCCCGTCGTCGTGAGAACCACACGCCGAAAGCGCCGGGCCAATGGCAAAGCCCCTGACGGCCGGCTGCACTGACCACCTCTGAGGCCCTGAGACCTCAGGTCCAGGTACCCCCTGCGATGTGTCATCGGCCGGACCTGGAACACACAGTCGGCCGAGTGGACACTGCGGTGCAAGGTCAAGACAGTGGGCCTACCGAAGGCCAGGGTTCCAAGAAGAGATACCCAACAAACATGAGATATGCGAGTCGCCAGCAAGAGCCCTGTCACCCCACCCTAGGCGGGGCCCAGATGGGCAAGGGGTGAGCCTCGGTGTTGAAGACGTAGGTGTCCAGGCTGAGCAGGTCTGGGTCGTCGGAGAAGAGCAGATACAGGTACTTGAGCGTCTCCCCCAGAAAGAAGCTCTCCATCTTGTCCCGGGGCTGGGGACTGCGAGGGTCCTGGACGTTGCTGATGGAAGAATAGCCGCCCGAGGGCACCTGCGCGAGAGCGGAGGCCGCGGCGTCACGGCTGCAGGCCCGGCCGGCTCCCGGCGCCAGGCTCAGCCCTCTAGGGCACCAGCGGCCGCACGGCCGCACGCCTGGCCCAGGTCAAGGTCCAGGGCGGACGACCCCAGGGCGCACCAGGGGGCCGGCCCCCTGGGAGCTCCGCCGCAGCTCCTCCAGAGGGCCCCTCAGAGATGCCGGCCGCCCTCACCTGACCCGACGGGAAGGGCCCCCTCCAGCACCCGGAGGCGGCGCCCCCAAGGCCCTGAGAGCGCCCGACGAGTCCGGAACCCACCGCCACACACGTCACAGGGCGGACCTAGGTCAAGTTCAGGAGCGCGCTCTGCCGGGGGGGCTGGGGGCTGGGGGCCGGTGGGTGGCTGGAGCCTCTGAGCCACTGCCCGACGGGAGACGGGTGGCGGGAGCCTGGAGCACGGGGGTGGGGTGGGAAAGGGCGGCCCAGGGCCCCACGGAGGACCCGGGAGAGGATGCGTCCCGAACTCCCGAGGCCACGGGGAGCCCGCCCCCACCCCCGCCCGGCTGCCAGGCGCTCACCCGCGTGTACTTGTTGAAGCTCTGCAGGATCTCCCAGCCCCAGTCCTGGTACTTGCGCTCGCCCGTGAGGCGGTGCAGGTAGAACAGGCTCTCCACCGTCTCCGGCCGCAGGAGGTTGTGCCTGTCGGCCGGCTGGGGGCGAGGACACGGGGTGAGCGGGGCCGGCAGCGGGGGGAGGGGGGCACGGGCGGAGCTCGGCCCGGAGCCCGGCCCTGGCTCACCTTGACCTGCACGTCCTTGCGGTCGCCCTGGGGGTACAGGTTGAAGTGCACGATCTCGGGGCTCAGCCCCGTCTCCATCTGGCGGTTCATCTGGTAGCAGGTGTCCATGAGCGCGCGCGCCAGCTCCATGTGGCCGGCGGGCAGGCCGTGGTGGGCGCCCAGAGCCAGCGTCCCTGGCAGGAAGCACACCAGGTGGTCCTGGAACCAGAGCGTCTCCTCACCACCGGGGGCCGGTGGCCGCGAGGGGCGAGGGTGGGGGCCGACCGGGTCCGGCGCGCTCTCAGGCCTCCCGCGTCCCCGGGGTCCACGACGGCAGGACCACGGACAAGGGACTCGACCGGGGGCCCCGCACCTGCGGCTCCACGTGGGCGGGGGGAGCAGATGCTGACCCCCCCCAACAACGATGGAGGGCCAGGGGCGGGAGAGGAGCAAGCAGAGCCGGGGAGGGGGAGAGGGGAGGGGTGGCGTCTAGGACGCAGGGAGGGCACACAGGGTCCCCGGGGGAGGGGCCGGGGGCCCCCAGCGCCTCCTTGCCGCGCCCAGCAGCGCATCGCCGACCTGGGAGGGCTCACGCTCCGCGGCCAGAATCTCAGCGATCCCTCCCACCTAGGGACTCGAGAGGCCACCGGGGTCGGGACGAACGGGTGGGGGCGGCCCCCACCCCTACCCGGACCACGCACGTGCTCACCATCTTGGTGCTGAAGCGGCCGTGGGCCAGCTCTCCCACGAAGGTGAGCTTCCGGGGCTCAGATTTGCGCAGCAGGTGCCTCTTGATCCCCTCGACGGCCTCGACATAGTCCTCCAGTAACCTGCCCGGACCGGCAGCGCCCGTCGGCTGGGGCCAGGCGGGCGCACCCCCACCCCACCGCCCCCGCTGCCCAGACACGGGGACAAAGCCACGAGCTGCCATCCCCACGCCGGCGGCCGAGAGGCCTGGCCCTCTCAGGGGTGGACCGCGCCACACTGGAGGCGGAGGCTCGTGGCGGTCCGCGGCCCGGGCACACGTCGCGCTGTGCCCACCGCTGCCCCGAGCTGGGTCGCTCCTCTCAGCTAGCACCCCGGGACCCCGCGTGCCCACCGCGTTCTCTCAACGTCCCCTCGTACAGGCTCCTTGGCCCAGATGCCCCGGTCTCTGCCCGTAGGGGCGGGCCTGGAGCTGCCCCCCAGGGGCCCGGGGTCGCGGTCACCCCCTGGCTTGAGACGTCAGGGACGTCCAGCCCCTGCGAGGGTGATCTGTGTGTTCCCGGCTGCGCGACGGGCTCCCCGCTGCCCTGCTGCCTGGGAAAGCAGCCCACGGCTGAAATGCCACCCAGGCAGCACGGGGAGGCCCAGGTGCCCCGGCCGCCATCTGCCGGGGAGCGGATGAGCAGAGCGACCCCACGCCCCCGAGGAAGAGGGCTCAGCCAGGCGAGCCGGGGGGCCCGCGGCCGGGCCCAGACCCTGGGCCCTGCCCGGCGCAGAGGGGCCGGGGACCTCCGTGACCGGCCGGGCATCCTCCCTGGCACGAAGGCCCTGCTCGGAAGACACGTCCCCTCCAGGAGGGACCGAGTCCGGGTCCCGCACGGGCTGCTGCCCCCGGACCGAGCACTCGGGCCGAGGGGAGCCTCGGGGACCCCGCCCCAAGGCCGCAGAAACAGGCCTCACTGTGTCTCCTTCTTGCCGCCCTGGATCCACTGCTTCAGCAGGTACTCGTAGTAGCTGTCGGCCCGGGCGCCCAGCGTGAACACGCCCAGGTGAGTGAAGAGGCCGCTGTGGGTGCTGATGAACATGGGCACCAGCCCGTCCTTCTTCCCCGACAGGGAGTGCACACGCCGAGTCACCTCCTCCGCCGCCTCCTGGGGCACACCAGGGGAGAGTGCGGGTGAGCGGGGAGGGACTGGGGGGGAGCCTGGGCCGGCTGAGAAGCCGGCCTCGTGGGTGCTCCCCTCCAGGACAGGCGGCCCACTCCCAGCGGAGGCCTGAGGCGTCCCGGCCCCCCGCGGTGGTGCCGGGCAGCCCAGCTGCAGCGGGCGGGGCGTTCTCAGGACGGCCCGCCCTCACTCACAGGCCGCTGCCTCGATGGGCGGGCAGATGACACGGGCCAGGACAACAGGGCAGAACCGCGCCTCGGGCAGGGGGACCCTGACTGAAGGCCACAGCTCTGGTCCCCACGACCTCCTGCCCAGGCATGGCCGTCTGCTCCCGCCCGCCAGAGGGAAGGCAGGCACGTCTGTCTCCGAGCCCGAGGTCGCTGCTCGCCCGCCTGGTGGACTCCTGCTCGTCCTTCAAGACCCAACCAGCCTCCGAACCTCTGAGCTCCCCCTTCCGGCCCAGGAGGCGCCGCGCGTCTGTGCTCCGCGGCTCTGTGCACATTGGATCGCGGCGCTCAGGACCCTGCCTGGGGCGTGACTTCCTGGTCTGTGCCCGGCACGCCCGCCCGCCCGCCCGCCCCCGTTTACAGACGCTCCGAGACAGGCGCTGCTGGAATCCCTCTCTGGTCCCGGGAACTACGGAGACCCGGCATGGTGACGGCGCCGGGCTGGTGGCTCGCGAGCAGACGGAGAACGCTGAGCTTCCGGAGTACGAGCCAACGGCAGGAAGGCCGCGGACCCATCAAGGAGCAGGGAGGGACCCGGACGCCCTCCTCTCCCCAGGAGACGGACACGGGGCCTGCAGGCACCTGGAAAGCGCCGCACGTCGTTACTACACAATCTGGGCCCAGAGGGGACACCCTCACGCACCTACTGCGACGAGGGCTACCCGCAGAGACCGGAGAAGCTGCGCGGGCTGCCGTGGAGGAGCCCGGGCCCTGCACGCGCCTGGAACCTTCTCCCAGGAGCGCCGCTCGTACCGCCCGCGTGGGAAACGCCCCAGCTGCTCCCCAACACACGAGGGCCCGGACGGAACCGGTGCGACCGCACTCCGCCAGCTGCTCGGCCACGCAAAGGGCCGCTTCGGACACGTGCTACGCCATGGACGTGCACCCTGCGGACGCCTTCAGCGCAGACGAAGACACCACGCGCGCAGCCACCCCGGCAGACCCGGCCACGGACGGCCACGCCTGAGGACCTCGCTCACGCCACGTGTTCCAGACAGAAAGTCACAAGCGGTTAAGTCGACTCGCGGCTGCCGAGGCAACCCGAGGAGCCCGGCGGGGCCGCTCAGGGGTGCCGGCCTACTTCCTAAGGTGAGGACCCAGGACCGGAACCAGACGGCGGCCGCCGCCGCGCATGCGGGAACGCGGCGCGACGTGCGAGCGAAGAAGCAGAATTTCCTCACGTTGGGATCACAGCTCAGGTTTTAAGGAAGAGGAAGAGGGGCAGGAAGGAGCGCTAAGTCCACGGGGTCCCCCGCGTGCCCCAGACTCACCCACGAGGAGCCGGCCCACGGCCCACGGCGGAGGTGGGGATGGGGTGGTGAGGAGTGAGGGCCGCAAGGACCGTCAGCGACGGGCTGGCAAGGCCGAAAACCGCGACCGCGGGGC
>JAESUZ010003327.1:822500-996269 GCA_017311185.1 Proteles cristata cristata | reverse complement strand
CAGACAGAGATCCAAAAAAAGAGAACTACAGGCCAATATCCTTGATGAATACGGATGCAAAAATTCTCAACAAGATCCTTGCAAATCGAATCCAGCAGCATATAAAAAGAATCATCCACCGAGATCAAGTGGGATTCATTCCTGGGTTACAGGGCTGGTTCAACATTCGCAAATCAATCAATGTGATCCATCATATTAATAAAAGAAAAGATAAAAACCATATGATCCTGTCAATAGATGCAGAAAAAGCATTTGACAAAATACAGCATCCCTTCTTAATAAAGACTCTCGAGAAAGTTGGGATAGAAGGAACCTACTTAAACATCATCAAAGCCATCTATCAGAAGCTTTCAGCTAACATCATCTTCAACGGGGAAAAACTGAGAGCTTTCCCCCTGAGATCAGGAACACGACAGGGATGCCCACTCTCACCACTGCTGTTTAACATAGTGCTGGAAGTCCTAGCATCAGCCATCAGACACCAAAAGGAAATCAAAGGTATCAGAATTGGCAAAGAGGAAGTCAAACTTTCACTCTTCGCAGATGACATGATACTCTACATAGAAAACCCGACAGTCTCCACCAAAAGCCTACTAGAACTGATCCAAGAATTCAGCCAAGTTGCAGGGTACAAAATCAACGTACAGAAATCGGTTGCATTTTATACACCAACAATGAAGCAACAGAAAGAGAAATCAAGTAACTGATCCCATTCACAATTGCACCAAAAACCATAAAATACCTTGGAATAAACCTAACCAAGGATACAAGAGATATGTATGATGAAAACTATAGAAAACTTATGAAGGAAATTGAAGAAGACACAAAGAAATGGAAAAACATCCCATGCTCATGGATAGGAAGAATAAATATAGTTAAGATGTCATTACTACCTAAGGCACTCTACACATTCAATGCAATTCCAATCAAAATTGCACCAGCATACTTCACAAAACTAGAACAAACTATCCAAAAATTTGTATGGAACCACAAAAGACCCCGAATAGCCAAAGTAATCCTGAAAAATAAAACCAAAACGGGAGGGATCACCATCCCAGACTTTAGCCTCTACTACAAAGCTGTCATCATCAAGACAGTATGGTATTGGCACAAAACAGACACATAGACCAATGGAACAGAATTGAGAACTCAGAAGTGGACCCAAAAGTATACGGCCAACTAATCTTTGACAAAGCAGGAAAGAATATCCAATGGAAAAAAGACAGCCTTTTTAACAGATGGTGTTGGGAGAACTGGACAGCAACATGCAGAAGAATGAAACTAGATCATTTTCTCACACCATGCACAAAAATAAACTCAAAATGGATAAAGGACCTGAACGTGAGACAGGAAACTATCAACACCCTAGAGGAGAAAGCAGGAAACAACCTCCTTGACCTCCACCGCAGCAACTTCTTACTTGACACATCCCCAAAAGCAAGGGAATCAAGAGCCAAAATAAACTGTTGGGACCTCCTCAAGATTAAAAGCTTCTGCACAGCCAAGGAAACAACCCAGAAAATTAATAGGCAACCAACGGAATGGGAAAAGATAGTTGCAAATGACATATCAGATAAAGGGTTGATATCCAGAATCTACAAGGAACTCACCAAACTACACGCCCAAAAAACAAACAACCCAGTGAAGAAATGGGCAGAAGATATGAACAGGCACTTCTCCAAAGAGGACATCCAGATGGCCAGCAGACACATGAAACGATGCTCAGCATCGCTCCTCATCAGGGAAATACAAATCAAAACCACACTGAGATACCACCTCACGCCAGTCAGAGTGGCTAAAATGAGCAAATCAGAGAACTCTAGATGCTGGCGAGGATGTGGAGAAACGGGCACCCTCCTACACTGTTGGTGGGAATGTAAACTGGTACAGCCCCTCTGGAAAACAGTGTGGAGGTTCCTAAGGAAACTAACAATAGAACTCCCCTATGACCCAGCAATAGCACTGCTAGGAATTGACCCAAGGGATACAGAAATGTTGATGCATAGGAGCACATGTACCCCAATGTTCATAGCAGCACTCTCCACAATAGCTAAAACATGGAAAGAGCCTAAGTGTCCATCAACAGATGAATGGATCAAGAAGATGTGGTTTATCTATACCATGGAATACTACATGGCAATGAGAAACAATGAAATCTGGCCATGTGTAGCAACATGGATGGACCTTGAGGGTGTTATGCTGAGCGAAATAAGTCAGGCAGAGAAAGACAAATATCATATGTGTGCACGTATAGGAGGATTAGGAGGACTTAACAGAGGACCAAGGGGGAGAAGAAGGGCGGAAATGGTGGGGGAAAGGGGGAGAGGCAAACCATGAGAGACTCTTGAATGCTGACAAAAACTGAGGACTGGTGGATGTGGGGGGAGGAGGGGTGGGCATGGAGGAGGGCACTTGTGGGGATGACCACTGGGTGTTATGTGGAAACTAATTTGACAATAAACTATTTGTAAAAAAAAAAAAGAAAAGAAAAAAAAAGAAAAGAAAAGAAAGGGCCAGAGAACCACTAGAATCATGTTTCCTGATGTGTCCTGCAGGCTTTTTGACACCCTACCAACCAAACTCCCCAATATTGTACTACTTTGCCATAGTTTCCAGGGAGTAGTTTCCTGAACCGATTATGCTTATTTGATTTATAGGAAGAGTCTAAGACTTATAAATCTAAACTTTTCCTTTCGGAAGCTACTCCTTGCAAGTTGAATAAGACCTTAATTTGAATTAGAGAGAAAAAACAGTAAAAGTATAAGAAAACACACTCAGAGGTTAAAATGTTCTGTTTTATTTCCTAGCTTGTATCTGCTATGCACCCTGTTTGTTTCTATTTTTGTAATTTAAAAAATGTTTTTAATATTTATTTATCTTGAGGGGAGGGGGAAGGGTCAGAAGGAGAGAGACACAGAGAGAGAGAGAGAGAGAGAGAGAGAATCTCAAGCAAGCTCTGTGCTGTGTTTGCAGAGCCTGACACAGGGATCAATCCCACCAACTGTGAGATCATGACCTGAGCCGAAATCAAGAGTCTAATGCATAACCAGCTGAGCCACTCAGGTGCCCCTCGCCCCCCATCCCTGTTCATTTCTAATTACCCTGAATGTATCTGGATTTGAAGACCCCTACCAGCCAATTAGTGTTTCTTAACCTTAATCCAAATGCCTATTACTGGTTAAGGGTGTGGCTGGGCCTAGTAAAGGAGTCTGAATGGTAAGGCTAAGCCTAGGTCACAATTAGAAACATGCCCTGGAATGCATCCCCATTCCAAGTGTATTAATGACCTCTTCTTTGTGAGGATCAGCATATTCACTGTGTATAGGAGGAAAAATTTTACTCTACTACTCTAGATTCTTTTGGTTCATCATGAATTACATTGGCATAAGATAGATTAACTGGAGAAAAACAAATTTAATTATGTTTGTAAGGGAACCTCATAAAATATATGAGACCCAAGGACAAGTTAGTCAGTTGAAGTTTATATGCCATCCTGATTTAAGAAATGGGATAAGGGGGGCACCTGGGTGGCTCAGTCGGCTAAGCATCCGACTTCGGCTCAGGTCATGATCTCACAGTTTGCGGGTTCGAGCCCCTCGTTGGGCTCTGTGCTGACAGCCAGCCTGGAGTCTGTTTTCAGATTCTGTGTCTCCCTCTCTCTCTGACCCTCCCCTGCTTGCTCATGCGTGCTCTCTCTCTGTCTCTCAGAAAGAAATAAAATATAAAATTAAAAAAAAAAAAAAGAAATGGGATAAGGGCCTGGGGCCTCAAAAGGGAGGAAGGTGGCTCACAGGAGGATAGGAGAAGCAGATGTTTTGGAATTAACTGTTTGCCCTGCCATATATATAGGTCTTTCAGGCAAAAAGCTATCTTTGGTAATAGCTCTCTTTCTGAACCAGTCCCCCTATCTAAATTCTTTTAAGTAGTTAAGGGAGAGGTAAAAGTTTTTCTTACTTGCTGGGCCTTGATTGCCTTTAGCTCAAAATAATCTACATGTCAAAGTGGCATTTTTTCAGGGTCACATGTTTTGCTCCTCCTGTTTTACCTTTGAAAGTTCCCTAAGAAGTTTCACAGTCCAGAAGTTGAGTTGGTAGATTGCTTCACCTAACTGAACTAGTCTCTTAGTCCTGAGAATAGGTCAGTTCAGTGAAACAGTTGTGTCTCATTGCAGGATGCAGAGAGGCAAATGGGTTCATGTTAGGCCTATGGTGCAAGCAACCTGGTATTTAATAAGAGGCATTTCTATGGAAACAAAAGAAAAATAATGGCTAATGATCAGAGAAGACTAAAGTCACAGTTTATGAGTTCTGAAGGCAGCGAGCTGAGATTTCTAGATGTCCAGCTTGAAGCATCTTCAGATGGAATGAGGACAGGCAGTGATATTGTGATAGATTTTTGTGATTTGCAATTTGAGGATCTCTGGTGATCTTCCTAAGTGGCTCTTAGGACAGCAGGCATGAAGATGACCCATGCATGAACTGCTGTCATGACTTCTATGAAGTTTGTATCAAGCTGTCCAACATAGCTTGCAGGGCTTTAGAAAAAGGGCAACTTTAGTTCTCCATGACTCCAAATCAGAAGGGTGAGATAAAATTGGAAATGTTAGTTTGGAGAGTTGTAGGCCAAATATTGGAGAACTCTGGAAGAATTCAGGATCTATTACAGTGTATAGGTAGAAAAAACCCTCAAAGTACTGAACACTAGAATCTGATGTCCCGTAAGTGTTTATTATAATTTCTATTAGAACATAATTTTTCTCTCTGTAGTCACCCCTATTTCTATCAAAGAAAACTATCATGAGACTAATTTGTTTGCAAAGTTAGTCTAGTGTCAATAAATTTTGCCAGATTATTTATATAAGTGCAGCAAGAACAGTGATTAACCATATAGACTTTTAAAATCTACTTTGCTAGGCGTTTTTCATAAGGAATCTCAGATTCCAACTTTTTAAAAGCCTCTTGAGGCTAGAAAGACAAGTCAAAGACTTGCCATCAGAGTTTGCCTACAAAACCTATAGATTTGGGTTAATTCCTCTCCTCTTGAGGTCCCCCTCATCCTCCTCAGTTCACTCAGTTCCATGTTATTAATATTTGTTCTGCTTGAATCAGGTTTTTCCACTAGTTTTAGAAATTCCTTGGTGCACCTGGGTGGCTCAGTCAGTTGAGCATCCGACTTCGGCTCAGGTTCATGATCTCACGGTTTGTGGGTTCAAGCCCCACGTCGGGCTCTGTGCTGACAGCTCAAAGCCTGGAGCCTGCTTCAGATGCTGTGTCTCCCTCTCTCTCTGACCCTCCCCTGCTCATGCTGTCTCTCTGTCTCTCAGAAATGAATAAAACATTAAAAAAATCTTTAAAATTAAAACAATACCAGAAATAAATAACCAAAGCTACAAATCTATCTGCTGAACTAATAATTCCAGTTTGAAGCATTTATGGTTGAGACATAAAAGAGAGAAAAACATTTAAAACTTTTTAAAAAATCCCTGGGGTGCCTGGGTGGCTTAGTCAGTTAAGTGCCCAAGTTGGTTTTGGCCTAGGTCATGATCTTAGGGTTAGTAAGTTTGATTGCCACATCACTCTCTGAGCTGACAACACTCAGTCTGCTTGGGTTCTCTCTCCCTCTCTCTCTGCCCCTCCCTTGCTCAAGTACTCTCTCTCTCTCTCTCTATGTGTGTGTGTCTTTCAAAATAGGTATATCTATGATAAAGCATAGAAAATTATTTTGATAAAACAAAGAATATTTGCTTTCTAGGCAGGTAACTTGAAAGGTAAAGACAAAGCTGGGTGTTATACATAGGGATGAGTCACTGGAATCTACTCCTGAAATCATTATTGCACTATAAGCGAACTGACTTGGATGTAAATTTAAAAATAAATAAAATAAAAATTTAAAAGTAACAAAACAAACCAAGCAAACAAATAAGAAGGCAACAGCAAAACTTCCACAATCTCTTAGCAGGAGTGGTACAAGAAAACTTAGCCCTTTTAGCACATGAAAGAAAATTAAGGTTTAGTTTTACATAAGTACATTACTGATTTTAAAACTCAACTTTATAACCCTTATATGATAAGGACACCTGCTCTCAAGTCCTCAAATAACTGGGTTGAAGCCTAAATGACATCTTAAATGGATTCAGTCACCCAACCACATTATTTTCATTTTACTTTTTTTTTATATATATCAAGAAACTTTGGAATATTTTAATAAATCCTATTGCAAAGGTTTTAGAAAGTTTTTCTTTTCCTCTGGGTACTTTTAGCTTCATTTTAGCTTCGGGGGTAGAGGAGGACCTAAAAAAAACCATTCTTCCTTTTAAATATCTTATCAGTTTTCAGCAGGGACAAAAGTAAATATTTCTGGCAGTCTTGAACAACGCACCTTGGACGTAAGATGGGTCACCAAAGAGAGTGCATAGGATATTGAAATTCCAAGATCCAAAGCCACTCCCAAAGATAACCAAAAGAGAAAATAAAAGATGTGCATACCCCAGACAGGCAGAAAACCAAGTCAAGTTCTTAGGATACAACATTAGATAAGCAAGAAAGCCAAATTGTGTAAACAACCCAAAATGCCCTCAATTGCTGAATGGATAAAGAAGATGTGATATACATATATATACAAACACACACACACACACACACACACACACACACACACACACACACACACGGAAAATTACTCACCCATAAAAAAGAATGAAATCTTGCTATTTGTAACTACATGGATGGAGCTAGAGAGTATTATGTTAAGCAAGTCAGTCAGAGAAAAACTAAACAAATGATTTCACTTATATGTGGAATTTAAGAAACAAAACAAACAAGCATAGGGGAATTAAGACAGTGAGAGGCCGGCCAACCAAGAAACAGACTGCTAACTATACAGAACAAACTGATGATTACCAGAGGGGACGTGGGGAAACAGGTGAAGGAGAATAGGGAGGGCACTTGTGATAAGCACCAGGGTGTTGTAGGGAAGTGCACTAAATTGCACACCTGAAACTAATAATACACTGTGTGTTAACTAACTGGAATTTAAATAAAAAATTAAAAGAAAAAAAGAAGACAGGGGTGCCTGGGTGGCTCAGTTGGTTGTGTCCGACTTCAGCTCAGGTCACGATCTCACGGTTCGTAGGTTCGAGCCCCGCCTCAGGCTCTGTGCTGACAGCCAGCTCAGAGCCTGGAGCCTGCTTCAGATTCTGTGTCTCCCTCTCTCTCTGACCCTCCCCTCCTCATACTCTCTCTCTCTCTCTCTCTCTCTCTCTCTCTCTCAGAAATAAATAAAACATTAAAAAAAAATTTAAAAAAAAAAGAAGACAACAGCTATCCCAGGAAGGGAAAGGATCAATAATCAATAGCCCTTGGGTTGTAAAGAAAGGAACAATGTGAAATTTTATTTTCTTCTTTCCAGGAGGCCTGAATTCCTTGGTGGCAGTCTAGGATACATCTGTAAAGGACATTGCGCAGGAAGACCTCAAGCCGGCAGAGGCTGGTTATAGCACTCAGCAAAATGACCCCTACTGCCTGTATTAGGTGCTTCTGCCAAATTCACCCTCTGACTTTCGGTATCTTTACGAGTAAACTGTATACTGGGCATCAGGCTGAAGTGCTTTCTAAATCTTTTAGGGAAATAAAAGCTAAAACATACAGATGTGACCATATTTTAAGAAGGTAAATTTTCTTTGGATTTAATTCTTCTTCTAATTTCAATGCTATCATCTTAAGATGGCTAAAGTTAGCCATTATATCTCTTTGTTTCCTCTTTTTAATTTGGTCTTTCCATATGTACCAATAAGACAGTTTCTTCGAGATTAGAGCTCTCTGATTTTTTTTTTTCTTTCAAACATAGCCAATTCAAAGGATCCATCATCTGGCCATTGATGCAAAGGATCTTATGTTAATGTCAATGGCAACCCAAACCAATAAACCTTTTTATGGCTTACACATGGATGTAAGAGGCAGTCCCAAAGAAGAGTGGGGGGAAAAACAGCAGCTCTCACAAGATCTAGAAAGTTCACCCCTAAAGTTAGCTTAAGAAAGATCTAGCTGCAAATGGGGCACAATTCACATTTCTGTCACCCCAAATTAGTGACAACTAATTTGAAGGTCAAGATGACAAAGACCCCTTAAGGACTGGGACCTTTTATGACAAACTCTCTATTGCTGGCACCATTGGACAAAGAGAACACTGCTTATCAAATCCACGTCTATTTAGCTGTCCACCAGATGCATGCAACCTCTTAGTTAGTGGACCAGAGAAAATATTCTCACTGGTCATATAGCCAAGCTCTCAAAGTATAGAACAAGATGAAAGGGAAACCTCATCTGGTTTTTCTTATATGCACATTAACAGCTCTAGCTAAGCCTTGAGTCTTTTGGAGTCAAACTAATATGCAAGAGAGATGTGCTTCTAGGTTGAGGATTGTGTGATTTTTTTTTTACAGAGTATCTTGTTGCATAGAAATTTTCTTGAGGTTGGTGGGTGACCCAGTGTCAATCTAACATGTTCCATAACCAAGTTACCCTGACATGGGTGAAGAGTACTCTAATAGCTTTTATGTGCTCCACCCATTCTCACCAACTTTGTGGTGTTGGCTTCTAAGATATCTTTTAGCAACAGCCTTTACCTCATGTGCATATTAACCCACACCAAATTTTACCTAAACAGACATCGTTCTGGTGCGAACTGTGAACTCATCAGTCTGTAAGCAGGCTTATAGGGAGGGCCTATGCCTGTATTCTACCTTACAGCTTTCATCCTTATGACGAATGAGATAACAGAGACCAAGAAAAACAGTGACCATCTCTGGGAGGAAAAGGATCAATAAAAATCAAGAGTACTCATATCAAATCTTTACCAGGGTTATGATACCCAGAACTAGTTCCACAAATATTTTTTTCTTTCTACTCTAAATTTAGAAAAGGAAAAAATGTACTCTTAACCTGTCTTACTTCCAATGCCCCTTGGAGGCAGAGATCCCCGTGGCTGATGTTGGAAGAATTCTTAGCCTTTTTTGTCAGAGGTCCCAAGATCTCTCAGCTGCAACAGCCCCAGAACAAGCAGTGTCCAGCAAGTAAAGTTTGTCCCATCTGGGCTGCCATCTGTAGGGGAGGAAATTTTTTTACTCTGTGTTCTAGGGTCTTTCACTTCGGCTGGCCTATGAACCAAACAGACATAAGACAGATTAATGGGAGAAAAACAGATTTAATTATATTTGTAAAAGACCCCCATAAAATATATGAGATCCAAGGACAAGTCAGTCAGTGGAAGCTCATATGCCATCCTTAGCTAAGAAATGGAATAAGAAGGGAAATAAAAGGAAAGAAAAGAAAGAAAGAAAGAAAGAAAGAAAGAAAGAAAGAAAGAAAGAAAGAAAGAAAGAAAGAAATGGGATAGGGGCCTGGGGACTCAAAGGAGAGGAAGGTGGTTCATAGGACAATAGGAAAAGCAGATGTTTGGGAATTAGATGTTTGCCGGCCATACTGATAGATCTTTCAGACAAAAAGTTACCTTCGGTAAAACTCTCTTTCTAGACCAGTTCCCCTGTCTAAATTCTTTTAGGTAGTTAAGGGAGAGGTAAAAGTTTTTCCTGAATCTGCTGGGTCGTAATTGCCTTTAGCTCAACCCACCTGCCAAAGTGGCATGTTTTGTGGTCACATATTTTGCTGCCCTTAAACTGTATTTTCTTTATCCCTGTCAATTCTGGCAGGATGACATGGCATTGCTTCCAAAGAAAGTAAAGCAGAGTGCTTGGAGAAGGTACCAGAAGCAGATCATTTGGACATCCCACCTGTCTGCTCATTTCTTGGTAGAATCTTAAAAGTCAATAGTCTCAGACAGATATGTGCACCACTATTTGTCACCTCAGGCTGGATGTCAAGGATGGTTCTAAATACCTAAAGGTCACCTGTCCATGTGTTCTTCATGGGACTGGAATTAAATGACATGAACATGAAATAAACACAAAGGTGCAGTGTTATGTGATTCAATGATAGTCCTGTTTATACAAATATTTTCTTAAAATTGAGCAATTAATAAACAATACACATTGAAACTGGTCTTCACTAACACCTTGAGCCCATCAATAATTGTATTGCATCAGGCTTCGTTTCCTCCAAATGCCTTTGATATCACTAGTAGTGAAAAGTCACAGAAGTCTGAGAACAAAGAAATATTGTATCTCAAAACAACAGAGAAACTTAAGGAACTAACCTTAGCTTCTTCCTAGCCATGAAGGATTTGCCCCCTCCCCCTGCCCCACCCCTGCACTTCTTCTGAAACAGGAACCTGTGAAGATCTTCTCTGTTCTCAAAAGAGGAGCCTTGTAGGAATTCTCCCCATTCTCCCTTAAGGACAAACCAATCAAGGAAATTAGAGGGAAGAGGAGAACATCAGCAGCAGAAAAGGAAAGAGATTAAATATGCTTTAGTTTTAGTTTATACAGGTTTTTTTTTTGAAAACTCTTTCTTTTTTTTCCCTCTCTTCTCTAATCCTTAACATGTCAGTCACTCAGGGCACCTTGGGTGGCTCAGTGGGTTAGGTGTCTGACTCGATCTCTGCTCAGGTCATGATCTCAAGGTTTGCTTGGAGCCAGCTTGGGATTTTCTCTCTCTTCATCTCTGTCTCTCTGCCCCTCCTCTGCTGTTTCTCTCTAAATAAATAGATAAACAAATAAATAAATAAAACACTAAAAATATTTTTTTTTAATTTTTTAATGTTTTATTTATTTCTGCGATAGAGAGAGGACAGCATGATCAGGGAAGGGTCAGAGAGAGAGAGAGAGAGAGAGAGACAGAATCTGAACCAGACTCCAGGCTTGAGCTGTCAGCACAGAGCCTGACATGGGGCTCAAATCCATGAACTGTGAGATCATGACCTGAGCCAGAGTTCGACTCTTAACCAACTGAGCCACCCAAGCATCCCTAAAGATATTTTTAGAAAGTCAGTCACTCCAGGGGTGCCTGGGTGGTTGAGTCAGTTCAGCATCTGACTTCAGCTCAGGTCATGACTTCAGTTCAGGTCATGGTCTCATCACTGGTGAGTTTAAGCCCCACATGGGGCTCTGTGCTGACAGCTCAGAGCCTGGAGCCTGCTTCCAATTCTGTCTCCTTCTCTCTGTCCCTTCCCTGCTCATGCTCTCTCTCTCAAAAGTAAATAAACATTTAAAAAAATTAAAAAGAAAAAGTCAGTCACTCTGAATCATCATTTTGATTTGATATTAAAGCCTACCTTGATTCAAGAGGATACCGAGAAGTTAACTCATACCAAATAACTATACATTCTTTTGGTTGGACTCATCTTCCTTCTCAGTCTCAAAAACACACACTGATTCATTTTTGTTTTCTGAGTAAATGCTCCTTCAGGTTTTCTCATTGAGCCACCCATTATCTTTCAGCCAACCTCACAGAATAAAATATACCAGCAGAGCTCCACAAACCACCCCCCAAATACTACAATGGCGCAAGTATAATTGGTGGACGAATTAGCCATCCAAGAACAAAGCTGAAAGCAAACTTCAAAGGACACTGCTTATGATGGCCAGGATTTTAGAGATCAAGATTCCAGTATATTTTATTTTCAGTGACTTAATTGGGCAGAACACTGTGAGCAAGGATGGAAGAAACAAAGCAAGAGAAAGAGAGGGAAATAGGAAGAAGAAATGGGAGAAATAAAGATAAATGGTAAAAGATGCTAAAAAATTGGGAAGTTAAATATTATTTTAAAAATGAGTAATCACCCAAGCACCAAAGGGGGAAATAATTTGGCTTGCAAGAACAAAACAAAAGAATGGAAGAGGAAGAAGGCTGGGTTTCAGCCCCAAAAAAAGCTGGAACCAAAATAATATGGAGACCTCCACTGTTAGCAATTTTGAGCAGCTAAAATCTATGAGCTTCTTTCCATTTCCTGATTTGTACTGTCCTCTTTACCAACAGCAATTCAAAATAAGCAGTCATCAGACCATTAGTCAGCACTTTTAACAGAATTGCATCAAAGATTAATCATCTTTAAAAAGGGATTCCCCATTTGACCCTTTGAAGGATCAAAGGAATGGTTTTTAGACTAGTCACCATAAGACAATGTTTGAGTTCCATGTTCAGAGTTATTGTTATATTCAGGATAATTCAATTTATATAAAATCTTTACATGGACGTCTACATTATTGTTCAGAACAGTGTGCCTCAGTGGAATGGGTTTAGAGGCCAAAGAAACCTGTATTCAAGTCCGAGTTCTGTAGCCTTGACCAAATTACTTTATAACTTCTCTGAGCTTCAGTTTCTTTCTATGCACAATGGAGATTTTTTTAAGGTTTATTTAACTATTTTGAGAGCCAGATGCAGGGCCTGAACTCACAGACAGTGAGATCATAACCTGAACTGAAATCCAGTCAGTTAACTGACTGAGCCACCCAGGTCCCGCAAACAATGGAGATTTTTTAAATTAAATGATAAAGCCAGTATAAAGAGACCTTTCTCATATCTACTGTGTAACAGAGGCTCAACAAATTATAGCAATAATTATCATTACATTATGAATGAATGCTCACATTTATAGAAGGACAAGAGAAAGATCTGAAAAAAGAGCGAGGGTGACAGAAGCTGTAAATGTGTACATAGGGACAAATAGAAGAGAGTGATGTGTGTGTTTGTGAATGTGTGTATCTGTATGTGCGCCCTGTGTGGGAGCAAAGTTCAAGTGGTGGATCAAAGAGAAAACAGAAAGCCAGTAATGAGAAAAGGATAATGAAGAGGAAGAGGAAGGGAGACCCCCCTCCCCCAATGGGTGCAAGAGGATGAATTGGACTGAAGAGCAAGGAGTTGGCCACCGATGCCAAATCAAGGGCTGGTGGGACAACTTCCCAGAGCTACCTACATCAGAGTAGTCCAGTTGACTGCACAGTTAGCGTACTGCAATGCTAAAAAACAAAAAACAAAATAAAACAATGAGTTCCTTGAAGGCAACAGCTGTTTCTCTATATTAGGGCTAAATTTCTAAAGTGCTGTTCACTTATTGTCTTCCTGAGCAGAAATCTTTGCACCAGTCTGCCTTAGGAAAGTTTGAATATTTTTTTTTAAATATTTTTTTTTATTTCTGAGAGAGAGAGAGCATGAGCAGGGGAAGGTCAGAGAGAGAGGGAGATACAGAATCAGAAGCAGGCTCCAGGTTCTGAGCTGGCAGTCAACACAGAGCCCGACACGGGGCTCAAACCCACGAACCATGAGATCATGACCTAAGCGAAAGTCGGACGCTTAACCAACTAAGCCACCCAGGTGCCCCGAAAGTTTGAATTTTTTGACAGGAGAAGAAAAAGAGCAACATTCTGCTTCTGTCATTCAAAAAAAAATAGGATGAAGTAGGCTTCTTGAAAAGGGATTTGCTGGACTCCTTTATGAGACTTTCATATCTTTTTTAAATGTTTATGTATTTTTGAGAGAGAGCACAAGTCGGGGAGATAGACAGAGAGAGGGAGGATAGAGGATCCAAAGCAGGTTCCATGCTGACAGCAGAGAGCCCGATGCAGGGCCGGAACCCATGGACCATGAGATCATGACCTGAGCTGCAGTTGGACACTTAATCAACTGAGCCACCCAGGTGCCCAAGACCTTTGTAATTCAGCTATGAATCATGGAGGCTTCAGATCAGTTTTTCACAGTAATGTTTTAAAGAAAAAAGTAACCTCTTTAGCACTAAAATTTAGCCAGGTGAATGAAGTCAGGAAGAAGCAATGAGGGAAAGAAAGATCTGCTGTTAGTATGGGGAATTATGGGAAGTTAGAAGAGCCAGGGAGAAGTGTGGATAGTGGGGGATGGGGATGTGTGTGAAATGGCCCGGGACGGGAAAGGTGCACTGGGAAAGCAAAGTTACTTCCAAAGGCAGGGTAGGGGTCATTTGAATGAAGATCCCTCCCCATAGATTCTGGAACAAGGTGGCCCCCTGTGTGTCATGCTCCATACAAACCTAGGGCCCCAGCCCGTCCTGAGGCAGTGTGGCAGACAGAGGGATGAAGACAGGAGCCAGAAATAGAGCCTCTGTGCTTGTCAGAGGTAGGTGAGGCAGAGGCTGGAGGGGCCAGTCAGACTTCAAAGGGCTCTCTAGCACCAGAGGAAACTGAAATGAGGGCATGTCAAACAGAGCACACTACAGACTTTGACCAGCCAGATCAACCACAAGTCACACCCACCCAATTTTCAGCCATAAACACCCACAGGGCCAGCAGCACCCAGTGGAGAAGAGACAACAGCCTGGGGCCAGGGCAAGCCGAGAGTTCTGCCTGAAGACACCAACCCCTCCCACCAACACTGCCATGAGGTTGCGTAAGCCTCAGCCCTTCCCCCGTTTGACCAGCTGCGGGGAAGAGGTCAGTCATCTGAGAGGCTGACCATTTTTAGCTAAGGGAAGCAGACTAGTACCCGAATGGATTAAATTATTGAATGGGACTACATTTTAAGCCGGTGTTTAGTTAATGGTATTCCTTCCTCTATCCAGAAAGTAAGGGCTTACAAAAGAAGCCAAAATAGTGTAGACTAAATAAAGTTTATTTTTGCACACCCAAGTTGTAATGTAGGTTACATTTCGCAATCCCATTACACATTCTTTCTTTGGTTTCATGCGGAAAGGCAATCTAAGCACAATATGTAGTGGTTGTGACTGGCAGAACTTCCAAAGGAATGAATTCTTTGAAAGAACAAGAATATTCATCCTATGTGGTCTGGCTTCAGTGGAGAGGATAGAGTGACTGGGACGGAAGGAAAGAGAAGAAAAGGGAGCTGGCTGTGGACAAGGATTTTTGTCTATTTCATTCACTATATGTTCACCACGCCTGGAGCATAGTAGGTGCTCTGCAGATCTGGGTCAAGTGAATGAACATTTACACTCAACAAATAAACACTTATTGGGTACCTGTTTTATGCCAGACATTGTTAACATGATCCTATTTAATACTCATGACAGCCTTTGAAGTTGGTACGATGATCGCTATTTGACAGCTTAAAAAAAGGAGTTCAGAAAGGTTGAGTAACTTCTTCAGTCACACACCAGAGACTTGTGTGATGGGAAAACAGGACAAATGGACCACTGTGACTTCTCGAAGTATTTCCTCCTATGAAAGAAAGTATCTTATAGGATAAATTCTAGTGATAATTCTACCCTCCATTTTATATTACAAGAAAGATCCTGATGCTCTCTGCCATGACCTGACTCCCAGTGAAAAAATAATCCTTCTGCTGCCATGATCACAAGGCAAGGCAACATGGATCCTGTGGCAGTTGCTGTAGCTAAGTTGAAATGCTAATAGAATTGTTATCTGAGTAAGAAGAAATCACAGGAAAGTAGAAAGAGCTATGTGGGAAACCGAAATGCAATCCTAGAAAAAGAAAAAGAAAAAAGGGAAATCATAACCGTAAACAGTACTTTAACTGAAATAAGCATTTTTAAACGTCAAAAGAACCCTTGAGCTTTGTGTAATCAAAATAAACAAACAAAAAATAGGCTAAATTGCATAAAATAAGCCCTTTCTTGGGTTTCCAGTGACGTTACAAACCGCGAAGACTCCACCATCTATCTAAATTACAGCATGGGCCTTCACCCGCTGGTGGGTGGTTTGGTCAAACGCAGGCATCTACATTAACATTTGCCACGCCCTTCTGCTTTGATCTGAGGCCCCCTCTAAATTCAACAGACATTCAAGAGGACACAGAAGCAAAATCATTGTCATTTCAGACATGCATTCCATTTATCCCAGTTATAAAAATTAGCAAAGGGCCAATGGCCTGAGTCTAAAGAAAATCTGGCTGGATCTAAACGAAATGAAGCTGGAAGCACAGAAATGGAAATGTCACCAGCAACGCAAATAATGCACTTTTGATCATTGTTCTTGCTAATATGACTCTGATTTCCAAACGGCACAAAGAAAGGAGAGAAAGTCAGGAGCAAGTCACCTATCTCTGAAATGAGGCAGCAGGATACATTAATCTCTAAGATCCCTTCCAACTCAATCGTTCTGTAAGTTTGAGGAAGACTGAGGAAGTTCTCCTGGCTTCACTGTGTAATGGAAAAGCAAAGCCCAGCTTCTCTGGCCACTTGCTACTCAGCATGGGGAAGTTATTGAACCCCAGTAGTTTAAGAGTCCTCATTGTCAGGGGTCAGATGGACACACAGCTCACAGGATTGATGTGTATAGCTACTGAAAAAATGGAGAAGTCAGACTTGCTCATATACTTTTTGAAGCCTTAGTTTTTAAAGGACTTTTCCATAGGGAGGATGAAGAAGGGACCTAGCATTTGATAAATGCCTAGTATGCAGCATAGGATGTGCATGGCAGGTTTTCACAACGTGACAGGAGCTAGAAACCCCCCATTTAGTTATGTGGCAGGCTCCAATGACCAGGCATGCCAACTTGGAAGCCTACCTAACACTCAGTCCCAGAACGCAGGCTGGCCTGTTCTTTTACTCCACTCAGGGCTCTCCCACCCCAGGCCACCAAAAGATTTCTCTGAAGTGGGACTGACTTAGTACCTATGGTGAACCACAGCTCTGAGATCTCAGTTATTCCAATTTAAATCAGGTGGTAAAATAGGATCCTGAAGTCACCTATGGCTACTATCATGTTACATTCAGCCTGTATAAGATTTTTTCTTAACTTTTTAACATTTATTAATTTTTGAGAGACAGAGAAAAAGCACAAGTGAGGGAGGGGCAGAAAGTGAGGGAGACACTGTATCCGAAGCAGGCTCTAACACAGAGCCCAATGCAGGGCTCAAATTCAGGAACCACAAGATCATGACCTGAGCTCAAGTTGGATGCTTAACTGACTGAGCCACCCAAGTGCTCCAAGATTTTTTGAAATTGAAGGAGTTACCAGTATTTAAAAATCAAGAGATCACACATCAATATCCATATTTTCAGCTCCTCGTGGGACACATAAGCACACTGGGCTCACATTTTCAGCTGCAAGGACTGGAGGAAATAAAGACGTCTCCAATGAGATGGACATTTACTCTCAAGTTCACCCCAGTCCCCACCTGGTGCACTTCATCCGGTAAGGTCTGTGCCTAATTCCTAGAGGCATTTCAGAGCAATCACTGATTCAGAGCATCGAGACTAGAAAATTTCTTTCTTTTTTGTTCAAGTTTATTTATTTTGAGAGAGAGAGAGAGCAGTTGGGAGAGGGGTAAGAAGAGAGGAAGAGAGAAAGAATCTCAAGCAGGCTTCATATGGTTATTACAGAGCCCTAGACATGGCTTGAACCCATGAATGGCGAGATCATGACCTGAATTAGAATCAAGAGTCATACACTCAACTGACTGAGCCACCTAGGCTCCCAAACTAGAAATTTTCTGACTGCCCTCAGCTGCCAGGATGCAGTTACGGCTGGATCAAAGTGACTACTTGGGCATCTAGTTCATCTAGCCAGAGACCTGTTCTAGGGAGCCCTGAAAACCAAATAATGGAAGAACACTGGCAAGGTAAGTAATGTAGCAAATGGGCTGGAGATCCTTATAACACTGACAAGGAATCAGGCCCAGGCCAGCAACAATTGTTTTAGGTGGGTTTTTTTGTTTGGTGTTTTTTTTTGTTTTGTTTTGTTTTGTTTTGTTTTTAAGTAGGCTTCATGCCCAGTGCTAGTCCTATGCCAGGTTTGACCTCACAACCCTGAGATCACGACCTGAGCTGAGATCAAGAGTCAAATGCTTAACCAACTAAGCCACTCAGGCACCCTCCAGAAGCATGATTTTAATATTGCAATTCCTTTCAGACTGTTCTGCCATGTATGGAATATAAAATGTCATTTTATAAGATATCATGTTAATTAGCCGACAAATATAGGGAGACATTTCCATAATATAAAGGAATATTTCAGCACACTTCAAGTTGAATTCAAACAGTGGTTCACTAAAATAAATGCTTTCTATGTCCCACAATTCTTTTCAATAAAAATAAACCCAGTTCCATGGAAAATACTATAAATTATAGAGATCCCAATCTTAGCAGAGCTTAACAGATAGATCCTTATTTTCCCAAAGTCCATACTTGGCTCCTTTTGGGGGAATTACTTTTGTTTCTCTGTGCTATTTCCCAATATATGATGGCTGTCAACCTGAATGCCAGTCCCCAAATCAGGTCCTGCTTGTGGGAAAGAGCTCGATGCACTTAGACTTTTATGTTAGTTCATCCCATTAAAGAGCTTACGCTTTGTTATCCTTTTCTGAACCTTGGCAGTCCCTCTTCATTCTCTTACAAGTTAAGTGAAAAGCAAAACTCTGCACTGGGCTGTTAATGATTCCTAGTGAGAGCCATGAAATGTGAATGGTGAATGGCGTTCGTCCTAAGATTATTCAAGTAGGCAGCCACAAATCCCAGGGACACTCTGTCAGTTCAAAAACATGGAAAACATAGTTGTACCCTCAATTTCTGCCCCTCCTTACACCTATCATAAAAGAAGTCTGGGAAGGGGAAATGATACCGCCAACTTTGTTTGCTTTAGGCAGGGTGTTACAGCCTCTGAAAGGAAAATTAATGTTATCGATTTCCTCCAAATTACAGAAAAATTCATGGAGTGACACATAAAGAGTGTGGATAGTTTAGAACACAGAGAAACTATAGTAACCTCTGATGTCTAAGACTTCTTTTGTATGGAAAACAAGTTGCTCTTTTTCCTTCAAATAGATTGAAATGAAAGTAGGAAAAAAGTAAAAGTGCTCTCAGCAATAAAAAAAATGTAATTACTTTGCTCCAAATACAAGTTTCCTGCCGGTTACCAGTGCATTCTTAATTGATAATGAAATGCAAAGTCTAAAGTGAACTCCCTGTGGTAACACAAACACAGTTCCATATGAGTCAAAATTCTGCAAACCACCGATTAGCATCACTCTTAACCAGGGATGCTGCCAGACTCAACCCTGACTTGACTGAAAGACAGCTGCGGTGGCCTGAAAATCAACCTCTCCAGGAAAGAAATCATAACATTTGGTCACTGCATGGTTTTTCAGTGAAACTCATCTTTTGAGTGCTTTTATTTTCCCTTTCAATGTTTATGTAATTCCTCCAAATTCTCCACAAGCATATTCTATCCATTAGGCAAAAATTATGAATAAATAATTGCTTCCTGTAAGAGACTCTGATAAAATCATATAGTGCTTCCAAAAAGGCAATGATCCGGAAGTCAAGAAAGTTTTCAAACACAAAATTTTATGTCACAAAGAAAATTACCTGTCCGTGCCTTAAGTTAAAATTATTTTAGATTTTCAATGTTGAGCATTGCACTGAATTGATACACTTATTCTAAATTTTTACTTTGGGGAGGAACTAGTTAATTCACTCCTTTTCTGAGAAGACAAACAAAAGATGAAGCAATTTTTTTTCCTAGTGGAAATCCGACGTGTATTTGGGCAGACATGAGCCCATGTTACTAATTCTCCAGTAGTTAGCTGCTGTGAACGTTTCAGTACTAACACACACACTTCACATAGGTCTCTAGCCCCATGACTGGTATTTAACCAAGACTCTCTGAAAATACTCAACACTGGCCTTTCTACAAATCTAATATAAAACCCAGATGACCATAAAAAGATACCAAATAAACAACCCTAGAAATCAAAATCTCCTTATCTTCAGGCCACATATACTTCAGCCCAGCTCCTGTCCCTGACAATACCCCTTTAAGGAAAGAAAGTGTAATCCATATCTCCTTTAACTTTACCTTGGTAATAAGTTCAGAAACTAAACTGGCTTATATTGAATTCTTTAGAAAATGAACAGAGAAGGGTGCCTGGGTGGCTCAGTTGGTTAAGCATCTGATTATTGATTTCAGCTCAGGTCATGATCTGAGGGTCGGACTCTGTGCTGAGTGTGGAGCCTACTTGAGATTCTCTTTCCCTCTGTCTCTGCCCCTCCTCTGTTCATGCACAGGTACGAGCAATCAATCAATCAATCAATCAATCAATTAGGCATTTTAGCATCTCCAGACTTTATTTAAAAAAGAAAAGGAACGGAGAGCAGAAGTCCATTTGATACAAATTACCTATAGATGTTTAAATCATTTCAACACATTTCAATTACTGCAACTTGAGGCTACAATTCAAAATAGCTGATTATGAAAAGAAAAACACTCTGAACAAGCATCTTTTTAAAAATAAAAACTAATAAAAAATAAATATGTGAGAAAAGATAATGTATAAAAAACTGTTTTTCAAGCTCTATGTTATTATATTGGTCTTTTTGCCCCGTTAAGTTAGAAGGTCTTGTGGGTATGTCTTCTAAATGCCTTATAATTCTGCAACGTTTACTATAGTGCTTAATAGAGTATAATAATTCAGTTGGAAAGAAAAGGAGGCATTAAACATTCAGATAGCTGAGGCAAAGGATTTTATGGATTGAATAATCTAGGTAAGTCTGTGCTATACCAAATCACTTTGCGCGTGTGCATGGGAATATGAAAATCTGTGTTTTTCTAAATGCTGCCCTGCTGGCATCTAGACAAGGAAGAGAAACCAAGAACTGTCTGTGCAGGTGGCCGCATGAAGGTAGCTGAAGCGGAACAGCATGTGAGCGCTAACCGCTATTTCGGGTGCCACCAAAGAAGTTGGAGTGAAGACTCTCTGGGCATGACTATGTGATAGTTAATGTCTTTATAGGCCTTCTCTTATTTTAGAACATAATTTTACTGGTGATTAAATTTGTTTTTCTCTCAAGTGTCTAGACAGGCACCAGAGAAGCCCTGAAATTAGAAATAAATATGCTTTCCTTTGTACAAAAGAATGAAACCGCTAGTTCTGTCTCCAGAAGGCCGCCAAGGGGTAGATCCGGTAATAGTGGGCATCTGAGCTACGGGCATTCTCAAGGGTCCTCCTTACAAAAATGGCCCTCGCTCTGGTGCGGTGGGTTTAGGCTGCTGGAAGTAGCCACTGAAACATACAGAACATAACAAGGCCTTTCTCTAGCCCTCTAGATGATTGGCAATTGCCCACCATTAGTTGGATTTGCTCATAATGACATTGATAATTAAGGTCGTATCATGTTTCCTCTTGACTGGTGCATTTGTGTCTTCTTCTCTTTCATCCAAGTTGAATAAGGACGCCACCTAAGATTTATTCAAATGTAGGCTTCATTTGCTCATCTTAACCCAAGCGGCTACACCCAAGAGTTCACAGCAGTGCTCTAGAAGGAAAACGCAAATTAAGGTGAGATGCTGGGTGCTTTGATTTCACATGGGGTCTAGGATTTGAAAAACTGAATACACATGCTGATACTTACAACAGCATCCAGTAACGTAAAGGACTTGTCTCCATTCCAAATCTAAAAGTTAATGTCCCATCGGTTAAACGGTCGCTGCTAACATTAGTTGTATTTGTTAAATAAAATTCTTTTACATTGCTTAAGAATTCAGTATATTAGGGGAATGGTACAGGTATGGGCAAACTCATGAAAATAACTGTCTCTTACCATATCAGGTGCCGTGGACCCCAAAGAGAAGGAGCCAATGAAGTGCAGAGCTGAAGGAAGGAATCCTGTCAGCTCTGTGAAGTCAGGGACCGGACAAAAAAATGGGTTTCTTGATAGCCAGAGCACGTGGCCTAGGGCACAAGTTCTTGTTGAAAGACTAGGTGAATGGATAAGTGTACCCATCCAAAGAGGTGGGAGCGGGAAGCCTGAGCCACACCAGTCTTCCTCAATCGGTTCTTCTTTCTGCCTTGGTATCACAAAGCAGCAGAAAAGTGGAGCGATAACAGGATCAAAGCTCTAGGGAAGTAGATAAGCAACCATGCACCTCCCCCTCTCCCGTCCTGCCTCCCAGGTATCTCTGCCCCTTTTCCCCCCTTCCCATTCCTCTTTCTGTCTAATCAGCCTGACCCAGTACTGTAGCACCTGAGGCAATTTGCTGAGGCTGAAGGAGAGAACCCTCAGGGCTGAGCATCGGCAAACAGTGTATCTAGCCACAACAGCTTATAAAGCCCTGGAGAATACCAGCCTGTCTTCCTTTTATTTTGTCTCTGCCCAGGACTTCAAACAATGCAGTGCCTGTAACGGGACAAGTGTTATTATCTGCCTGAATGCTTTTTATAGGTTTGGTCAGGTGGTAAGAAATGGTTTGACACACTCCAGTGTGTATGTCACCAATACTAATATGTTTCGGGATCTTTGCCAGTGTGTTAAAGCCCTTTCTTCATAAGGCTATTTACAATACGTTATGTATTCCTAGGACCGAAATCTGAATGTCAATAAACTTTCATTGTGACAGTTTCATTACAACCCTAGGCTCTTTGAAGACGCAGAAATTCTCTAGGTATTACAAATACCAATACCAAGCCTAATTCTCATCCTATAGAAGCAAAGAGAATATTATCATGTCACAATTATTTAGCATTTTAATGCTTTAGTTTTGGTACTTAGGAGACTGCTGAAAGAACAAATGTTCCTTCTATGGAACAGTTTGGAACTTTTGCCATGTTCTATTGAACTCTTTGGAATCTCATTGCATAATTTCACAGAGAAAGGCCCATATAGCCTTCATATTCAGGTGGAAATCTACCGACTGATTTTTTTTTCTAGTTTCACAGGCCCTAATATGGTTGGATAAGTTTACATAAATGCATATACCCAAGGAAACAACACCCTAAGAATGCAGATACAGAACACTGCTAACAACCTAAACAGAATTTCCCTCACTTTCTTTTCCAGTTCATCCTCTCCAAGAGGCAGCCACTCTTCTGATTTCTATCTCCGTAGATCAGTTTTACCTGTCCTTGAATTTCACATAAATGGAATCATGCAGTGTGTTCTTTTTTAGTGTGGCTTCTTTTCTCAATAGAATAGTTTTGAGATTTATGCAAATTGTTGCAAATATCAGTATTAGTTCCTTGTTTAAATTTCTGACTAGTATTCCACAGTATGGATTTATTACAACCTGTTTTTCCATTGTTAACACAGGAGATGGTTGGGCACATACATGATGGTGCTTCAATAAAACAAAATGTAGCAATTCTTGTTCATTCAAATATGCAATTGGCACATGTTTTTGCTAATGATTATATCCAGAGCTAAATACGATTTTCAATCCTTCAATCCTCAAAGGGATGAAAAAGAGAGCATGAGAAAAGCAGGAATCACTTGAAAGTCTAATTCTATGAAGAAAGCACAAGGAGCATTAGGCAAGATGTCTTCAACAGGAACCACATTTGCTGTTGATCCTGGCTCTTGTCAAGGATTGTGAAAAGGCTAAATTAAATGCAGGTCTAACCCTCCCTAGTGTTATCGCCCTCTTCTATCTCTCCTAGCTCTGTTGACCACTGGTTAAAAATTCTTTTTTTGGTAAGCAATCTAAAGGCTTTTAGTAATTCAAGTAGACTTTGCTGGCTTGGGTATTCTGAAAGATGCCTCTAGTTCCGATCATTATGGCAGTGAAGGCAACAGTATGTGTGAAAAAGCATTTTCAGTCCCTTTCCTTGGACCTTGTGAAGCACACATCTAAAAAACAGCAGTGTTGGAGGAAATGATGTAAGCTGTTATGATTTCTCATCATTGAGAACTTACTTTGTCCACAGGGGAAGAATACTTTAACAGGTCCTATAAAGGCTTCTTTTGGTTGTTTCTGATTCCTCCCTCCAGGCGTTTTAAAACTTAACAGAAAACAGACTAATCTAGTTTGATGTAGTTAGTTAAGAAACAAATGAGATCTATTTAATTGATCTAGATAGTTAGGTGTCCACAGGAAACACCATTCCAGCTGAGTATGGAGTAAGCAATATTTTTTTAAAAATCTTATTTATTTATTTTGAGAGACAGACTGAAGATAGAGAACAAGCAGGGGAGAGGCAGAGAGAATCCCAAGCAGACCGTACGGTGTCAGTGCAGAGCCCAGCACGGTCTCAAACCCACAAACCGTGCGATCATGACCGGAGCCAAAACCAAGAGTCAGACGCTTAACGCCACTCAGGCGCCTCTGGGGAAAGCAGTATTAAAGAATAACTGAAGGTTACACTGAGATCACAGAAAATCATTATTGGAAATCATGTAGGTAGAAAAGAGTTCCTAGTTAGAAATTAATTTTTGAGCCAGTGACTATTTACAGGTTCAAATTTAACAGTTTTGTAATGAGAACATTTTTTAAAGATTTTTTTAAAAAATGTTTTATTTATATCTAGGAGAGAGAGAGAGAGAGAGACAGCGTGAGCAGGGGAGGGTCAGAGAGAGAGGGAGTCACAGACTGAAACAGGCTCCAGGCTCTGAGCCGGCAGTCAGCACAGAGCCCGACGCGGGGCTCGAACCCACGAACCGCGAGATCATGACCTAAGGGAAAGTCGGACGCTCAACTGACTAAGCCACCCAGGCGCCCCATGTAATGAGAACATTTTTTAAATGTGTCAGTCAAGTATTAGCCCTTCCTTCTCAATTGAAAGTGGTGTTGCCAATACTTAGTATTACTTGAACTTCAAGTCCTCACTTTGTAGGACTTCCCCAGTACCCCAGTAGAGCTAATCATCTTTTCGAAGTTGCTATTTCAGAGTAGTGGCTCCCAAACAGAGCTACATCTGTAGTTACCTAGAAAATGTGAGTGATCCACTGAATGGAAGTATGAAGAGTCAAAATCATTCAAAAAGTACAGTCCGGGTTAGAAGTACTCCAAGGATATTACATTGGGCACATCCTTATCATAGGCAGTGTCTATAGCAGAAATTAATCCAGTTTGAAAAAGTAAGTTAAAAGCTTCATCATAAAGGGGCTCTTGGGTGGCTCAGTTGGTCGAACATCTGACTCTTGATTTCAGCTCAGGTCATGATCCTAAGGTTGTGGGATCGAACGCCACATCACATATGCTGAGTGTGGACCCCGCTTGGGATTCTTTCTCTCTGTACCTCTCCTTTGCTCCCTTTCTCTAAAACTAAAAAATAAATAAGTAAATAAACCCTTCATAATAAGACTTTTTACGTTGGGGGAATATTAAAGATGCCATAAATCACAACCAAAGTGCCGATATTACTAAAATAAAATCCTGTCTCCAATTACCATAAATGCACAATTTCTATTACTCTAAATTTTGGAATTTCTAATATCATTAGATTAACTTTTACTAAAGAATTGAATTTTCCTACCTGTAATGAGGCTAAAAAGCAAGAACAAGCATTTGTCTTAGACACAATTTCTATGTGACTGTTTTATACAGTTGTAATTACATTTAAAATTGTTGGGAATAAAATATTGTTTGATGTCATTTTTAACTTCCCTGAATATTTATGAGCCAGAGGTTCATTTACAAGAAGGTGTCAAGTACTGCTTGGGCTGCCTGTTTTATTCCTCTTAAAAAATACTACATAAGTTTTTTTAATCAAAACTTTATGAACATTTATTTTAGTGTAAAAATAGTTACTGAGATTTTTTTGTTTTCATTCTCCATTCTCAGGATATACGCCATTAAAACCAGATATTCATGTTGAGATACAACCAAGGATTCTTTGGTCTTAGCCATTGCTTCTCAGCCAGAGGGAGGGTTCTGTCCCGCACCTGCCCAGGAAAACCCACAGTCCATGACTGTCTAGCTCTCTTGGAATGAAATGCACAATCTGCAGCTTCCAGGAAGAATGTACATATGATGACTGGATAATGTGCTGACAGGTGGGCAAGTAAGGCTGTCCTCTCTGTCACTCGTTGTCATGAGCCTCCCAATCCCCACCACGGTCAGCTGCCTTACCTCAACTTCCCCATGTTGTGTGAGTCATTGCTTTGCTTATAAAGATAAAACCAATAGCGGGAACACTTATCTTCCACAGAAACACAAAATGGACGTGCTTTTCCATTATGCTTGACTCTGTAACGAAAGCTCTAGGAAGTGAGTACAACATGAACTCATTCCTTCCGCCTCAGCAGACAGATGGATAGAGACATTCCAGTTTGTTTCCAGTCTTTTGTCTTCGGCACATTTTTGGCATTTCCTTCAGGAAACTGGAGGTTGTGACCTAAGGTTTCCTTCATGAACACACTTCTGTTTCCCACAGTAAACCTTACCCAGAAAGGACATCTACTCTGTTAGGTGAGGTTTATCTTCATTTCCCAACTGTGTCCTGTGCATATGCAATGACAGTGGAAAGCACAGACTCTGAAAGGAATAATAGGAACGAAGAGCCAAACACACCAAAATCCTTCAAATTAATTCCCAGCGAAGATAACAATAATATTGAAAGAAGAACGAGCTGTTAAAGTAACCCTGTGACACTTACGAAGTGCCCTTAGCCTCATTGCAAAATTGGGAGAAATTAATGGCTAGGGTGCCAAAGCTTTCGGATATTATTGAAAGTTTTCAGATATGAGGGGTATACCCCTCAGCCTACATTCTACACCTTGCTACTCCATGGATACTGTGTAGTCCCATATTGTTCAAAAGATAGTCTGGGAGAAGCCAAGACAGTGTCTTGAAAAAAAGTGATTTAATATATTATCTCCCAGATCCATATCCCTATTTCCCCAGCATGTTGGTGGAAAGCCAAGAATGTAAGCTTTTGTTGATGAGTTTGAAATGACCATCGCATTTCACGATTTAAATTAGATTTACAACTACATTCTTGTATATTATTTCTTTAAGAGCCCATGTTTTAGGACCAAAATTATTGTGTATAAGTTACTTTGACTTGAACGCAATTTAAAGCTCCAATAATAACATTTACTTGTCAGTGAGGTATTTAGAGGTTGGTGGTTTTCATCGCATTTTTTTTTACTACTCTTCAATGTTAACTTATTGAAGTTTCTCTTCCTGAAAAAGATAGAGTGGTTTTTAACAAACCACATTTTTTTTCACACCCTAGTTTATCAAGGTAAAATCCTTTAAAGAATAACAGAAATTTGCCCTTAACTTTGATTCTAAAGATCCACATGGTCAAACAGGATGTCTTATTTTTTAAAAAATGCTATTCACAGAGGAATCTTTAAAAAAATCAGTTTATTAATGTTTAAAAGTTGATAAAGCTATGTGCAAAATGATCCACAAAAGTCAGAAACCTATTAAATACTATTTTTTAAAAGACATTTCTCGGTTTAATTGCACTGAAAACCTTACTAAAGAGACAGCAATATATTTTTATTTTTTTGTAACATTTATACACATCTTTAATTGACTATTTAATGAACAGCTCTATTGAAAAACTTCTGGTATTCCCTATCAGTTAAAGTAATGCTTTAATGGCACAAGAGGGTTGTATTTTCTTAGGAAATACACGTTCAACGGTGTTAACACAGGTTAGAAAAGTCCAATAAAATGCTGAAACAAATACATTCAAAAATCACGGAAAGTACTTTTAACACAACAAAACACAACCATCCCGTTGGTTGGATAATTCACACAACGCTCTGAAATAAACGTCCACAAAAGTGCCAAAGACAGATGTTGGATTTGTTAGACAAATTCATTAAGAAATCTCTCTTGGTTTACAAAGCCACACCCCCGTCAGTTTTCACCTCATTTTGCTTGTTTGATTCTCCTACCACACAAAGGACCCCGGTTGATTTCATTTACATAAACTGGACTTACGCAGACTTCCTGCCACAATGGATAACGATGCTGTAACATATTTCATTGTAAAGTCGTTAAAAGAAAAAAAATCAAAGTGACTTTAGCCAAATTCCAAAAACTGATCCAGTTTACGTGGCAACTTTGGCCTCAGCAAATAGAGTTGCTTTACATCTCCAGACCATCTCCATTCCTCCCAGTTTGCCTCCTGAACACAGCCTACCTGCTACCGACGATCAAGAAATGGACCTTGCCACACCCCCAGCTCTGACGAACGCCAGGTAGTTCAAATATAAAGTAACAGAATTTTAGAGGAGGGGTGTGAAGGGGAAGGGAGGGTGGGATATGCAGAGCACACCCAGAGACACAGAAGTGCACAAGCTCACTTGGGTTGGAAACTAAGGTGAGAGAAAACGTCTCCTCCAAGCTCTCCACAGATGCTTTCACACTGGGGCGTTTGTCTTAGAGGAGGGGCCAGATGAACCCTCCAGGAGCCTGACAATGCTAGACCTTTGGCTCAGTGCAAAATCAAAGCTCCAGGGCGGGGGGTAGGAAACAGATCCAGGCGAGGACCTGATCTCCACCCTTCCCAGTGCATTGTACACAGGAACTAAACCACCAACACCCCGGCACCACCAGGCCGCGCTTAGTCTGCCCCTTCCCCCCCTCCGTCTGGCTCCCAGCAGCTCCTCCTAGGCGGTGGTGGAGGCACACAGATTTTATTTTTTTTTCCAAACACTGGGTGGTGGGGTGACCATGCAAGAACTCTCCCCATGAGCTGTCAGCTTTCAGTTTTAGGAAGAAGAGTTGACATTTCCAGAGGACATAATGGTCTCTGGGTTGTCCCCATCGTCCTTCTGGGGGTGGGACGAGTTGTCTGACTTACTGCGGCTGAATTCCATGCCGGCAATGATGGGTCGCTTGAATTTGCCGGCAGAGTCTCCGCTGGGGCATTTGCAGCAGGACAGGATCCGGATGAAGGCCCGGCGCATCTCCTTGTTGGTCAGAGTATAAATGATGGGGTTGGTGCCGGAGTTGAGCACCGCCAGCACCAGGAAGTACTCTGCTCTGAAGAGGATGTCGCAGGTCTTCACCTTGCAGCCCACGTCCAGCAAGAGCAGGATGAAGAGGGGCGCCCAGCAGGCGATGAAGACACTCAGGACGATAATCACGGTCTTGAGTAGCGCCAGCGACTTCTCGGAGCTGCGGCTGGCCTTCGAAATGTTCTTGCGGAAGGTCAGCCGGCGGCTCCGAGTCCTGACCAAGGAGTAGATCCTGCAGTACAGGATGACGATGGCGAGCAGAAGCAGAGTGAAGACGGTGGTGCAGAATAGGATATAGTGCTTGTGGTAGAGTGGAAGGACAGTGGAGCAGCTGGACAGCATGTTGATGCAGTTCCAGCCCATGATGGGCAGGCCACCCAGGATGAGGGAGATGACCCAACAGGCGCTGATCAGCAGGAAGGAGCGGAAGCTGTTGCTCCCATTGTGGAGTTTCATTTTCAGCATTGTGATATAGCGCTCGATGGCGATGGCTAGGAGGCTGAACACCGAGGCAGACAAGGCCACGAACATACTCCCTTCGCGCAGAAACCACTGGGCGGGGGTGAGCCTGTAGGTGGTGGCCCCAGACAAGAGCAGGTTGGCTGTGTAGGCCACTCCTGCCAACAGGTCTGAGAGGGCCAGGTTGCCAATAAAATAGTACATGGGTCGGTGGAACTTCTTGGTTTTCCAAATGGTCAGCAAGACAAAGATGTTCTCGAGGATGATTAAGCAGCAGATGAGAATGAACATGACGGAGCTCAGTTTGATGCCATTCTCCTCCGCGCTGATATTCAGTTTTCCCGTGTAGTTATAATGCCGGACGATAATGTCATAGTTGACATAGTCGGAGACATAACTGCGGTGGGTCTTCACCAGCGGGAGGCTGGTGGACCCCATGGCGCGCCGGGTCTCCAGGAATCCGGGGGTGGCGCTTCTCCAGAAGGACGCTAGAGGGCGAGGCCGAACACTTGCTGCGGGTCCCGGGGGGTGGTTCGGTCAGAGAGTTCCAGGCTTTTTGTGTAGCTTTTCCTTGGCTGGAGAGGGCCTCGGAAACAGCAGCTTTAAACAAGGCACAAAGAGGAGAGAGTCAGGGGAAAAGCCACAGCACACTGGCATAATTCATTCTAGCCTAAGGCACTGCTCCAATTTTGTCATGGATTTAAGGAAACTTGGGGAAAGTGTAAAGAGAAGGATTTAAAACAAATTAAAATCTCATTTCTTGCAAAATAAAGGGAGCGGGGCTGGGGGAGGGCTAAGGGAAGGGAAGAGAAAAACAAAAATTTACCCAAACTGAAAACTCTCAACTGGACAAGAGGAAAACTCTCTGTGTCACATCCCAATAGAAATGGGAACACTAGAGGAGCAAGCCTCATTTAACACCCCTTCCGCTCCCTCACTCTCCCACCACTAACCCCCTCCAGGTTTCCAGCTTGGAGGTTCTCTGAAGCATTCGCCCTCTCAGCAGCGGGTTCACCACCAGCTCTTGGTCTCTCCTCAGAAGAGACCCAACCGCCAATATGTGGGTGGAGACGCACACCACCCCCCAGCTAAAAGAACAGAGAACCACCTCCTAATTGTCATGCAAGGCATTCGATTTGCACGAAAATCATTTGACAGAGTAAGTCATTCTTTGGGCTCTATTAATAACTCTCTAGGAACAGGTGTGCTTAGGGTCCGAGGGCGCCGCGTGGTGTGGGCAGCCAAGCCCGCCCTGGCCTTGCGGTAAACAGGAAAGCTTAACGCCTCTGTGAAGCAACTGCCTTTTCTTTCTTCTTCTTCTCCTTCTTCTCTCTTTTTCTTCTTCTTCTTCTTCTTCTTCTTCTTCTTCTTCTTCTTCTTCTTCTTCTTCTTCTTGTTTTTTTTTCTTTTTCTTGTAAGCCAGTGCAAGAAAATATAAAGGTTCCATGGAAATCATTCACGAGAGATTGCAATAAACCCCAGGAGTTTTGTGCATTCATTGATTGCAGAAGGAGTATGTTTAGTTACTGTGGGTTTGGCCAACACACACGCGCACACACACAAAAGAGATAAGTTATACTACTAACGATAACAATACGTGCCACTGCATTCCTAATTCCAGGTGCAAAGCTACTGTCCAAAAGCATGCACGTACGTCTGGTGCATTGCTAAACTAGAGGCGGCAGTTTCATTTACTGCCCTCCCCCAACATGTTGCCTCTTCTCACAGGGCTACAAAGTGTGGAGAGAATGAAACATGGCACTGGTTGGCAGAAGTCTACTTGGAACTCGTTGAAATGTTTCAAGGTAACGCCGCGATGTGATAGTGATAGAAGTGGCATAACAGAGAGCAGTTCCTGGGACAGCAGGGGCTGCTCGTGCCCAGAACCTCGGCATTTCTCCCATCTAATTCCGCACCCTCCTCGCCGGCAGTGCAAGTTTAAGCCCTTACACCGCACCCCCCGCCCCATAGTCTTTGTCTATAAGATTTCCAAAAATAAGCCCCTTCCCCCACCCCTCTGCGACCAACCGCAGTTTCCACTATCCCCCACGTCTAGTCGGTTTTACAACCGGACCGAACCCTTCTTCCAAACTTCATAAATCACAAGTGCCCCAAGTACAGTCCGACGGACCGGGCTTCGTAGCCCAGGGATGAATCGTTCTAGCGCCCAGAGATGGATGTTTCAGAAGTTTCTGTTTTGCTTCGTTCCGGTTTAAAAATTCGTTTCTCACACTGGCGACTTCCCGCAGCGGGGGTCCCCGCGCCCCCCCGGCCCGCGCTGGCAACGCGCTCGGCCCCTTACCTCGCTCAGGCAGGACGAAGTTGCGCGGGGCGAGCTCTGGGTCTCCACTGCGCGCTCCGCATCTTGCTGCTGTCCCCGACCGACTGCGACGCTCTAGAAACTTAACTCGAGTCGGGGTCTCCTCCCTCCGCAGCCGCGCACTCCAATGGCCAGCCCTGCTCGCCGCGGCCCGCGCCGGCCCGCTAGCTGAAGTCACCGAGCGCCGCGCGGAGGCTGGGTGGCTTCCCTAGGAAGCGGCGGGGAGGGGTTAACATCTCCACCCCACGCCCTCCGCCTGCGGCCGCGGGCCTCCGGATCTCAGCTTCGGAGACTCACTGTCCAGGAAAGATCTGGGGCAGAAGCAAGCGCAAGTGCGCGCGCGCGCGCGCGCGCACACACACACACACACACACACACACACACACACACGTGTGCACACCCTCCACCCCCACAGGCAACCGAAAAAAAAAAAGAAACAAGAAAGAAAAGAGAACAGAGAAGGGACGGAGGCTGGTGCCCCCTGGACTCTGATGCATAAATCACAGCCCTCGCCCTGAGGTCTGCCGCTCCCGGTGACCATTCTCCCGAGTCTTAGGCAAGAGAGGAGGTGGGGAGCCTTTGGAAAGTTTTCTCCTGAAAAGTCTTAGGGGGCAGAGGACGGCCCGGCGTCTCGCAGCTCATCTCTCTGGTTCCAGCCCCCGCAAGTTCTCCATTGCACGGGAGTCCCGAGATCGTGGCGCGGCGCCCCCCACCCCCACCCCCTCACCCCCCTAGACCCCGCGAGTCCCCGGCGGCGCTCTGGGGAGGAGAGGCTGGCAAAGGGCTGCGAGACACACGGAGGAGATATGCAGCAGCCTAGAAGGGAGAATGGCCCGGGAGGTTCCTCTGCTTTTCCCCACCCCCATCCCACCGCTGCCTCAAAACTTGTGGTCTGAGGGGCAGAAGGTGACTGCCGCGGGACTCGTGACGAAATGGGCTAACGGCCGGCGAGAAGTGGGGCTGGTGTTCTCTTCACTCGGCTGGGCACAAAGTCAGGCCGTGTGTCCCAGATTCCGAGACCTTTGGGGAGGTGGGCAGCTGCTGGGGCCTGAGAGATTTTAAAAAGCTTGGGCAGCTCAAGAATTTCCAAAAGGGAAGAGCCGCAGGACCCAGCCATTGTAGCCTGAGGCCAGTGACCTTCTCTCCCTTTCTACTTGGGAGGATTCAGAGGCCCCCACACCTCAGACTCCCAACACGCCTACCCACTCTTTTCTTCCGCTTTGATGCTACTTCAGAAGGTGAGACTTCGAGGCAGCCTTGGTCAGCCGCCTAAGCGGATAGGCTCAGAGCACTTCTGCCCTGCTCTGCTGCTACATAGACTTCCACCCAGTCCCTGGTCGCGCTGGCTTCCCATCCTGGCAGATGTGAACCCAAAACGTCTCCGTGTGCAGTTTCAATTGACAGACACACCCTGTACCTGAATGACTCAGAAGGAGGTTGAATGAATAAACAACAGACCCCTGACTTCTGGGATCTTATGATTTTGCGAAAGAAATCTAGTGACAGTTAAAAATCAAGTTCACAGCTGCCTTGAAGTCTGCATCAACGGAGTTGCCAGGAGCACATAGCCACAAAACAATAGTGCGTGCATATAACATGGAAATGAAGATAAGTGTTCTTTAGACTTTAGAATAGGCTCTGGTTGGGTTTGAGGACTTATTTATTTAAAAAAAAAAAAAGTCTACCCTGCACCACATAAGATGTGGACTTGGCAAAATCCACCCCATCCACTAATTTATGAGTTCTTTGAAGGGAAAGGAATTAAAGCAACTTGCATACCCAAACTCTATCATGATAGATTATCTAAATATATTTTTTAAAATTTTTATTTATTTTTGAGAGAGACACACACACATTATGAGCAGGGGAGGGGCAGAGAGAGAGAGGGAGACACAGAATCTGAAGCAGGCTTCAGGCTCTGAACCATTAGCACAGAGCCAAATATGGGGCTCGAACTCACAAACTGTGAGATCATGACCTGAGCTGAAGTTGGACACTTAACCAACAGAGCCACCCAGGCGCCCCTATCATGATAGATTTTCTGATTTGAACAAGCATTGTTATTCATTCTATTGATGAGAGAAATGTCACTCAGACAGCTTAAATCACTAGGTAGCCCAGACTGGGTTCCAAAACATAATGAGTGCAGTTGCCATGTCTCCTAGTTAAAACACTTGCAGTTAATACACAGTGAAGGAATTGAGGTGTATGTCCTCTGAAGGGAAGCAAACCTTTGGTTTTTAAATGTTTAAACTGTAAGGTGCCTGGGTGGCTCAGTCCCTTAAGTGACCAACTCTTGATTTTGGCTCAGGCCATGATGTCACGGCATGAGACTGAGTACCCCCCTGGAACCTGCTTAGGATTTTCTCCCTCTCTCTCTCTCTGCCCTTTCTCTGCTGGCTCGCTCTCTCTCAAAATAAATAAATTAATTTAAAAAAGAAAAGAAAAAATTTAAATTGTACTGATCTCTTGGCTATATATGTATAAGATGTATACAAAGATATGCTAGTGAATGTCCTTTTAAAACCACTTACTTCTGGGGCACCTAGGTGGCTCAGTCATTAAGCGGCCGACTTAGGCTCAGGTCATGATCTTGCGGTTGGTGGGTTCGAGCCCCATGTCAGGCTCTGTGCTGACAGCCAGCTCAGAGCCTGAAGCCTGTTTCAGATTCTGTATCTTCCTTTCTCTCTGACCCTCCCCTGCTAACGCTGTGTGTGTGTGTCTCTCTCTCAGAAATAAATAAAACATTTAAAAATAAATAAATAAATAAAACCACTTATTTCCTAACCATGCAAGTCTATGAAACATATAAAAGTATGTTAATAAATGTTTTTTTCACCAGAAAGCATTCTTTTGCTGAAATACTTTGTTAAATTAAACTTATTTTATTAAATTATTAAATGTTACATTCTTTATTAAAATACATTTATTTTTATTTTTACCACCTTTTAAATTATTAAGCCTTCTTAGAAGAGTAGTTTTCGGGTCACGGCAAAATTGAGTGGGAAGCGCAGGCATTTCCCATAGTCCCCATGCCCCACACACGCATGGCTTCTCCCACCAGCAACATCCCAACCAGAATGTACCTTTGTTACAGTCGATGGCACTACACTGACACATTATAACCATCCATAGTATGTAGTTTCTGGTGCAGTTCACTGTTGAGGTTGTACACTCTGTGGAGCTGGACAAATATATAATGACATGTATCCGTGATTCCAGTACCATGTGTAATATTCCATGCGTAGTATTTTTACTGCCCTACAAATCCTCTGTGCTCTATGTATGTCTCCCCTTCCCCATGAATGTCTTTTTAAAAAAACCACTGATTTCCTGACTATATATTTCCTGAAAAAGTGTATACAAATGTATAATAATGAATAATGAATTAAATAATGAATGTTAAAACTTCTCATTATCCGCCTCTAACATTTAATGTAAGGTTGTACATTTGGGTACCAGATTCTAAGTATTATACATATTAATTAATTTAATCCTTCCAATGACCCTAACAGTTAGGAATTATTATTACCCAAATTGTACAAAGAAGGAAACTGACTCTCAGACGTATTGTATTAAGTAACTTGGTTAACGTGGGCTGTGACCATAGATGGATTGGAGCCTCTTAACCACTAGTACAAACCACCACGATAAACCTCAAACATGTCAAAGAATTACGTCGGGGAGATCAGTCTTTTTCTTGTGAATACCACTGGTGAGGGCAACATTCGTTCAGTATTAATCCAGTGTTTTAAAGAGCTCTAGTCCTTTGCAGATGATTACTTAGCATTCTCCATCCTTAGTGCACACCTTTAAGATATAAAATGCGAAATTTGAAAGCAGGGCAAAACAATCTGCAGCAAATGGCTTCCCTGCCGGTTCCCAGTCTCTGGTTCCCACACATATCTCTTCCCATTACTCTCAGGAGAGGCCCTAAGAATTGCATCCTCAAGCTATCTCCTGGCTCTCAGCCCAGCTGCCTTTCCTCTGCTGCCTGGAAGGCCAGCCCAGTATTTTACCTCACTTCTCCTGGCAATGAGGTTGCCATCTGATGCCCAATTCACACTGAGGTTGCTCCATTCCACATTTCTTATTTCAAAGCAACTTTACTGTTGTTTATGCATGCACTACTATCTCTCTTTAAGGGTTGCCAGAGAAAATACCATGTAATATATGGGACTTATACCAAAAACATTATGTGTCACTAATCTGCAATTCAAATTTAACTGAGTGAGCTGTATTTTTATTTGCTAAGGCTGGCAACTCTACTCTTCTTTCCTAAATGCTCCAGGTACTTTCCAACTCCTCCTCTCCAACACAATCCCTTGTAAAGATCCAACCCGCCTCTTCCTCCTCTATTCCTAGGAGAATAACTAGCCTCCTACTTTTTTTTTTTTTATGTTTTATTTATTTCTGAGAGAGAGAGAGAGAGCGTGAGCAGGGGAGAGTCAGAGACAGAGGGAGATACAGAATCTGAAACAGGCTCCAGGCTCTGAGGTAGCCATCAGCACAGAGCCACGAACTGTGAGATCATGATCCAAGCCAAAGTTGGACGCTTAATGGACTGAGCCACCCAGGCGCCCCTAGCCTCCTACTTTCATGGGGAAAACAGTGTCAGTGCTTTGATCTCTCTCCTCTGAGTTCCACCTTCATAGCAGCAACTTCAGCCACCCTCACTTCCTGCCTACAGCTTTTACTCCTTCCAAGACAAACCCTTGCCCCAAACACTGTAATACTCCCCCCAGATTTCTTAAGATTTGGCTCAATTATTCCTCTCTTGTACTTCCCATTCCTGGCCTCTGATGACTCTTTATCTTCAACTTATATTAATATTTATGTGTTTCCTCTACCAAAAACTCACTGTCTTCCGCTCATACTAACTAGGTCCCAATATAAACCTCTCTTCTCTTATTTGCCACCATTCAAAACTAGTGGAATTTCTGGGAGATTTTTTGTCAACTTTGTCTTTCTTTTTTTTAGAATTTTTTACAAGTGTTTATTTTTTTTGAGAGAGAGAGAGGGAGAGAACATGAGCAGGAAAGGGGCAGAGAGAAAGGAAGACACAGAATTCGAAGCAGACTCCAGGCTCTGAGCTGTCAGTCAGCACAGAACCTGATGCAGGACTGTGCATGGACTTCAAGACCATGACCTGAGATGAAGTTGGACGTGTAACTGACTGAACCACCAGACACCTCTCAACTTTATCTTTTAAATATTCCACTAATATTTCCCTTTGTGTTATCAGACTTTTGATTCTAAATGCTCTTTTTTTTCACTGAATATTTCATTTTCACAGAAATCTGTTTTTGTTTTCTTAAGGTTTATTTATTTATTTTGAAAGACAGAGAGAGGGAGTGAGGGAGAGGCAGAGAGAGGATCTCAAGCAGGTTCCATGCTCTCAGCACAGAGTCTGACATGGGGCTCAAACTCACAAACCATGAGATCATGACTCCAGCCAAAATCAAGGGTTGGACACTTAACCGACTGAGCCACCCAGGTGCCCCAGGATCCTGTTCTGTTTCAGGGATCCTGTATCTTTACTTACCTCTAAGACTATTAGAATGTGATTGCAGTTGTCAAGATTTTCTCCTTTTTTAAAATTGTCTCATCTTTCTCTTTGTTTTGGTTCGTTGTGTTAGCGGCTTTCTCAGTCGTCAGGTGATCTCTGGCTGTCTGTTCCTATTTAAGAGGGAAGCACTGAAAACTAATGAAAACTCTTTGTGGGAAGGCTTGTCAATGGAAGGGTGCTAGGTAATTAGGTTGTGTTCTTTTGCTGAGGACTCCAAAAGGACTCTCTATTCCTGGCCTGGCCAATTCTGTCAGAGAGGAATTCTAAAATCTCTTGTCTGCCTTCTAATATTTTCCCCAGCAAATCAAGGGAAGCAGAGGAGCAAAGCAGGGAGAATTTTAAGATTCAGTATTTCAATTTGGACTGAATCCCAGGGATGGGGATCGCTGTACACATGCTCTCCACCCTGCCAGGTACGTGCCCTTGGATCCAAGCACCCTCTGGCTTCACCCATTTAGAAAATAAACCTCCAGTCTTCTGCTGGAATGGTGGTATTGGTACTTGTCCTATTAGACAGGTTGGAGACAGAGGGCTATAGATTGGCTGCTAATCTTCATCCGTAAAAGATAATTTTACTCCAAAGCCAAGAAAGAAAAAGAGTGGAAAGTAAGATATTGACAACACTGAGAGAAGTGGGGGGTGGTGTGTGAAGCATTTCCTCTCGCCTAGAGTCTATGTTTCACCCACAGGCCTCTTGTTTTCAGATTGGCATTTACCACCATGTTCAGAAATACCTGGCACTTCCATTTCCTGATCCTATTTGTGGATCTGTAGTGGGCCATTTGCTTGCTTCTAGATCTTCTGCTTCTAGCTCGTGTTTCAACATTCTCTGGTCTGACAAGCCATTTACACACATCCATTTGTTTTCCAAAATCTCACTGCTATTTTAGAGGCAAATTAACCTTGAAGCTAAATGTTGCTTCATTCAGAGTTTAGAGTTTCATTTCCATGGTCCTGGAAGGTGTCCTAACAATATGTCACATGATTATATAAACCTTAAAAGTGAGCGTTTTAACTGTTATTGGCTAAACTTGCTGTGTCATTCAATCAGAAGTCTCCACTATTTCACTTCCTATGTGTAGGGGCGGTTTGGGAGTCACTGCAGGCATTTTGGGATCTAACTAAGGGGAAGATGAGTTTGGGCTACATTTAGATTGGGTTTAGAAGGATATGTGAGTGAGATTCCAATTGCTTCCATGTTATTACCAGCCATCCTAGTGTAGAAATGGCTTTCAAGACTGTTTTTACTGCCTTCCATGGCTACTTGTGCTGTCACGATATAAACACGCGAGACTGGTGTCACATGACTCTGAGTCAGAAGCTATTCTGGGAAAAGTTACTCCAGGGGTGTCAAGTGTAAAACTATAATTGAGGCATCTGATTCTCATTGACTCTCATAGTTAAAACAGAAGTTCTCCCAGGATATATTTGAAAACCCAATATGTATATAATTGTTGAACATGTCATACTTTTTTTATTTTTCTACTTTTTTTCTACTATTTTAAATTTTTTCTTCTAGAGAGAGAAAGAGAGAGAGTGAGCATTCATGAGCTGGGGAAAGGGGCAGGAGGGGGTGGGTAGAGAGAGAGGGGGGAAATCTTAAGCAGGCTCCATGTTCAGCAAGGAGCCCAATGTGGGTCTTGATTCTATCCCCTTGGATCATGACCTGAGCTGAAATTGAGTCAGACACTCAACCAACTAAGCTGTCCAGGTGCCCCCCTCGTTACTATTTTTGATGGAATTCACGCAAAAAAGATTGATCAGAATTTGTGTATATGTCTGGTAGTTGTAGGGAATAACTGTTATAATTTGGAAATAAATTTAGGATAATTTCAATAAAGCACGTGAGAAATTACAGACTCCTCATCTGGCTCTACATATAAAGGGTACTTTATTTAGCTATCTATAAATTATTTAATAAAGGATTGGGAGCGAATCCACACTAAAAATTATTGAAATATGAAATAAAAACAATAAAACTGAGCAGTTAAATCAGTAGGAATTATTCTGGTGCTAAAAGCCAAATTGTATCAAAAAAGTTTTTGGCTCATTTCATGAATACAATAAGACAAGTACCAATATCCCCATTCTACGATTAAAAGCAAGATACGTGTTTTGCATAGAAGCAATGAATATGTTCTTCGAGCGCTGATAATCCATAAAATGAAGAGGAATGAATGAGAAGAACTAGAAAAAGATAAATTTCCAGCTGATTTGACATACAAAAAAACTGGTGCAGAGAAAGGCACTATCATGCTCAAAATATGTCACTATGATGTAAGGACATCAATGACAAAATGGTTAATTCAAATGTATTTATAATTAGAGCATAAGAAAACTCAGTATGTTTTTAAGTTCTACAGGTTATATATGAAGAAAAAAGTCATAGCAATTTTCCTAAATTTAGCAACAGTCCTGATATTTCACATTACCAATAATCAATTTTGAAACTGAAAGAAAGTTTTCAAAACCAATAATAAAATTTTTTTGATGAAATGTATTAGAGGGAAGACTAAATTTGTTCACTCCAAAGAAAATGATATTTTAACAGTTTATTCCATGAATAAGAGATCTAAGGATAGATAGCCAATGATGTAAGAAAAAAACATTATAAAATGTTTAAGGTAGTTAATAAAACACTGATGTTTTGGGGAGCACCTAGGTGGCTCAGTTGGTTAAGCATCTGACTTTTGATTTCTGCTCAGATCATGATCTCACAGTTCATGGGAGTGAGCCCTGCAGTGGGCTCTGTGCGGAGAGAGTGGAGCCTTCTTGGGATTCTCTCCCTCTCTGCCCTCCCCCACTCACACACTTGTACTTTTTCTCTCTCAAAATAAATATATAAACTTAATAAAATACTGTTATTTTTTATTATTTATTTACTTTTTAAATTAAAAGTTTAAATGTTTATTTTTGAAGGAGACAGAGCACGAATCAGGGAGGCATAGAGAGAGAGGGAGGCACAGAATTTGAAGCAGGTTCCATCAGCATAGGGCATGGCATGGGGCTCAAACCCATGAACCACGAGATCATGACCTGAGCTGAAGTTGGGTGCTTAGCCTACTGAGTCACCCAGGCAGCCCAATGCTGTTATTTTTATATTTTCATGATGTTGGTTAGATTATTTTTAAATTTATTTATTTATTTTGAGAGAAAGAGAGAGAGAGCATGAGCAGGGGAAGGGCAGAGAGAGAGAAATAGAGAGAAAATCCCAAACAGGCTCTGCACTGTTAGCATCGAGCCCAACGTGGGGCTTGAACTCAAGAACTGTGAGATCATGACCTGAGCTAAAACCAAGAGTCAGACACTTAACCAGCTGAGCCACCCAGGTGCCCCTGTTAGATTTTTAAAAACTAGTACTTTGTTGTGCTGTGTTTTCTTCTTCTAAATTCATTTTCACAGCTAATTTTGTATTTTTTTCTAAACGAGGGTCTGCTGTCTTCAATTGTATAAGCGCCTACCTAGTTCTCATTTCTTCTTCCATTTTCTTTGTCCTTGTAAGTTGATCTATTGCTTTCAGTGGAATTGCGAAGGGAAGAAAACATTTGCAAATCTCCATATTTTGACAGAAATTTTCATTCATGATTTCTTAAATGGTAAATTTTATTTTAATCAACTATGTATACAGTTTTTAAGTGAAATATTTCCATTAAAGTCACTAAGTAAAAAATAATTTCTCCTCCAAATTTTGCTCCCCAGTGGCAACTGCTTTTACCTCTTTCACTTTTCCATCGCATATTTGTTTCTACATTTTCTAATAATGTGCTTATGTTGACTTTGAGACTATTTTCAAGTTTAAATATTATATGTTGAATTTGTCCTTTGGAAATTAGGGTTTAGCTCCCTTAAGTACACTGCACCCCCCACAGTTTCTTATTCTCCAAATAGAGATTTAATTTTTCATATTATTATGAATATGCAGATTTTACTCACAGGTTAGCCATGTATGTACATATTTACTTTCACGTAAATCTTAAGGTTTTTCCTAGACTTAAATATTGTCTTTTTCTTGGTTTTCTCAGTTTCTTATGTACCTATCACTCAGGGCATTCAAACGTGTCAGAAAATATATCTCCTTTATGAGGACATTACTCCTGAGTCCTCTGTCCTCTCTAATCCTAACTACTGCCTGGTTGTCATTCTAGGGGGCGTTCCCTTAGTTTCTTCCTGTTCAGAGCCTCAATTCCTGGCTCTCCTTCCTTCTCTGTTTATGCCTTCATATTGATGGAGCTCCCAGGAATTTCCTGGCCAAGGGATACACAAGATACATTCCTTGGGAAATGGAATATAGGGGCGCCTGGGTGGCTCAGTTGGTTAACTATCTGACTCTTGATTTCAGCTCAGGTCATGATCTCATGGTTTATGAGATCGAGCCTCGTACAGAGCTCTGTGCTGACAGAATGGGGCCTGGTTGGGATTCTCTCTTTCCCTCTCTCTCTCTGCCCCTCTTGCTTATGCTTTGTGTGTCTCAAATAAATAAATAAACTTTTTAAAAAGTTGAATATATACAAATGTCTTCATCCTGTTTTAACTCTTTAGTCATAGCTTGGCTGAGTATAGAAATCTGGGTTGAAAGTTATCTTCCTTGCTCCTCATTGAGGCAGTGTTCCTTGTCTGCCGGCATCCAGCACTGCTAAGGACTTGTGATGTCATTCTCCTTCCCCATCCTTTCTTACAGAATAACAACTTACACTCCCTCATCAAGGGTGGGGACGATGTTGCCTCTAGGTGAACCTGGTGGATCTTTGTAAGCAGAATGGTGTACAAATGATGTTGAGTAATTCCCAAGGCTAGGTCATTGAAGGTGATATACCTTCTCTGGCTTGTTCTCTTTGGCTTTTAGCACTCACACCATAATGTAGACATTATAGAGAAAGATGAGAGAGATAGAAATACCCAAGGTGCCATTTGTCTTCTGTTTTTAGATTTTTAGACACACACACAGAAAGACTATGGACGTGCTTTGCACATGAACAAGCCTTGTTAACTGGTGGACATCACTGTAAGATGACCTGGCTGAGTCATTTCATTGGGGGACCCCTAAATGCCAGTATATGTAGGTCATTTCTTCTGAGGCACTCACACATCCAGAGAAAAAGTTTTCCATTCTTCTTCCCAGAAGATACAGACTTGGTTGCAGCACCTGGGAAGAGATTGAGAGAACGAAGCTGGGGTATCCTACCATTCCGCATGTGGACTTCCACTTAACCTTCCTGTTTTCACTGTGATATTGCACCATCAAAGTCATTCTCTTCACCTTCTCTACTGCCAGGTGTCTGCCCTAGTGTGAGAGTTTCAGTCCCTTGGGCCACACAGGGCCAGGGAAGGTCATGATGGGGCATTACGAGGGGGTAGGGAGGAGTCTAACTGCTTCTAAAGTAGTCCATCTGTTTTCATCTTCACTCTCAATCCCGCCTGCAGAGACCCCTGAAATCCCCAGTTTCTAGGCCTTTCTGGGGTTCTGAAGAGCAACTCGGCCTGCTTCTGGCCTTCCCTCACTGTTGCCTTAGTTTTCAGGATTTTTTTTTTTTTTTGGTTGTAGTAAGAAAAGTAACACTCATCCCTCTTCTTTCCAGTTTCCAAAATTTTGTTGCTGTTATCTCTTGTCTTTTCTTTCTCTTTGTTTATGCCCAAAACAAAGCAAAGCAAAGCAAAACAAAAACACTTCACACTTATGTCAGTGGAGCGTAGGAGTGGAGGGAAGTGAAAGTGTTCAATTTACCATCTCTGAACAGAGGTCATTTCCATTTCTGTTAAACCCATGCAGTCTGGTTTCTGAAACCATTCTTCTGAGCCTGCCCTTTCTAAGGACTCAAATGACTCCCTAACCGACAGAGCCAAAAACTTCTCATAAACCCTTATTCAGGGACACTTAGTGTAACATTTGACACTATTGACCACACCCTTGCTGAAACTATTCAGTGTGCTCCCATGTAGAACTGCTCTCTCACAGTATCTTCTGACTCAGGTTGTTTGCCCACTTCTCTTAACCAGGGTACCTTAAGATCCAATAATGTGCCAGGCACTGTCCTACATAAGCATTTTGCATACCATAAATTCATCTCCCCAATACTCCACAAGGGAGTTACGACTATAAATAATCCATTGTACAGCAATAGCAACTGAGGCACAGAAAAGTTAAGTTGTTCAAAGTCCCAGGTTTTTCCCACTGGGCATATTGCCTCTCCAAAGATGACATCCACAGTTCTCTCTCATCCATTTGCAGTTTCTTGGCTTTTCTCATTTACTTCTAGAGCTTTGTCTATCACATACATGCAGACAACTTGGAAACGTCCACCTTTATTTCCACCCTTCTCCTAAGCTCCAAACTCAACATCCAAATATTGACTGGGAACCTCCATTTGAGTGTCTCACAAGCACCTCAAGATCAAAAGGTCCAAGGTCCAATCATGTCATTCTGATCATTCTCTTCCCAGAGCATTTCAACCTGCTCCCTGCTGTATGCATCCGTGGATGGCATCAGTGTTCACATCAGACAAGCTAGGGTGTTCAGACTTCGTTCTGTCTGTTTTCTCTCTCTCACCCATGTGAAATTTGCTGTCAAGACTGTTGTCCTCTGAAGGGTCTTCTGAATTCATTTCCTCATCATCCTCCTATGTCCTTGTGAGGCTCTTACCCCTCCCCCCATCTACAATAGCCTTCTTCTTAAGGGTCTCCGTTCTGAGCACACACACGGCCATCATAGCTGCTTTTCCAAATGCTTGAGGTCTGTTCATGCTACTTACTAAAGGCTGACAGGCAGTCTCCATGGTAGGAAAGGCAGGCTCCTTACATTACAAAAGAATAACAAGAAATATCTCTTGTGTATGTTTATAGATCAATAAACATATACCAGGAGAAATGAAAAGATATAATGTTTCAAACCATTGACATTTAAGTATCAATCAGAAACTAAGATAAAACAATTCTGAAATTATAACAATAAAAATGGATGCACATTTATTTATTCAATTTTGCTCTAAAAATAAAGTCTATTAACATTTTTAAAGTTTATTTATTTGTTTTGAGAGAGACGGAGAGAATTTGAATGAGGAAGGGACAGAAAGAAAGGGAGAGAGAGAATTCCAAGTAGGCTTCGTGCTATCAGAGCCCGAGGTAGGGCTCAATCTTAGGATCCTGGGATCATGACCTGAGCCAAAACCAAGGGTCAGATACTTAATCCACTGAGCCACCCAAATGCCACTTTAATTTTTTTTTAATTGAAAAATTACAGGGGCATCTTGTTCTCTGCCCCTCCCCCGTTCACACTCTGTCTCTCCCCATCTCTCAAAAATAAATAATTGTTTTAAAAAAATTAAAAGGGCACCTGAGTGGCCCAGTTGGTTAAGCGTCCGACTTTGGCTCAGGTCAGATCTCACGGTTGGTGGGCTCAGAGCCTGGATCCTGTTTCAGATTCTGTGTCTCCCTCTCTCTCTGCACCTTCCCCCTCACACTCTGTCTCAAAAGTAAAATAAACTATAATTATTTTTTTTAAATTAAAAGGAAAAAAGAAAAATTACAGGGGCACCTAGGTGGCTCACTAGGGTGGAGCGACCCCATTCTTCATTTTGGCTCAGGTCATAATCTAGAAGTGGCTGGACTCTGGGGTGAGTGTGGCATCTGCTTGGGATTCTCTCTCTCCCTCTCTCTGTTCCTCCCCTGCTCATGCTCTGTCTCTCTCAAAGTAAATAAACATAAAAAAAAAAAGGAAAAAGAAAAAGAAAAAGAAAAATCACAGAGGCCCCTTGTTGCTTTTGTAATGTATTCTCCTGCAGCTGGTCACCTTAGTCTTTCCTCATTCCATTGTTTCACTGCACCGGAGAATGCTAACCTAGCCTTTTGGGGTATCTTGGGACACCCTATGTTTTTGTCTATTTTAAGCCAATCCAACTTAATCCTTCTTATTTTGAGAAAAATCTGTCTAGTCAGTTTTTCACGAAGATGTAAATTTTGTGAGCATAAAGTGCAATGCTATAGTAGTCCCTGCAAATTTGTTAATATCAACATTGTAAAATCACCTTAATCCTTATTACCTGGAAAAGGCTGAATGAGATCAGTGTGACATTTAAATTAGAAAGTGTGTGAAAAGTAATTTCAACCTAATTCCTTCGAAATCCCCTAGCTTCTAAGAATGAGGGTAGCCAGGTATCGTTCAGGAGCTGGCCTGGGTAAAAGGACCAGGACAAAACCAGCTCTTATATATGTGACATAAACATGTGCCACCAGTGCTTCAGGGATCCTAATATGTGTATTCGGAGCCCTTAAGTATTGTGTAGACTCAACTGGATTGGTAAAACTTTGTCTTCCCAGGTTATTTTAACCTCAGCCCACCCTAACTCTCATTCTCTGCTTGTCATTTTTTTCTATCTTTTTTCTGTGGCAGGAGGGGAACTGATAATTGAACAGAGAGGTAAAACAATAAGTGGATAAAAGGATGTGTATATGTTCCCACAATCCAGCCAAGGGTTTCCAGCCACTGGAGTTTTGTCTCTATGTCTGAATTTGAAATGCTGCAATCTGAGGAATTTTGAGAGGCTATACGGTAATTACTATCCTCGCATCTTGCATGTTTGACATAAACATGTCTACTTTAAGTAATAACAAAGGAAAATAATGGAAGCATGTTATTCAAATATCTTATAAATAATTATGTGCCAGTCTCTCAACTCTAGGGTTTTGCGGCTGCCATTCTTTCTGTCTGGTATGGAATGTTCTTAATATCCTTAAATAACTCCAACTCTCACTTCATCCAGGTTTTATATCAGGGCCATGTCCTCTGAGAGGCCAGCCCTTATCCCCATCTAAAAATGCACACATTCTCTCTAGACTCCCCTTCCTTGTACACTTCATTGGTCTTCATAGCACTTATGTTGTGGGATGCCTCGGTGGCTCAGTCAATTAAGTATCCAACTTGAGCTCAGGTCATAATTTCAGGGTTCATGAGTTTGAGTCCCGCATCAGGCTCTGTGTTGACAGTGCAGAGACTGCTTGGGATTCTCTCTCTCTCTCTCTCTCTCTATCTCTCTCTCCCTCCCTCTGCCCTGCTTGCACACTCTCTCTAAAAATAAATAAGTAAACTGAAAAATTAAAAAAAATTTAAATGAATGAATTAAAATCACAAAAGCTAGTAATATTTCTTTTTCCTTAAACACCAAAAGATTTTTTTAATTTAAAAAGCGAGTATTCTCTGATTAAAAGAAAAAAGCCTCTTACTAAAGGCCAATAAAAGCATCAAAACCTCTAAGCTCTAACATAAAATCTAGAGCTTTCATAAAAGTGTCTATGGACATTGTCAAATTATACCTAACGTGGACATTGTATCATCCTTTAAGGAAGGAGTATCTGCTCAATTACTACTAAACTATTATATTCAGTCAATTCAATGAAAGAAATCAGTAAAACTAGTTGTTTGCCATTGCAGAGAGAAAACAACTGGTTGCTTGGGTAATGTTGTTACCACTGACTAGACTTCAGGTAAGAGCACTGAATCTATATGAAAAACCCAGTGGCTGAAAGTTGGCTTTCTTCCTGGTCCTTCCCATTTCTTCTCATAGCTTATCTCTCTTTAAGCAAGGTTTATTTATTTGTTAATCCCATACACAAATATTCCAATACTGCATATATGCTAATACTAGGGGTACAAAAGCCCTGGCCTGTACATGCTTGGTCTAGTAAGGGCGACTGAGAAATAAACACCTATATATCATTCAGGGTAATAAATCGTTTAATCAGTATGTGGTGCTGTATCCTAGTGGAGCTTGTTTTCTTCTATACCCGTGTTCTAAGGGTGCTCCTTCTACTAGACTTTTAAAAAAATATTTGTCTATTTTTGAGAGAGAGAGAGAGTCACAGCACAAGCTGGGGAGGCGCAGAGAGAGAGAGGGAGACACAGAATCTGAACCCAGCTCCGTACTCCTAGCTGTGAGCACAGCTATGAACCATGAGATCATGACCTGAGCTGGAGTCAGACACTTAACCAACGGAGCCACCCAGGTGCCCCTGGAAGAAGAACTTTGTACCTGAGCCTGAGCTGTCTGAAACCTGGCCTCAAAATCAAAACCACTATAAGCGGTGGAAATAGAGCTGGAAAAACTCATACCAAAACTGCAAGCAGTTTTCTGGAGAATTTGACACTTGATACATATTTGAATCAGATTTGTCTTTTATTCTTAAAAAAAAAAAAAAAGCCCTTCAGTTGTGCAAAAAAAAAAAAAAAATAATTAAAAAATTAAAAACCCAAAGCAGGAAAGGTCATTTTAAAGAAACCATGGCATCATAGAGTGAAATTTCTATTTCCACAAAGTAAAAACAAACAAAAGATAACCTACACTTATCTCCTCCAGCTGATTATGTCAGACATCTAACACTTAACATAACCACACTGGAACACTTGACTTCCTCCTCCAAAACCCCCTGTGGGCCCCAGCGGCCCCCACTGCCCCATTTTCCATTTCTCAGTAAATAGTATCACTAGTTACCCAGGGGCATCCAAGATTGTCCCTTTCCTTTGCCAGCAGATTCAACCCCTCCCAGCTCTGTCAGTTCTATCACCAGAATACACCTGAATCTGTCCACCTCTCCCTTCTTCTGCTGTCACGTTTAGGTACAAGTTACTATCATCTCTCACTGAATTACAGTGGCTCCTTTAACTCCCACTCCTGCTCACTGTTCTCTACTCAGGAACCAGAAGGAGCGCCCCCCCCCCCAACCTTTAACTTGATAGTGCCATTTTCTTTTCATTTATTAATTTGTTTGTATGTTTATTTTTGAGAAAGAAGGAGCACAGAAGGGGAGGGGCAGAAAGAGAGAGGGAGAGACAGAGAGAGAGAGAGAGAGAGAGAGAGAGAATCCCAAGCAGTCTCTGCACTGACAGAGCCTGACTGGGATGGAGGAGAGGCTCAAACTTACTGAGATCATGACCTGAGCTGAAATCAAGAGTCAGGCACTTAACCGACGGAGCCACCCAAGTACTCCAGTTCCATTTTCTTTTTAATTTATAACACTTATTTTTTAGAGCAGTTTTAGGTTCACAGTAAAATTGAGTGGGAGGTGCAAGGAGTTCCCATACACCCCCTCTCTCTGCCATGCACTGCCTCCCCACTATCAGCGTCCCTCATCAGAGTGGTACAAGTGTTAGACTCGATGACACATCATAGTCACCCAAAGTCCATGGTTTACATTAAGGGTCACTCTAGGTGCTGTGCATTCTGTGGTTTTGACAAATGTATAATGATATATATCCACTATTATAGTATCCGATAGAGTAGTTTCACTGCCTTAAATCTCTTCTGTGCTCTGCCAATCAATCCCTCCCTTCCTCCTAACTCCTGACAACCACTAGGTGTTGATGGCTTCTGTAATTTTGCCTTTTCTAGAATGTCATATAGTTGGAATTATACCATATGCAGCCTTTTCAGATCAGCCTTTTTCACTCAGTAATATGCATTTTAGTTTCCTCCATGTCTTTTCTTGGCTTGACATCTCATTTATTTTTAGCGCTGAATAATATTCCATTGTCTGGATGTACCACAGTGTATTTATTCATTCACCTATTGAAGGACATCCTGGTTGCTTCCCAGTTTTGGCAATTATGAATAAAGCTGCTATAAATGTCTGTGCACAGATTTTTATGTGGTCATAACAATTCATTTGGATAAAAACCAAGGAGGATAATTCCTGGATCATATGCTATGAGTATGTTTAGTTTTGTAAGAAACTGCCAAACTGTTTTCTATAGTATCACTTTATATTCCCATCCGCAATGAGTTCCCATTACTCCACATCCTCACCAGTGTTTAGTGTTGTCAGTGTTTTGGGTTTTGGTCTTCTAATAGGTGAACAGTGGTATTTCATTGTTGTTTTAATGTGTAATTCCTCAATGATATATGACGTTGTGTACCTTTTCATGTGCTTACTTTCCTTCTGTATGTTTTCTTTGGTGAGGTATCTGTTCATGTCTTTTTAAATTACATTGTTCATTTCCTTATTGTTGAGGTTTAAGAGTTCAAGGTGTTAATAAGTACTAGTTGAGCAAGTGAATAATCGAAACTTCTAGACTGTATCTACATAATCACATATACAGTAGAACAATATAAGTATGTTCCAAATGAGATCTGTCAGTCTTTTCAGTACTACAACTCATTCATAAGAGTAGAATTCATATATAAAGAGTAATTTTTATATATTTGGCTAGTAATTAGGTAACATAAAACAATATTTTTTTCTGGCTTTCTTACTTCTAAAATGACTACAGCTATAACAAAAAGTCACATAATATTAATTTTTTTCTTTGAAATGGATATTCTGCAGAGAAGACAATTATTCCCAAGTAAAATGCTACCACTAGATCTCTTGAGTCTCCTAGAAAACAATTCATGAAGAGCCCACCAGCCAGCCTTTTGTTAAGTATATAAGGACCAGGGCCCCAGCTGATACAAAGGTGGTAGTTTTGCCTATAGAGACAGAAAGGGAAACTAGTTGTTGGAGCATAATTTTCTTTGTTCTGGGTTTATTTTACTCTGTAATACCTTTTATGTTTTACTGAGGCATGTGAATGTATAATCCTCAACAAGTTAACTGATCTTTGGAATGTGGATGCCACTGAATCTTATTTTTAATAAAGGTTAAAATTAAGTAGGTATTATATTATAATGCAGTTTTAAAGAAAACCTTCAAAGTTTTATTAAATGTTGTAAATAAATTTTTGAACTATGAACTTAAGAACATAGAAGCTCAGCAAGCACCTGTTCTTGGAATAGGGAGTGGGAACAGATTGTAATGAGCCTCAAATCACGTGGGAATTCTGCAAATAGCTAAGAATATGGTTCTATTGTACATGTTTTTTCTTCAAAACCTATTATTATAAAGAACTTATCGAACTCAACACACACACACACACACACATACACACACACCCCAATCCTGTTAAGATACAGGCAGAAGACATGAATAGAAAGTTTTCCAAAGAAAATATCCAGAGGGCTAACAGACACATGAAAAGATGTTCAACATTACTCATCATCAATACAAAATCAAAACCATACAAATCCAAATCAAAACCACAGTAAGATACCACCTCACACTTGTCAGAATGGCTAAAATTAACAACACAAGAAACAACAGGTGTGGTGAGGATAAGGAGAAAGGGGAGCCTTCTTGCACTGTTGGTGGGAATACAAACTGGTGCAGCCGCTCTGAAAAACAGTATGGAGATTCTTGGAGCAGCTAAAAACAGAACTACCTTACAATCCAGCAACTGCACTATTAGGTATTTACCCAAATGATACAAAAGAATAGATTTGAAGGGGTACCTACACCCTAATGTTTATAACAACACTACCAACAATAGCAAAACTATGGAGAGAGTCCAAATGCCCAAGGACTGATAAATAGATAAAGAAGGTGTGGTATATATGTACACAATGGAATATTACTCAGCCATCAAAAAGAATGAAACTTGTCATTTGTAAGGCATGGATGGAGCTTGAATGTATTATGCTAAGCAAAAGAAATCAATCAGAGAGACAAATACCATATGATTTCATTCATATGTGGGATTTAAAAAACGAAACAGATAAACATGTAGGAAGAGGGGGGGAAGAGAAAAGAGGGAACCAAACCACAAGAGACTCTTAATGATAGAGAACAAGCTATGGGTTGATGGAGGAAGGTGGGTGGGGGATGGGCTAGATAGATGGATGATGGGTACTAAGGAGGGCACTTGTTCTGCTGAGCACTGGGTGTTGTGTATAAGTGATGAATCACTGAATTCTACTCCTGAAACTAATATCGCACTGTATGTTAAGTAACTAAAATTTAAATTTAAAAAAAAGGGGAGGGGGAAGCTATCTTTGGTTGAACTCATAGAAATAGAGAATAGAATGGTGGTTACCAGGGCTCTGGCTGGGGAGAACTAGAGAGATGTCGTTGAAGGATACAAATTCACAACTAAAAGATGAATAAGTTTCAAAAATCTAACACACAGCATGGTGATTACAGTCAGCAATGCTGTATTACAAATTTCAAAGTTTCTAAGAGATTAAATCTTAAATGTTCTCACAACAAAAAGAAATGATAACTATGTGATGTGATAGAAGTGTTAGCTAATATTTTGGTGGTAATCATATTCAATATGTAAATGTATCAAATCAATATTGTACACCTTAAACTTGTACAGTGTTGTATGTCAGTTATATTTCAATTTTAAAAAGCTATCTCCAATAAATTTAGCAAATTTAGCAAAATATTATGCTAAAGCTTCAATTTAGCAGCATTCTAAATAAATTTTACATGTTTCTATAATTTGGGGGATAGAGATGGATTGAGTTATATTAAAATATTTCATTTATTCATTTATCCATTCATCAAAGATTTACTTGAAACAAAATATGTGGTGGGTCCAGCTCAAAGTACTTGGGGTAAAACAGAAAAATATCCCTGTTCTTGTGGAGATTATATTCCAGTAGGGAGGCATCCAATTAACCATCCGTATGTAATAAACAAATTATGTAGTATTGAGCCATTCAAAATATGTATTGAGCACATACTAGCAGTAAACAAAAGAGGCAAAGATGTGTATCTCTGTGCAGTGTACTTTCTGGCATGACGAGATAGGTAATAATAAGCATAACAAATAAGTTAATTATATCGTATGTTAGAAAGAGTTAAAACTAGTAAGTTTAAATCCAAAACAGAGGAAATAGTTGAAATAAATCTTCTTTTCTTCCAAAAGTTTTTAGCTTCTGCATAGTCTGAAAGCAAAAACTGCTCAATTTTTAAAGAAATATTTTGGAAAACAAACAAACTTGTCCGGTCGTAAAATCTCTTTCATTAGTAGTGAGTGGGTTCATTCAGTCATCAATACCTTTATTCCCAAAATATATATCCAGTGCCCATTTGGCACAGATGACCACACGAACAATACAGACACAATCCCTGCCATGATGGGCTAATCCTTTATTTCACCCGAGGATTTCATGGAGAACAAATGGATCTGAAAAAATGTCCATCTGCGTAGCACATTTACCCGAAAGTTTATGACCACTCTTGTAAGACTTGTTTTGTCTTTGTTTGGCCAACGAAAAATCTCTTGAAATCTAAACCACTGCTTCTAGCTGGAAGGATGGAGAAAGGGAACAGTCTTTGCTGCTGCCAATATTGTCTTATTTTCACTGTGACAAGGAAAACTCTCCTACTCCTTAAATAAGACGTGTGAACTGAACCATGGAAGAAGGTGTCAAGGAAGGTATTCCCAACCGCATACTTCTCAGGGGAGTCCAGGCAAATAAACTGTAGTTTTTGCGAGAATGTTTAAGAGCCACCTCCGTGGCCTTCTTACATGAACAAACACTAGGTCCATGTAATAGTCTTAATGTCCCAATGTCCAAATAATGGAAATTATTAAGAAAGAAAAGTTACCATATGCAATATCTTAACATGTCATAAAATGCTCTGAAGACTTTTATGGTGGAATCTGTTCTTTTTGTTGCCCTATAGTGTCTCCCCCTCCCTCCTGGGTCTAGCACCCCACTTTTCCTTTGGCAAACAACCCTGCTTTATTCCACACGCCAGGACTTTCAGTCACGTGACCTGACTCCCTTGGCCAAGCAGTGTGTCTGGGACCTGAGCCAGACCAGGCTGATTCTCCTGGGATTTGAATCCTGAGCAGGGTGACTCAAGGTCAGAAGATATTTATAGCCAAGACCTGCTGACGGTGGAGGCCTGATGAAGAGGTTCATTCACTCCTGCCATCTGGATTCCCCAAGCTTACTGATCTATCCCCATATATCCTTTCAGTACAATTCCTTTGACTTAAATATGCCTGAGTTGACTTCTGTTGCTTATAACCGAAGCATTTTAATAGACCTACCTACATAGATTGGAGAGTGTATTATAAATAATTACTGCACAGAAAGTTGTTGAAAATGGCAAAAATGAGAATTGATTTTGTTTCCCCTTAAGTGGCATCCAGTTTACTCCTCAGGGCACAAGAGCATAGTTTAAATATATATGCAATCAGCATAACTTTTCTTAATGTATTGACAAAAACTGTATTCTTATAAAAACATTATTTTAAAATAGGAATTATAAACAAGCTTACCTTTTTATATAAAATTGTTACTGTTTAAAGAAATTCAGTCATGAATATAGATTCTTACCTCCTTATTGCAAAAATAAAATGAGTCACCATAATAGCTCTATGTGGATGCAATTGCTGTAGTTTCTTCACTAACAAGTACATATATGTATCCATGTGTGTAGATAGACAGACACACAGATATATATTTACAGAAACAATATTTACTTGTTTGACATTTAGGTACCAATTCCTTGAGGATTGAGAATTTAATTTTGATTGGAAATCTTTCCATTCTGTTAACTACTCAGCTTTCTGGCCATTTCCTAATTTATCAAGAGGAAGGAAACCAGATCTAAGGGTGCCTTATTCAATATAACCTTGATCTGGCTTCTGATTTTTAAATTTCCTTCTGATTTTAAATCTGGGCCAGTACAATATTTGGATAAATAAGGAAAGCTTTGCAAACTTCAGAATACAGTATTGATATGAAGATATGGTCCGGTAATAATAAGTAACACTCATTTGGTATCTTTAAGGATGGTGCTTTACAGTTTTCAAAACTTTTTGCTTATTGTACCCATCAGATTCCAAGCAAGAAATAGAAGGAACTCAGAGGGTTCAAGAGGGAGACTTTAATGAAGAGACTAATTACAGAGGTTGTGCATAAGTTGTACACAAAAGCAAACAAAGGATGTTGAGAGAGCCAGACTTGCAAGAGGAGGTAGGAAGACATTACTTCTCCTAGAACCTAAGGCCTAAGGGATGGAAAGAGTGTTTGTTTTTAGAACTCCATGGAAAGTCACAGCCAAAGGAAAGGGGTCACCCAGCTGCTGCCAAAGCTGTGGAGTGGGAACACCAAAAGAAGGCAGAATTATCTTGCTCCTTCTTTCTTCTCACCTTCTGATCTACTGCTAAAGCCAGTCAAAAGCCAGATGGCAAGGGAGTCCTGGCAATGCAGTTAGTAGGAGACAGCAAATCCTTAGGGCACAGAAAGAGCAGAGCAGGGGGGGTAAACGTATCGGGGGTGGGGGATGGAGAATAACCAGCCACATACATTAACTCAGAATAGGACAGGCTCAGAGAGATTAAGTGCCTGATTAAATTTACACAGCTCATAATCCCTGATTGGAGACTTAAAAACAAGTTTCCAGACCCTCCAAAGCCAGTGTTTTTTCCAATATGCTTTAGTTAATGGCTCAGGTGCTCATGACTGAGGAGTGCTGTGTTGCTTGAGTCTGAAATAATATTTTGCTTCAAACTGAGCTACTTCAGTGAAGATCCTAAGAAGGTCCTTTGTTGCACATGTACCATGAGAATCTGGCCTGCAAAGCAGCTTGTCTGACAACTGGTAGACAGAGTGATGATGACTGTCCTGTCCTGGTGAGGTCAGTGGAGACACCGGGAGTCATGGGAGCATTGGAGAGGAATGAGGCAGCCAAGAGCAGGGATGGAAAGCTGTCAGGGAGGAGCACTGTGGTTGTGGGTAAGAGCCTGGCCAGAGCAGTCAGCCAGCCTATGTATCTGAACCCACTCCTTCTTGCATTATTTGGGGTAGTGGGTACTTAATCTGCATCTCCATTTACACATCTATTATTGAGGGTAAATACCTACTTCACTGAGTTGATATGAGGACTAAAATAATGGTTCTAAAGGGCTTAGCATGATGCTTGACATAGTAGCTCTAATTAACAATCATATCTACCATTTACTGGGCTCTTGCTCATAAAACAGACTTTGGGTGAGTCTTAATATCCCTCATTTTACAGATATGAGATGAAGGCTTAGAGAATGATTTGCCAAAGATCACAGCGCTACCACAGGTGTTGAGTTCTGAATTTAAGAGCACATGCTTCTATTCCATTATACAGCTTCAGACAAAGCGGGGTTCAGTGCTTTTCCTAGTGGGTTTCAAGGCAGAAACTTTAAAAATGTGCTCGAACACACATTTTTTGTGAACTTTTCCTGGTTGTGTGAGGGACATGAATTATACACCCTTTGCTGGTTATTGCTTTCATCAGTTTGTTGTGCCCATTGTTGACATTTCAGGGCTAGCACCAGCAACATTACTGTTTTTTAAATAAAGCACATCGTGCCCTTGAGGGATATGCCTTTCACCAGGGGATAATTGGTTTGGAATCCCGATGCCATTATTTATCATCACGTGGAGTGATTTGCAAGGAATATGGCTTTGATGCTTGAGGATTGGCTTTGCGCCAAGAAGTCATTGTTGGGGATTCTGGCTGTTTCATGTTAAGAAGCAATCTGCTGAGGAGCTGACTAGGCCTATTAATAGGAGTTCAAACACAGTGTCACCAGCTTAACTGCGAGGGCCCGCACAGAGAGCCTGCATAACGATTTTGAGCGAGCCAGAGGTGTCATTGCACAGGACAGTGTGACCTCAACACCATGATAAGGACTCACGAAGGCATCTGAAACATGCCGGCACTTCCCTCCACACTCACTCTCACTTGGGTTCACTATTTTGGGCCCTGACAAAGCAGAGTCGGCCAGAATTAGGTGTCTGTCTTTCCCATAGGACAGAGCTCCTTAGGGGCAGGGATTATGTCATTAATTCAGAAAGCCTTCATTGAGTGTCTCTTGCCACTGACAGGCATTGTATGAGGCACCAGGAGCCTTATTCATCGCTGTGCCCAGCACCTCATACACAGGCTAGCACATGGCAGGCATTCGATAAGTGTTATGGGTAAAATGTTGCTCACGGAGGGGGCTCAACACAAACACTGTCACAAGAAGGCGATATTTTTACAAAATTTCCTGTAATACCCAAGCTTTTTGAATTAGGAAAATTAATCAGCTTGTGGCAAATATAACAGAACTATATACTTTTAAAAAATGTTTAAAGTTTATTTATTTTTTGAGAGACAGTGGTGGGGAGGCAGAGAGAGAGGGAGAGCGAGAATCCCAAGCAGGTTCCACACTGCCAGTGCAGAGCCTGATGTGGGGCTTGAACTCATGAACCATGAGATCATGACCTGACCTGAAGTCAAGAGTTGGACTGGGCCACCCAGGCCCCCTGACAGAACTATTTAATACTTTCTTATTTGTCTTGTGGTTAAAGGCTAAAGAATGCCAGGTGATTAAATATTTGGTTATTTAACACTTCAGTTCGTGTTTGGTCATATCAATTTAAAAATAAACTCAACACCTAAACAAAACATAAATGATTCATTGATATTGTCTAAAGGGGAGTGTGTATCTCACAGCTACCATTAAGGGGATCAAGAGCTTGGACTGATAAATGTTTTCCCTTGTATTGATGTTATCTTTTATAATGAATTAATGATACATAATTATGATGAGACCCTCTAGACTATAGTCAATCTTTTAAAAAAAATCACAAAAAAGAACCCTGTATTAAAGAAATGTTGTTTGTAAAAGCAACAGAAACTAAGACTGACTAAATTAAACATAAACATACATTCTTTGAAAGATAATGATAAAGCATCAACAAAGTGAAAAGGCATTCTATGAACTGGGAGAAAATATTTACAAACCATGTATCTGATGGGGCTAATATCCAAAACATATAAAGAATTTATACAACTCAATAGAAAAGGAAAACATATCTGATTAAAAGATGGGCAGAAGATCTCAACTGACATTTTTCCAAAGAACACATATCAATGGCCAATAGGCACATGAAAAGATGTTCAACATCACTCATCATCAGGGAAATACAAATCAGAACCACCATAAGGTATCATCTCATACCTGTTAGAATGGCCATTATAAAAAATACAAGAAATAAGCAGTATTGTTGACGATGTGAAGAAAATGGAAACCTTGAGCACTGTTGGCGGGAATTTAAACTAGTACAGCCAATGTAAAACAGTATGGAGGTTCCTCAGAAAATTAAAAACGGGATTACCATATGATCCACATTTCCATTTCTGGAGAAAACAAAAACACTAACTCAAAAAGATATATACACCCATATGTTTATTGTAGCTTTATTTACAGTAGGCAAGATACGGAAACAACTTAAATATTCATCAGTGGATGAATGGATAAAGAAAGAGTGAGATATGGAAGAAATTTTGCTATTTGCAAAAATAGGGATGGACCTTGGAGGCATTATGCTAAGTGAAACGAGTTAAGACACAGAAAGACAAATACCATATGGTCTCACTCATGTGTGGAATCCTAAATAAATAAAAACAAAACCAAGCTCATAGATACAGAGAAGATATTGGTGGTTGCCAGAGGCAGAGGGTGGGTATGGGCAAAATGGGTGAAGGGAGCCAGAAGGTATATACTTCCAATTATAAAATAATTAATAAGTAATAATGTATAGCATGGTGCCTATCGTTAATAACTATACTGTATATTTGAAAGTTGCTGAGAGTCAATCTTAAAAATTCTCATTACAAGAAAAAAAATACTTTTGCAGTTATAAAAGGTGACAGATGTTAACTAGACTTCCTGTTGCGATTGCTTCCCAATGTATACAAGTATTGTGGTGCATGCCTGAAATTGACACAAATGTTATATGTCAATTATATTTCAGTTTGTAAAAAAAAAAACAAGGAAAAGAAAGAAAGAAAGATAATAAGTGGGTCTTAAAAGAAATATCAGGAACCAAGGGGTGTTAGATAGCAGGGAGCATAGCGGGGTTGTGCCATAGAAGCTGTCTGGATATATTTCCACTAGACTCTGGCCGCTCCTGCCTTGCTGTGCAGAATGTCTAATTTGTCTCTGTGGCATGGAAGTGGAGCCTAGATGGGCTGAGATCATAGGACTGCAGCCCAGATGCCAGGGCGTGGGAACAGTGAAGGTCTGGCCCCTTGAGCTTGTGTAGCAAGAATTTGGGCTCTGTCTCCTATAAGCCTTCTCCACTGAGAAAGTCATAAAAACTATGTCCATTATATAAACTGAGCGATTTTATTTATTTATTTATTTATTTATTTATTATTTATTTATTTATTTATATATTTGTAACTGAGTGATTTTACAACAAACTCAAATTATACTGTTTGTTATAATACCTGTGATAAGAAATTAATATACAAAACTCTGATGCAATAGTATAAAAATAGATAAGTTGAGGTGCCTGTGTGGATCAGTCAGTTAAATGTCTGACTTTGGCTTAGGACATGATCTCACGGTCCATGGGTTCGACCCCGGTATCAAGCTCTGTGCTGACAGCTCAGAGCCTGAAGCCTGCTTTAGATTCTGTGTCTCCCTCTCTCTGCCCCTCTCTGACATGTGCTCTGTCTGTCTCTCTCTCAAAAATAATAAACATTAAAAAAATTTTTTTAAATAGCTAAGTCAATAAGGTTGAATAATGCCTATCTCCACCCCCTCCAAGGATATCCACATTCTAAACTTCAGCACTTCAGACTATACTGTTATACAGCAAAAGGGACTTGGTCCATGTGATTAACTTAAGGGTTGCGATGGAGAGAATAACCTGAGTGCATCCAATGTATTCAGAGTCCTTATGAAAGAGAGCACAAAAGTCAGCACAAAGATCTGTGATGGTAGAGCGAGAAGTTGGAGAGAAGTGAATAAGGGGTCCTGAGCCAAGGAATGCAAGAAGCCTTTAGAAGTAGGAAAAGGCAGGAAAACAGATTCTCCCTTAGAGTCTTTAGAGGAAACCAATCCTGCTGACACCTTGACGTTAAGCTTATAAGACCCAATTTTGGCTTTTGGCCTATAGAACTATAAGAGAATAAATTGTGCTGTTTTAAGCACTAAGTTTCTGGTAACTTATTATAGCAGCCATTTGGAAGCTAACAAAATGGATAAAGGGGGGAATCCTAGTCATTTAAACTTTCTAGTAAAACACAGAATTCCAGATAGATAGGAAATTCCAGAAAATGGAAGATAGACTACAAAGACACTTCATGGTAGTTAACTGCAGTTCTTCACTATTTTCAACACAACTCTAATTTTATTCTATTAGGCAAATTCATTGACAATTGTATCAACATGGTGACATTTGGGGCCTAACTCCAAGAGCCTGTATCTTCCTATGACATACCAGTTGGCCTACAAAGATATAAGGAAGAGGGTATATCTGTTATCAAACATAATTGTTTTCATGTTTATTTATTTTTGAGAGAGAGAGAGAGAGATTGAGCATGAGTGGGGGAGGGGAAGAGACAGAGGGAGACACAGAATCTGAAGCAGGATCCAGTTTCTGAGCTGTCAGAATGGAGCCCTATGCGGGGCCTGAACCTACCAGCCATGAGATCATGACCTGAGCCAAAGCCAGACACTCAACCGACTGAGTCACAAAGGCACCCCTAAATTTCGTTTACAGAGGTTAAATTTATAGAATATATTACTTTGAGCATGTAGGAGGAACAAAGCAAGAGTGGTAAATACTTCATATGTTTTTAAATAGCTCAATAAGCCAAAGAAATTTATTACTGTTCATTAAGAGAGAAATAGTCCTTTTTAAATATGTGTTTCAATATTTGTAGTTTAGAACAAGTTCTATCTCCCTACCCTCACCCAGATCCTCTCTCAAATAGAAACTAATAATTCTAATTTTTATCCAGCGTGATATCAAAGCCCCGTATCAAAATCAGTTGGGTCACTGAAGATAAGACATATCTCTGGCTGCCAGTTCCCTTCCTTTATTTGTCTGTGTGCCCTGGTTATATGTAAGGATGTCCAAATAGCCTTTGCCCCCTAGGGTAGCTGAGTTAAGAGTAAACACTTTAATACTTAAATTAATCCTCTTCCTGCAGTCAAGTGAAAATAGAGGGTTTCATTCTTTTTTTTTTTTTTTTTTTATTTCTAGGAGAGAGAAAGACAGCGTGAACAGGGGAGGGTTAGAGAGGGAGACACAGACTCTGAAACAGGCTCCAGGCTCTGAGCTGGCAGTCAGCACAGAGCCCGATGCGGGGCTCGAACCCACGAACCACGAGATCATGACCTAAGCGAAAGTCGGACGCTTAACCGACTAAGCCACCCAGGCGCCCCAAGGGTTTCATTCTTGAAAAGTCACTTGAAAAACTAAATACAATGAAATATAATGTTCTGTTATATGGAAATAAAAGAAAGACAGACATATCAGTGACAGAAATGTATTATATAAAATGAAACAGGACTTAGCACTTTTGAACAAAAGAGAATACATTGATAGGTAACATTCTTTATTTTACATTAGTGAATTTGTTTTGTGTAAAAACTAATCCTTTGTTTTCCATAATGGGTAGGTGAGATGAAGCAGCTTTTGGTTGCTATCCATTGAGTTTAATACATTGGACATCTGATTCAGACAAAAAATGTCTCTAAGTTACATTTGATTAACCAAGTCACATATAACACTCTTTGAGTTACATAGTGGCTTTTTTTTTTTTTTAAATAAAAAGGTTTTTAATGTTTATTTTTGAGAGACAGAGAATTAGCAGAGGAGGGACAGAAGGAGAGGCAACACAGAATCCAAAGCAGGCTCCAGGCTCTGAGCTGTCAGCACAAGCCTAATGTGAGGCTTGAACTCAGAAACCATGAGATCACGACCTGAGCCAAAGTCAGATGCTTAACGAAATGGGCCATCTAGGCACCTCAATATAATGGCTTTAATGAGTCAAAGCCTAGTGTTATTCTCTCCAAATTATACCATTTTTAAAAGCACCTAGACACATCACTGAAAAGTTATAGTTTACAAAGAATAAAACAATTATTCTTATTTCTCTGACAAGACTTTGCTCAAATGATATTTTGACTTTTAGTGAATCTTGGAATCAATAGTTTAGCTCATAGAATTATTATACATTGATGTATCTTAATGAAATAGAAATGATTACTTTCTATGGTAGTGTAGTGAAGCCAACAAGTTATATTTCCATGTGATTCAACAGACCTGAATACCAGGGGATTATGAGAAACCTCTGGATATGCTGATTCTTGCTCTCCAGAGTTGAGTCTCACTCTTGTGCCAAAATCAATTCCCTGGGGCAGGTATATGGTAAGTCTCAATCCCACTGGGGGTGAGGCCCAGAACTGAGACATGCTATGGATAGCCTATATATCTGGTGCACCCAGAACTGAGCCTGGGCACGTGGAGCCTCTGAATTTCATGACTTCCTGTAGCCCTGTACTCATGCTTCACTTCCCTTGTCTATCATCCACTTACCACCAAGAACAAGAGTTCAGTCCTTAGCACCAACTTTACAGTTATCCATCTCTTCTCAGTTCTCTTCTTGAATCCTGTTCTCTATATCTTTTGACTCTTGGGGTAAATGAGGAATTGCCAGAGATTCCTACCACCCTGCCTCACTTTTAGCACTGTCGCCCACCATATCCTTCTTTAGGAGCCATGACAGAGCTCTGCAGAAGACCTATTGTAACTAGGGCAACTTTACATATTGTTCAATCTGGGTGTCGTGGACTGAACTGTGTTCCCCTAAAATTCACAGGTTGAAGTCCTAACCCCTCCTAACTCAGAATGTGCCTGTTTTAAGAGATAAAGCCTTTAAAGAGGTAATTAAGTTAAAGCGAGGCCGTTAGTATGGGCCCTAATCTAATCTGATTGGTGTCCTTATCAGAAGAAGAGATTAGGATACAAGGCAAGACATGAGAGATGCGCACCCACAGAGGAAAGTCTATGTGAGGATACAGCAAAGAAGGTGGCCACCTGTAAGCCAAGGAGAGAGGCTTCAAGAAACCAAATCTGCCAACACGATTTGATCGTGTACCTCCGTCTCCCAAATCTGTGCGAAAATAAATTTCTGTTGTTTAAGCCACACAGTCTGTAGTATTACAGGTCTGTTATAACAGCTCTGGCAAACTGATTCACTGGGGAACTTTTGAGAATGACCAAAGGGCTGCTATCAGTAAATAAGCTAAGACAAGTTAAATTGGGATTGTTCTGGACAAATCAGGATCAAGAGTCAAACTAATGCTAAGGTTTAGGATAGCCTGCCCCAAGGAGAGGATGGGGGAAAGAAAAGAGGACGCTGTTCCACACTAAGGGAACTCCTGAGCATCAAACAATTTGGGTGTGCTTAAGAAAACCAGAGGCATCTGGATGGCTCAGAAGGTAGAGCATCTGACTTTGGCTCAGGTCATGATCTCACGGCTTGTGAGTTCAAGCCCTGCACTGGGCTCTGTGGTGACAGCTCAGACCCTGGAGCCAGCTTTGGATTCTCTGCTTTCCTCTCTCTCTACTACCCCCCTCAAAAATAAACATTAGAAAAAAAAACGAAATACCATAAGATCTGTGGGTTGTTCTGTTTTTATTTTTGAGTAGGCTCATGCCCAATGTGGGGCTTAAACTCATGACCCTGGGGCCGAGTCCTATGCTTTACCAGCTGAGCCCGTCAGGTGCCCCAAGATTAATGATTTTGAAAAATCAGTCTGGCGGCATGTGGCTGAGGGATCTTTAAGTAAAGATGGAGACTGAAAGACTGAAGCTGAAGGCTAATGCAAAGGTGTCAGGAAAAGATGATGAGGGCCCGCCTAATCTCAGGGAGTCACTCTGGGATGATGGAAGAAGACAAGTGCAAGGAATACTGTGAAAGTGAAACCAATAGAAGCTGGTCACTGAGTATATATAGGGGACAAGTGAGAGGTCCATAAAACAGATTTGGGTTTGGGTTACTTAGTCAATGGACATGCCATTTACTAAGATAGTAAATAAAGAGAAAGGTCAAGTTTGGAGAGTTTCTTTCTAAAACAGTTAATGGTGGCCCTGGGTATGTCATCTTCATGGGTCTGACTATAGACTACAGAATATAATAGAGGTAGAGGTGACTAAAATTAGTATTTTGAAATGTTTGTTAAAAATGGAATAAATCCCCAACTCTTCTTTGAAAAGGTCAATTTAAATAATGAGTAAAATGATGTACTAATTACGACTCTATATTGCTCAAAAATACTTCTTGACTGTATCAATAACTTTTATATTTAAACCTTTCACGTTATTGCATATTTAGAAACTAGGAGAGCACGTCTCACTAGAGATGCAGGCCATCCATATCCAGTGCAGTGTCTGGTTACATCAAGATTTGGCTGTTCAGGATGGCAGGAAGATTTGGTCAGTCAACCTTGAAACCAGTTGCTCACTTGCTTCTTGGATGATCAGTCATTGAGATCTTCCCTTTTTCATGCTTCATCAGCTTTCCAGTAACTTTAGCAATAGGAGTCAGTCATTGGTTCATTCAATAAATAAGTGTAATAAGGCTGCCTGATACCAGAAGACACTGATAGGTCTGGGGTCACAAAATTAAGAGATATAACCGTTGTCTGTAAGTTGTTCAGCTTCTCACGGGGAACCAAGCAAGAAAATTGATGTTTTTGGATAGTACAGCAATTGCCTTAAGAGAAATATGCACAGGGAGCTCTATCAAATCCTTAGATAAGAAGAGGGGCCATGTCTCACTACCCCAGGCCAACCACATATTCATAGTTTAAAGAATAAGCTCATAAATCTTCGTGTTGCTTAGTGGGAAGATAATGATAACGTGCAAAGCTGATTAATTAAGAAGAAATCAGATAGACACATTATTTAAAGATATGGAGCTAAGCACTAGAAGAACTAAAAATAGGAAAAGTTTCAAGTGATTACCCCTCGGAAAGGAATGGTGGGGATGGGGGACAGAGGATTTGTGCTTTTCATTATATACCTTTATTTTTAAAAATTTTAATGTTTATTTATTTTTTGAGAGACAGAGACAGAGCATGAGTCGGGGAGGGGCAGAGAGAGGGAGACACAGAATCTGAAGCAGGCTCCAGGCTCCGAGCTATCAGCACAGAACCCAACGTGAGGGTTGAACTCAAGAACCGTGAGATCATGACCTGAGCCAAAATCAGATGCTTAACTGACTGAGCCACCAAGCATCCCCCTTACACACCTTCCTATTTTCCTTTTCTACCATATGCATGCATTTGATAAGAATAAGAAAAACAACTAGACTGTTTAGCCGCTTCTCTCTGGTCACCTTCCTTTGGCTCAATCCCTTTCAACAGCTCTTTGCTGCCCACACAATACTTTCTACACTTCTTATCTTGTCATTGAAGGGACTTGATATGTTGGTCCCCCTCAATATTATTTTCCACTGTTTCTCAAAATAAGCTCAGGCTGGTCTATTCATTCACTGTCTCCCCAAATTTCTTGTAAGTTCCACATCTGTACCTTTGCTTGTACTATTTTCCTTGCCTAGAATCTTCCTTCTCTCTCTGCTTCTGCAATCTACTAAATGCCTAATGCTTAATTAGGTCAAGTGCCAGTGCCATCTTCTCTGTGAAGTTTTATTATCCAGTTTCTTTTTTTATTATTAAAATTTTTAAATTTTTATTTATTTGAGAGAGAGAGAGAGAGAAAGGAACAGAGGGAGAGAGAAAGAATCCTAAGCAGACTTAATGCTGAGCACAGAGCCCGACACGGGGCTCAGTCCCATGATCATTGGATTATGACCTGAGCTGAAATAAAGAGTCAGATGCTCAGGGCACCTGGGTGGCTGGGTCAGTTAAGTGTCCAACTTTGGCTCAGGTCATGATCTCACGGTTAGTGAGTTCGAACTCCATGTCGGGACAGCTAGCTGTGCTGACAGCTAGCTCAGATCCTGGAGCCTGCTTCAGATTCTGTGTCTCCCTCTTTCTCTGACCCTCCCTTGCTCACACTGTCTCTCTCTCTCTCTCTCTCTCTCAGAAATAAATAAAACATTAAAAAAAAAGAGAGAGTCAGATGCTCAACTGACTGAGCCAGCCAGGTGCCCTTATTATCCAGTTTCTATAACATTTATTTTGGGGTTACTCATTTGACACTTAGATATTATCTGCTATTATTTGGTATTATACGTACTTTAGACTATAAGCTTCAAAAGGCCAAAAAAAAAATTGCATTTGAAAAGCACCCAGCATAAAATCATTTTTCAAATTGAGATATTTAAAAAAATTTTAATGTTTATTTTTGAGAGAGAGAGAGAAACAGACAGACAGAGCATGAGCAGGGCAGGAGCAAAGAGAGAGGGAGACAGAATCTGAAACAGGCTCCCCGGCTCCAAGCTGTCAGCACAGAGCCCGACGTGGAGCTCGAACTCAGGAACCATGAGATCATGACCTGAGCCAAAGTTAGATGCTTGACCAACTGAGCCATCCAGGCGCCCCCAACTGAGGTATTTTTAAACTGAAGTATTTAAGGATATAATTTGATGCTTACTGAAAAACATATATACTTGTGTAAGCACCATGATACCAATTAGGATGGAGAACATTTCCAGCACTGTATTTTGCACCAGGTAAGCACTCAGTAGACACCAGGCTTGGCACAGAGAGGAGGAAACAGGACCAAGAGGATGAATTTTGAGCTTGAGGCCTGCTGAAAAGGATTGGATCATCTGAGGTCAGATGAAGTGAAAAGTCAAATACCGAAATTGGGGTAGGGGGTGGTGGGGACAAGGAGAGAGTCTTTATTAAGTACGGGCAGGTTGGGAATTGTGCAGTTATCAGCTATGCAGGCAAGGTTCAGAGACCAATGGGCACTGGTGGAGATGGAGGTCCTGGGGTGGCCATGCCCAAGTCAGCTGTCGTTCTCTAGCTGGGAGAATTGACTCTCTTAAAAATCCTAGAGAGTGAACGGTTGCAGTATGCGGTGTTCCTGAGGTCTGAAACAATGAGACTTGGGGGAGTTTCTCTTAAGAACATTTACTCACTGACTGACTGGCTGCTGATAAAAGTGAGATCTTGGCTGGGGCGCCTGGGTGGCTTAGTCGGCTAAGCCTCCGACTTTCGCTTAGGTCATGATCTCACGGTTCGTGGGTTCGAGCCCCGCGTCCGGCTCTGTGCTGACTGCCAGCTCAGAGCCTGGAGCCTGTTTCAGTCTGTGACTCCCTCTCTCTCTGACCCTCCCCTGCTCACGCTGTCTCTCTCTCTCTCCTAGAAATGAATAAAACATTAAAAAAAAAAAGTGAGATCTTGGCTGACTTGGATGTTTGGCTGTGCTATATTAATAAAACGTCCCACTCTAACCCCCACATGGGAACTGCATCTGACTGAGAGCTTATGAAAAGGCCAATAGACTGATCCTAGCAGAATCCTTCTCTAACATTATGCTAGATTGCTTCTACCGTATATTTCAATAGACCTGTCATTTGTCAGGTATCACAAGGCCCAGGGTGCCTACTGAATGTCTTCAGCTGGCTGTCCATGTGGCATCTTGCATTTAATGTGTTCCCTTCTTGTTCTCTTCTAGTCTTCTCCACATTATTAAACATCACACAGTTGTTCACGCCAAAGCTCTAAAAAGTTCAAGGAGTCTTCTTTGATTCCTGTCCTTTCTTTCATTTTCAATATCACAGCCATTAAGATCTGCTGGCTGTCCCTTTGAAATGTATCCTGATACAGAGCCTGGAGCCTGCTTCAGATTCTGTGTCTCCCTTTCTCTGTGCCCTTCCCCTGCTTGCGCTCTCTTTCTCTCAAACATAAACATTTAAATATTTTTTTAAAAAAGAAATGTATCCTGATTTTGTGTCACACACAGATAAGCAGGCCCAATTTGCAGGTAGATTACCTGGGTTTGAACTTAGCTAACACTTACTAGTGGTGTAATGCTGAAGAAGTGCTTTAGTGTCCTTATACATAACATGTAGATAACAATATCATAGTGTTGTATGTGAAAATAATATTGATACATATAAAGCACTTGGAGTGAAGCCCAGGTGTAGTAGGTGTGCAATAAAGGCTAATTCTACATCTCAATCTACCATCTTGATCCAAACCTATCTTCTCTCACTTGGATTACTGAAACCACTAACCTCTACCCAGTTTCCCTGTTTTTATTTTTGCCCGTATTTGGTCTTCACAGCTACCAAAGTGAACTTTTAAAAATATATATCAGATCAAGCCAGCAACCTCTACAAAACTGTCCAATAGTTTCCCAGCCACAAAGGAAATCTGAAGTTCTTACCATGGTCAATGAGGCCCAAGGTGGGCTGGCTTCTGCTGGTGATCCATCACCTACAGCTTCCTCTTTGCACTGGCTTCACTTAATTTTTCCCTTCCTACTGTTTCTCGAGTAGGCAAGCCATCCCTGGGGTGGGCCTTTGCCCTTGCTGTCCTCTGGGAAGGGATACTCTTCAGTAAGCCCTTTGCATTAAAGCGTCCTTACTTTATTTCTTTATCACAGCTACTTAAAGAAGCCTGCCCAAATCATCCTATCTCCTCCTTACCCATTTTATACTTCTTCATCTTTTTTATCAGTATTTGAAATTACACTATCATTTAAATTGTACGAGCGGTTTCCCTTATTTCAATATGAGCTTTCATTGTCTATCTGGTTCATTATCATGTCCCTGTGGCTACAACAGTAACTGAATATCATAGGAACTCAATAAATATTTGATGAGTAAATGAATGGGTTAATTTTCATACCCTCTCATACTCTCCACTCATCCACCCTGTGCTCCAAATTAAATACCACAGGGACCACCTTGCTCAATGCTCTCATTTCTGAGGGGAAGAAACCTATCAGCCAAGGTGAAGGTTGTCTTGGGACCCTACTCTTGTCCCAGTGTACGCTGGTATACCATGCGGCCAGTCACCTTCTTTCATCCATACTCTATGGTGCCTTGGTGCTACCGACAATGCATAATGACCACGCACGGGTAACTAAAGGTTATTTTATTCAAAGGTCTTCCTCTCTTACCTTCTATGTCTAGGTTTTTCCATCCCCTTTTCCTTTTCTCCCTCCACCTTTCTTTCAGCTAGTCCTCTGAGCCCCCCTCTTGGACCACCTTCTCCACTGGTCCCCTCAGTAGTCAAGTCCATTGCTGTGCCTTCAACAACCATCTACCTGCCAATGAATGTATACCTTCTGCCCAGATTTCTCTTCTCATCTCCAAGTCACACTTCAAACTTCTTACCAGGTATCTCTGTCTAGTTCCCTGCCCCTATCCCAGGCATCACACACTCAGTGTTTCCAAAGCAGATTTTATTCTCCATCAAAATAGTTTTTCCTTCACTGCTCTCTATCCTATGAATGCAAAGAGGTTACTCAACCTAGAAACCTCCTCACTTTCTGTTTCCTTTACTCTTTTTTTAATTAAAAATTTTAATGTTTATTTATTTTTGAGAGAGAGACAGAGAGAGTAAGCAGGGGAGGGGCAGACAGAGAGGGAGACACAGAATCCAAAGCAGGCTCCAGGCTCTGAGCTGTCAGCACAGAGCCCAACGCAAGGCTCGAACTCACAAACTACGAGATCATAACCTGAGCTGAAATCAGAGGCTTAACTGACTGAACCACTCAGGTGCCCCTCTGTTCCCTTCACTCTTAAGGACATGTTGATTCTACCCAAATAATTATTGCATTTATTTCTCTCATTTCTACCACAAGTACTTTAGTTATACCTATCATCATCTCTTATATGGATTACTGTAACAATCACCTAATTAAGTATTTTTCAAAATGTGGTTTAGAATTCTTTAATGAGGCACCAAATCAGTGTACTGGGCCATAACAAGCTTTAAAAAAAAATCTTTCTCTCTCTCTCAGAAATAAATAAAACATTTAAAAATAAAATAAATAAATAAAAATCTTAAGCTTACTTCTTTATACAATCCAGAAATTAGCAACATCAAATTAGTAGCAGCACAGAAACATTTACTGGAAGATTGCCCTTTTTTTCATAAAGGTCAAAATACTCAAAAACATTTTTAATGGGCACAAAGAAATATTTAACAAAGAAAGTCAGTCTTCTGCTCTGATATACTTATCCTGAGTGGAGGAATGTTTTATATGAATAGCACTTAGTAGACAGCATTATCAAATTCAGTGGCAATTTGGTTTTAAGATGATTTACCTATGCATCATGATTATGAAAGACTATTTCTCTGCAGTGTTACTTTCCAGCAGCCATATTCATCATGCCTCCTGTCCCAAACGGTTAGCTCCTTGGAATAAATTCTTTCTCCCTTTCTACATATTAGCTCCCATCTAATGGTAGTTCCATTAGCAACCATCTTGGATTTGAAATAGCAGCTGGATACTTTTACTTCAAATTGGTACAGTCCCATGATCCAGGTGGGTGCTAAGTTTTTCACTTATTGTGAAAATTTTTCCTATGTCAATGTGTCCAATAATCATACCTCCCTCAAATTTTTCCCCTCCAGCAAACTCTGAATTTGAACAGGAATCATTCCATGCTTCTCTACCAGTAGCTCATCCCAGGTTTCATCCTCCGGCCCTTGAGAATAACATGCATAGGATACAGTTCCCCTGATTGAAGATATGCGGAGTCTCTAAGCTCTGTATGCCAAGTAAGGGAAAGCTAGGCTCCAAGTCAGGCAAAGTCTGACATTTAATGGTGATGTGATAATGAGAGAGTTAAGTAAACACTGACCTTCTACCTCCACAGCTTTAAAGTGTGAATAACAGCTTCATGAATTCAGGGCTGTGGGCCAGACCCATGCCAACCACTTTAAATCATTTAGGTCTAATCTTTGCAATAATCCCAATATACTTCTTATTATTCTCATTTTGTTACAGAAACTGAAGCTCAGAGAAGTAAAATAACTTGCTCAAGTTCAGGTTGCTAATATATTGCTGAGCAAGGAGTTCATTTCAAGGTTCCCCATGCTCTTTCCACGGAGCACGTATTTCTACCCACATAAAGTTAGAGGTTTGTAATCCCATGGCAATTTGTATTGACTGCTCACACATCCATTTAAGTCAATCAGTTCAGTATTTGCTGAGCATCAGCTAAGTACTCGACACTGAATGGACTAGAGGGGAAAGAGAAGAGTAAAATGCCACCTGTCCTCATGGAATGTACATTTAACTTGGAGAGAAAACACTGGTAGACACACAGTAGCAGCAAGCTTACTGGTGGTGCTGAGTGCCTGAAGCACATTAGACATTTAAAAAATTATAGCAGGAGTTACTCTATTATAAATTTAAATGATAGTTAATGAAAGAAATCAATTTCTATTTTATGCAATGCCTAAGGGATCCAGAGTATGGATATAATTTATAGATAAGGGTTCTACATGAATAGCAATGAGCATAAGCTACTTTTTCTTCAGAAGACGCCCCATTTCGTAGACTCAGATTATTGGAATAACGTAGTCTCTTACGCTTTAAAAGTAAACCACAGATATTTGTGCTTGATTTAATTATCAACATTTTTTTCAAATAAATTGGTCTGCTTTGCAGTTAAGAACTAATAGGGAACAGTTTTTAAAAAATCATTCTTTAAAGAGCTCACAGGAAGCTGTGTACTTAGTCACTCGTCAGGACAGACCTCGCCCTTCCACATTTTGTTTACTCTCTCTGCTGTCCCTATTTATTGTTTCCAATTGATTTTCCACTTCTCTAGTGAGCACCATGTTCCCAACAAAGCTGGGAGATTCTGTTTATATATGTGTTACTGCCTTACCAGTTTTCTATCAGGAGCTACTGAATATGAAGAAGGTGGATGGCAGGATGGAGGGGATACAGTAGGCAAATGGAAGGAGGATTTGGAAGGAATAAGCTGGAAGGGTGCTGCTGCTCTCCTTCAGCCCAACCTTGGAGCATGAAGGAGGCGGGAAGAGCTGACGATATGTCCTAGGACCTCAGCAGGGGGTGGTATGAAAGAAACAGTCACAGCAGATTTCTCTCTGAAGCATTAGAAAACCAAAAAACTGACATGAGCTATATCATTACTTGGTTTAACGCTTACCCGAAACTTAAACTCTGTTGTTATCATTTCCTAAAACTAAGCTCTATGGTATCTTAGCTACCACCTAGGAGACAATCCTGAGAGGAAATCCTAGGGAGAACTGAGTTTTCATTTTTCTTCCTTTTAGTTTCTTTCCTTGCAAATAAAATGAGCATTAAAGTCTCTAGGACAAAATCGGTACTACTCATATCCTGTTTAGGTAAGTTCAATGACATATGCGTTTATCCAGAAACCAAAAGTTCCTTTCACTTTTTTTTCCCCCCACGCCAGAGTTTCAAAGGATACCAGGATATATCTCAAAGAATTGGGAATTTGCCACATAGGTGCATACTCCCAGAGGTGCCTGATAAGTGGGATTGTCTTGTTAATGATCTAAAGGGTTAAGAATGTTTAAAATTCTTTGACAAATGATCAGATCCATGATAAAATATCCAGAAAAGATCTCTAAAAACATTGTCACAAGTATGAAAACTAGACAAAACATTTGACAAGAAAAAAAAAGACAACTTGAGCTCTAACACATACAAAACTCCCAGCTGCCACAATATTCCCAGGCGGCACGAGATAACAGGATTCCATTCTTGTGATGCGTGTGAGTTAATACGTATAAAAGAAAACAATGGCTTATGCTTAGTGAAGGCACAATATGAAAATTTACACATCATTTCATACTTGACAGGAAGATTACATGGATCAGGCTTAATCCACATGTGATATAACATACATGGTACTGGGCTTTGTGGGGTTGTGAAGTAAAAGGCATCCTCTCAAAGGCATGCCTATGGTTAAACTTGCAAAATAGTAAGCCAGACACTAAGAAATGGAAAGTAGAAATCATCCCTTCTCCAAGACAATATAAAAAATTAGGGGCACCTGGGTGGCTTAGTCGGTTGAGCGTCCGACTTTCGCTTAGGTCATGATCTCGCGGTTTGTGGGTTCGAGCCCCGGGTCGGGCTCTGTGCTGACTGCCAGCTCGGAGCCTGGAGCCTGTTTCAGTCTGTGACTCCCTCTCTCTCTGACCCTCCCCTGCTCACGCTGTCTCTCTCTCTCCTGGAAATAAATAAAACATTAAAAAAAAATTAAAAAAAAAAATTCTAGGCCATGTGGAATAGCAGGAAAAAAATTAAAATATAAAGGAAGGCACACACGTTAGAAACAAAAAGCCAAGTAATAAACTTTACAAGAGTTATAATCAGATTAAGTGTATGTTATCTTGCAGGAAGTGATAACATTGGTTTCTCAAGTATGGCAAAGTAGAGGGGCAGGATATCAGAGAAGATGCAATCACAAAGCAGAAAGCTTGGTTTCATTCACTTGGAAAAAATACACCAAGTGCTTCCTATGAATACATCACTGTGCTGTATGTGAAACACTCTTTTTTAAAAGTTAAAAGATGTGACTCTGTGACCTATTCTAAGGTTTGCACTTTTACATGCATGATCGAATAGTTGTGAAGTTTGAATCCAATGGTATTTTATTATTATTATTATTATTATTATTATTATTATTATTATTTTGGAAAGAGTGTGAGTGGGACAGAGGGAGAGAGAGAAAGAGAGAGAGAATGAGAGAGAGAATTCCAAGCAGTTTCCATACGCAGTACGGAGCCCAATGAGGGGCTCAATCCCACGACACTGGTATTTGTGTCTGGCTCACGACCTGAGCCAAAATCAAGAGTCAGATACTTAACCGACTGAACCACCCAGGCATCCTTCCAATGGTATTTTTAAAACTATTTTTAGTTTTAATCCCTCTTAGAAGGTATAGAAATTTAAAACGATAATGTGAAACAATGGCTGAACTAATCTGGGCTAAAAGTGTAGTGTTGTCTGTATACACATGTGTGAGTGTATGTGCATGAACATGCGTGGGTACATGTTCAGGGGGTAGCCTCCAGTTTAACTGAGCAAATTAGAGAAATTCAGGCATAAGGAATCATTATACTTAAAAAGCTGAACATCACATTCACTGTTGATATTTACAATGGGTATGGTAGGTAATCATATAAGGTTTTCTTATGTGTAATAAGCTTGATCCCATATAAAATGTTATTTAATTGATTGCTTTGCATATAGTTTTCTAAATAATTATGCAGAATGGAAGAAGCAGACAAAAAGCAGTACATGCTGAATGGTTACATTTATATACAATTCTAGACAATGCAAAGTAATGTGTGACAGAAAGTGAATCAGTGGCTGCCTGGGGAGAGGGCAGGGAGGGGGGTGTTGGGAAGATTTTCAAAGGATACAAAGAAACTTTAGCAGGTGATAGAAATATTTGTTATCTTCATTGTGATGATGATTTCACAGGTAAAACTTCAAAATTGTATATTTTGAATAAATGTAGTTTATTGTATATCAATTATACTTCAATAAAGCTTTGTTAAAAATCTAATCTAAATTTTTTAAATGTTTGTTTATTTTTGAGAGAGAGAGTGCGAGTCGGGGAGGGGAAGAGAGAGAGAGGGAGACACAGAATCCGAAGCAGGCTCCAGGCTCTGAGCTGTCAGCACAGAGCCCTAATTCACAAAACGCAAGATCATGACCTGAAATGAAGTCAGATACTTAACTGACTGAGCCACCCAAGCTCCCCAAAGATCAAATCTTGACTGTCAAATTATTTCTGCCCAAATGAACTATGAAAATATAACTATATATTACACATATCTGTGGATAAAGATGAAAAATAAAGAAAATAGAACCACTGACATATCATTGTCAGGACAGGTCTTTCTTTTCATGTTGTATGTGGAGTTCATGTCTCCAGTGACTTATCACTTTCAACTTTTCCAGAAACACCCAACAATTTGCTTTCATCACCAAAGAGCTAGTAATGTTCCAAGTCCTCTCAAGAAGCTAATGCTACAAAATTATCTCATAGGATTGTAGTTGCATAAACCAGGGAGCAGATTTAGTAGTTACTATTGATAATGGGGACGGCAAATGAAAGCAATGATTCAGGGACAGGAATGACAGTTTATTTTACCACTAATATTTAAAAGAACGAAAAAGGCTTTTGAAAGATAGGAGCTGGTGTTCAGAACATCCCTGGCATCCATTGTGTACTGTGGCCAAAGTGGTATTTCAAAACTGTGTATCTGATCATTATCGTCCCTGCTTAAAAATTCTATGGTGGTGGTTACCTCCTTGCCACTGCTGTTAGGATGGGTCCTTATCACCCAAGTGCCTTAGGATTTGGCCCCTGCCCACTTTTTCAGCCTCAGTTTTTCTCTCTGTCTCCTACTGAATCCACAGTCATTCTGAAAGCCTGTTAGAGCCTTCAAAGCCTTTGCATGTTGTAATGCGGTTTCGATTCTCCAGGAAGCAGACTCCTGTGGAGTTTAGTGTTCAGGATGTTTATTAGGGAGTGCCCTTGAAATCAACACCCATGGAAGGGAGGGGGCGGAAGCAGGAGTGGGAAGAGGGAGAAAGCAAGCTGTGACGCAAGCCCCACAGCCTCAGGCACCCATGAGAGGTGCTGTGCAACTGAGATGGTCCATCGGAGTGGCCTGGGTGTACGTGACCTGGGGCGATGCATCTCTCTGCAGCTGAGGCAATGCCCTAAGGGGCTGCCAGCACTGCCGATGCTGGGGGCAGCGAATCCTTCCTTAAGGGAGGATCTGTGTAGGGCATTTGCAGCTCACCTCTCCTTGGTATCTACCTTGCATGAAGCTCTTTTCTCCAACTCACCCTGGTAACATCTTTTGGTCGCTCAGATCTCTGTGTGAGAGAGAACTTCTTCAGAGAGTACTTCCCTAATGCCTCAAACTTCCCACATTTCTTTAGTATCATCCTTGTCATAATTCTTATCACAATTAATGGTGCTCAGTGGATGATAACTCTATGAGGCCAGAGATAACTTCTATAGTAGTCACCTCTCATCCTAATGGCTGCCAAGCATTGGCATATAGAATGCACTCAGTAATTACTGAGTCAGTGAATGAATCCGAGGCCTAAAGAGCACTGCAAGGAGCAAACACACTGTGCTTGCCAACACATCTAATATACTGATTTGTCGTGGTATGCTGCTGGGACAGAGACTTCCTTCAGGCTCTGTTATCACACTGCCCAACCCATCACATTCTAGCTCGGTGGCCAGGGGAAGGTGAATTAATCTATATACACACCCACTCCTTTACCTGTAATAATAATAATAATAATAACAACAACAACAACAATAGCAACTAAAGTATTTTCTCCCTAAGGCTGTTGGGAGAGTTCAATGAAACCATCTATGTTAAGGGTTTATCATAGCTCCTGGAATGCAGTAAGGCATCAGTAAATGCTATAATCGCCATCTATAAGTTCTTACTATACCTTAAACAAGAGAAAAATATTAGGAAACGTTTTTATGTTTGCTCTTAAAATCCATGACAATAGGGAAAAAATTAGAACTTTGCTGATTTCCCTACACTTACTTTATGGTTTAAGCTTAGTTTTTATTTAGTTTTGTCTGTAGGGGATGGAGAATAGCATTATTCTCTGATTTACTCAGAGTCTTCTAAGGTTTTGAATAAATACTGATCCTGTTCTCTCTTTGAACAACCTAGACGTCTAATTCAACATGCGGATCATCTTGTACCTTACAAACAGTGGTGGTGGTGGTGGGGGATGTGTACGTGTGTGTGTGTGTGTGTGTGTGTGTGTGTGTGTGAGAGAGAGAGAGAGAGAGAGAGAGAAACATGTTTTTACTTATTCTGAAATGCCTTTTCCTACCTTAGGAGATTTCTACTACAGCATGAATTGACTCCTAAGCTCAAAAACACACTTGCTGAATGAAGTCTTCCCTGACATCTCCTATTGCTTCTCCCATTGCTTCTCCCGCCTTTACAACAGTAAAAGCTTTTACAGGTAAATAAACGGTCATAAAACTATTTACACACCTGGACTGTTGCTTTAATTGCCCCTGCAACGCTCCTCCCCATTAGACTGTGAGCTTCATGAAAGTAGATCTTCATCTTTTGTATCTGGCACATTCAGACACTTAATATATGTTCGTTAGGTTGATCTGAATTAGAAGGAAAGCACCGAATCTCTCCAGAAAGACACAAATGATAAAGAGATTTAGGTAATCTGTGATGTACTAAAAAAAAAAAGTAGAAGTTAAGAAGCAAGAAGCCAAAATTTTCTTTTTGAAATAAATTACTCATATAAAGAATTTTGAAATAAAATACTCATATAAAGAAAAGTGCCTGAAATATTAATGTATTACACAACGAATGATCACAAAATGAACATATCAGACCACTGACCAGGTTAAGAATCAGAACATTCAGAAGCCCCTCTTGTGCCCCCTGCCAAGCGCCCATCTTTATATATTTTCTTTTATATCAGAAAGCCTGACTGAGTCTTTTTTTTTTTTTAATTTTTTTTAATGTTTTATTTATTTCTAGGAGAGAGAGACAGCATGAGCAGGGAGGGTCAGAGAGAGAGGAGTCACAGACTGAAACAGGCTCCAGGCTCTGAGCTGGCAGTCAGCACAGAGCCCGACGCGGGGCTCGAACCCACAAACCGCGAGATCATGACCTAAGCGAAAGTCGGAGGCTTAACCGACTAAGCCACCCAGGCGCCCCTGACTGAGTCTTTAGAGGTTAAAATGTCCCCCTAATATATAATATAAATACTTAATCAACCCATATAAATATTCATTCATCTATTTATTGAAATTATGGGAAATAAATAACTATCCTACCTGCTTTCTTTTTTTTTTTTCCTAATGTTTTATTTATTTATCTTGAGAGAGAGTGTGAGTGGAGGAGGGACACAGAGAAATACGGAATCCAAAACAGGCTCCAGGCTTTGAGCTGGCACAGAGCCTCATGCGATGCTAGAACCCATGAACCATGAGATCATGGCCTGAGCTGAAGTCAAAGGCTTAACTGACTGAGCCACCCAGGCACCCCCCTTTCCCATCCTGCTTTCTTCATGGGCTACCATGGCAACAGAATGTCACTTACCTCCATCCTTTCACTGACATGTACTTTCAAACCCTCTCATCTTCTTAAAGAAATACATTTAACAGCCCACTTCTATGCCTTTATGACTCATTTCTGGGGGTTCTACTTCCTCTTGTGTCTCCTTTAACTATGCATTCTCTGTCCCCATATTCTTCCCAATTGAAATTATCTTCCCGATGGAATTGTGACTCATCTGTCCTCTCTTCTATCTAACCTCTCTATTATTATATGCTTTTAAAGATCTCCAACAGGACTTAAGATTTTGTGGAGTACTTAATATAAGATCCAAACATGAATTCTGTATTTAATTCAGCACATAAAGATGAAGAGAGCACAATATAGGAAGATGGGTCAATGATCTTGTAGAAAAGATGACAAATTTAGAGAAAATGATTTAACCTTTTCTCAGTACCAGGCAAAAGGACATGGAGAAACCAAAACCACTAACAACCTCAAAGGGGTTAATAGTAAGAGTTGTACTGGGGGTACATATGCCATAGTGATATAAACAACACTACTACAGAAGGTTGTAAAAGGTACAATTAACTGAAAATGCTATTTATTAGTCAGCTAGAAGAAAGAAAATAATCAAAAGAACAGACTACTTCTCTGGAAATGTCTCATTTCTTTATGTGTCATTGCATGGCTTTATTGGTTTTATTTTTATTATTATCATTCGTAACGGTTCTTTCCATTTCTTGTCAACCTTATGTCATTTAAAGAGTTGGTATTTGCTGAAATCTGCAATTACAAGATCATGCTAGGAATCAAAGTGCTTCTCTTAAATCTTCATGAGATGCTTCTCATTATATCCTTTAAAATTTTATATTTATATTAAATATAATATATTTATAATATAAATATATTATATTTAATATAAATATATAAATATAAATATATATAATAAATATATTAAAGGATATTATATTATATCCTTTAAAAACATTAAAAAATTGCACTGGTATGTATGTTTGAGCTAGCCTTAGATATTAGGGATAAAAGACTGATCTGGGAAATTCAGTGCTAAGGATCCATGGTGACTACAATTAATAAGAATAAATTCTGGGATCTGACAGCATTCACATAATTTCATAATAGTTTAGTCTAAGTGTCCTTGATAACTTATTCCTCCCATTTGAAAAAATATATAAAGGGTGATGCAGTTACAAAAATCCCATCTACAATAGAAATCCTTAGGGGTGCCTGGGTGGCTCAGTCAGCTGAGTGTCCAACTTCAGCTCAGATCATGATCTCTCAGTTCATGAGTTCGAGCCCCGAGTAGGGCTCTGTGCTGACAGCTCAGAGCCTGGAGCCTGCTTCAGATTCTGTGTGTGTGTGTGTCTGTCTCTGCCCCTCCCCCACTCATGCTTTGTCTTTCTTTCTCTCAAAAATAAATAAACATTAAAAACATTACGTGTCCATTCACATAAGTATATGTTTCCTTGATAGATTTTGAGACCCGTAGAGAAGGAAATGTGTCTTATTCACCCATAGCACCCAGGATGACGCCTAAAATGTAGGGGCCTCAAGGTTCCTAAACTAAAAAATTCAGTGTTAGTTTCAGGATCTCTCCATCAATAGCTACTTCCAACAGCCACATTTTTTTTCTTTTTTTTTTTTTACCAGGGAAGAGAAATTTCTTTGCAATCTTACCTTTCTTGACCATCCCCATTTTTATGCTAAATAGTGATTGCCCTCAAGGTCTACTGCGTTGGTCTCTTCACTGGTCCCAATGCTTCTCTTCTCTATATTTCCCAGCCTATCTTCCTCACTGCCCTGAGGAAACTTTTCAAGTGTCACCTATGTTCCAAGCACCTTGTCAAGCGTTTCAAATACATTATCTTCCTTAATACCCATAATATGCAGCAAAGATGTATTACTGTGGTATTTCAACTTGAGAAAATTAAGGGAGATTAAGTACTTTATTCTAGCAAATATGGTTGTTAAGTGCTAGAGCTGGTATTTAAGCTTTCCTCTTTCTGACATTAGCTGTCCTCACTCTCTTTCTGGTCATGTTATATTCTTGCTTTAAAAATCTCCACTGAAAAGAGTTTTTATTACTGGGTCCCACTTACAGAATAAAATAAACTCCTTGATTTAACATACAAAGAAGAAGAAGTCCTCCCCAATATAACTGCACCTACTTTTCCAGCCTCCTATACCTCTCTACCTGTAGAGTGTATAATAAGCCCAAGCAGGTCTAGACTTCTCACAGCTCCTCAAACTTCCAGGCCTTTCCATAACTCCATGTCTTTGCATGTTTCTCTCTGGGATGATCTTTCTCATCTTTGCCTGACACATTTAACCTTTAAGACTCAACTCGTGTAAAAATCATGGTTTAGAGAAGATTTCCTTGACTTTCTGGGCAGCTGTTTGCTCTATCCTATTGAACACATGAATGTAAAAACATTCCACATCACATTACAACCCATTAAAGAGACCTTTCTGAGGCTTTCATTGTGAAATCTTCTTTTTTTAAATGTTTGTTTATTTTTGAGAGACTGTGAGGAGGTGAGGAAAACAAAAGATCCCAAATGGGCTCTACACTGACAGTGGCGTGCCAGTGAGCCCAATATGGGGCTAGAACACAAAAGCCATGAGATCATGACCTGAGCAGAAGATCCCTACTAAACCACCCAGATGCCCATCACTGTGAAATCTTTAAAACCATAGTCGGGTATGTTTGTTCAAATTGATATCTGTCTTAGTCATTTCAGACTACTATAACAAAACTACCAAAGACTGGTAACAGAAATTTATTTCTCACATTTCTGGAGGCTAGGATGTCCAAGGTCAATGTGTCAGACAATTTGGTTGCTGATCAGAGTCTTCTTACTAAGACTCTTTACATGCCTGAGAGAAACATTTCACTCCTGTCTCTTCTAAGGGCATTAATCCCATTGGTGAGGGCTCCACCCTCATGCCTAAGTAGCTTCCAAAGACTCCACCCCCAAATACCATCGCAACAGGGATTAGGCTTCAACACATGAATTTGAGGGTGAGAGGACATAAACATTTTGTCTACAGCAGTATCTCTAACACGTGGTTTAAAATTTTTGCAGAAGAAGGATGGAAGGATTAAACAGTGGTAACAGAAAAACATTTTCCTGACTTGCCCCCCTTCCTCCTCCCAAGCAGTTAGAAACAACCTTGTTGATGGAAGCAATCTGTTTAGCTTTCAGAATGTGATTGCTTTAGCCTGCATTTTGTAAAATCATTAAGAAGAAGACACAATTAGTAAAGAATAAAAGCCATTCAATCTAAATAAACAAAGCAACAATAATCCAGCTAACCTTTATTTCTCAGTTACGGCAGAATTATTCCGCTTTCATGAGCAAACTCATTTAATCCTTACAACAATCCTAGTAAGTAGTTAATACTGTTATAAACTGCCTTTGGAAACTGAGGAAACTGAGGCACTGAAGATTTCCCTGAATCCAGAGCCATGAAGAAAACATGTCAGAGAAAGAGATTTTCAAAAGATTAAAATTTCCCATCTCTGTTCTAGTTCTTAGGGGAAAGATTTAAATGAGAAGGACCTATGTACGAATAGCCAGTGAGGCTTGTTAAGACTAAGCTAGGCCATAGGAAAATCTATCATGTTTCTATAGAGTGTAGTTAAGGAGGGCAAGTAAGACTCAAATTGTTGTAAGACTTAAATTAAAAGAACACAATGTAAACACAGATTTATCAAGGGAGCTTTTACAGATCCATATCTAACACTATGGTACAGGTTTCAGGGATACAAAAGAACTGTAAAATAGGATTCCAGCCCTGAAGAAAACACACTGTTGTTCAGAAGATGTGACTGTCACACTCAAAATAATTAGATAATAGATGATAAAATCTTAACATTTTGTGGTACAGACAATAAATGCAATTATAGAACAACAAATATATGTTAAACAGTCAAGGTATTTATTTTTAAAGGTAATTTTGAAAAATTGAACTGGGAATTCTTTTTTTCAAATGTTTCCAGAATCATTTCCTCAGAAGAAGTTTTATAAAATAACATTGCTACTCCCATAATAAAACTCCATAAAAATGAAGCTTAAGAGACAAAGAACAAAACTGAAATACAGTACACAGTTCTAGACTGAATTTTGATTAAAAAAAAAACCAACAAGCTTTGTTTCATGGTATGAGTAAAATGGAATAGCATTAGGAAAACTGCCTCAGGAAGTCAGAACACAATATAAATCAGTCAAACTTTCCATACCTTTCTAGTTGCCGGAAATCTTAAAATATCACTCCATTCTGCCTGTGTGTGCAGCTAAGGCAAAGTTTTTAAGGCATTCAAAATATTTTGTAAGGTAGAGATTATATGTTTTATCAAATTAAAGCAACAACTTACATGTTAACCTTATTAATAAATGTCATTTCAAGGAAGGAGAGAGTACATTATAAAAGACATAGGAAGTCTTAAGCAAAATGGAATGAAAGAAGAAAGCCACAGGAAAGGAAATTAACTGAAGTAAAGGGAATAAAAAAAACAAGATGTTTTCTGGCTGTTCAGTATTCAATGGTTTCAAGCTTACCAAAATGATAATTAACTACAGGATCAGAACTACATAGATTAAAAAATAAAAGAACTACCTGGATTTTCCCGCGTGTTGCTGATGTGAAGGGAAGAGGACTTTAGGGGCCAAAGGATTAAATAAAAAGCTGGAAAACAGAGGCAGCTTTGGGAATATGACAGATGATATTCTGGCCAAAAACATTCTAGAACTCAGTTCTTGAACTGAGAAGTTCAGAATTATTCGGTTTAGTTATTGGGCAGCCAGATAGTTCAGAATGGCTTGCTTAATTAGGCATCTCAAAGGTCAGTGCAGTTATTAGGTCCTCTTGAGAAACTTTGCTAAAATAATTTAATGTCTTTGATTAGACTTCTAGGAGTTCATCTTGTTTGCATCCTTAAATTATTACATATTATTTACATATTATTTTATACTTGGATCTTCACGGTCACTATTTTTACTTTCTGTAGGAATATATATATTTTTCTCTCTTTATTCTGTGTGTTTATCTTCTAAATAAAAGGTAGCTTGTTTCCAGGATGGCTACCATCAATTTTTTTCCTTTTCTCTATCTGCCCTCTTGAATCTGGGCTGGTTTTGTGACATCTTTGCCTAAGAGAATATAGTGAATTGATGCTGCATGACTTCCAACACTAGCTCCCAGGTCATGAATCCTCTGCTTGAATCTCTTAGAATGCTTGCTCTTTACGTTGTCTTGCTGTGTGAAGCCAAAGTCACACATGTAGAGTGGCTACATGGAGAAAAGAGAGAAATGCCCCCCACAAGTCTCCAGCTGTTGTAGAAACCCCAGCCCAGGAGCAAGACATGTGGGTTTCAGAGAAGCTTTCAAATGACTCCAGACTCAACCGACCTCAACTAAGAAGTGCTCAGTTCTGTCTGTTAACCCCCTGAGGAGTGAAACATAATAAATTATTGTTTTAAGCTACTAATTTTTAACAGAACAATAACATCATACTCTTTATTTCACTGGGCCCAAAATAAATTGCTATATTTTGTTGTCATTTTTAAGGGCCATAAAATAATACAATAAAAGGGACACATACATGAATATGCTCCAGAAGTTTATATAATGAAAAATGGGTATATATCCTTTTTCATATATAGACTTTATTTTTTATTTTATTTTAAAAAAATGTTTATTTATTTTGAGACAGAGTGAGAAAAGGTGAGCAGAGGAAAAAGGCAGAGAGAGAGAGAGAGAAGGAGAGAGAGAGAATCCCAAGCAGGCTTCTCACTGTTAGCACAGAACCTGACTTGGGGCTCCATCTCATGAATGGTGAGATTATAACCTGAGCCAATATCAAGAGTCAGATGCTTAACTGACTGAGCCACACAGGCATCCCTAGACTTTCACTGTTGGAGCAGTTTTTAGTTCATAGCAAAATTGAGTGGAAAATATGGAGCATTCCCATAAATCCCCACATATTCACAGAACTCTCCCACTATGAACATCTGTGCCATGGGTGGTATATCTGTTATAATGGATGAACTTACACTGTCACATCATCATCACCCAAATCCATAGTTTACATTATAACTCCGGTGATGTATGATTTATGGGTTTTGACAAATGTATAATGACATGTATCCTCTATTATGGTATCATATATGATAATTTCCTTGCCTTCAAAATCCTCTGTGCTCTCCCTATTTATCCCTGCCTTGCCTCTAACCCTAGGCAACCGCTGATATTTCTTCTGTCTATATAGAGTTTTGCCTTTTTCAGAATGTCATACAGTTGGAATCATATAGTATATAGTGTTTTCAAATTGGCTTCTTTCACTTAAAATATGCACTTAGGGTTCTTTCATGTCTTCTCATGACTTGATTGTAAATTCTTTTTGAAAGAACACTCTCATGTTTTCTTATCCCTGACTCGTTCCTTAAATCCTTTTAAATTTAGTTTCTGTTATTACTCTTCTATAGAACCTCATGCACTTAAAGGTCATGAAAGATTTCTTACTTTCTTTTTTTTAAATTTTTTTAATGCTTTATTTATTTCTAGGAGAGAGAGACAGCGTGAGCAGGGGAGGGTCAGAGAGAAAGGGAGTCACAGACTCTGAAACAGGCTCCAGGCTCTGAGCTGGCAGTCAGCACAGAGCCCGACGTGGGGCTCGAACCCACGAACTGCGAGATCATGACCTAAGCGAAAGTCGGATGTTTAACCGACTAAGCCACCCAGGCGCCCCAGATTTCTTACTTTCAAAATCCATCCTTTTCTACAGCACTGACTGTTGCTTCCCACTCTCTCCTTAAATTCTCGCCTATAGGTTTTATGAAACTGTTCATTTCCTTCTCTTCAATCTTTCTGTCTCCTTCCTTTCATATAACCATCCTACACAGTCTTCAAGGCTAGGTACTCCCCAAAAGGCTGTTTTAGCCTTGGCCATACCCCCATTACTATCTCAGCATCTCCTTCTCTCATACCCATATTATCTTTCATGTAAAAATATCTAAGAATAATCTTTGATAGTTTGCTTATTACATTCATCCAATTACCAACACCTGTCAGTTCTCCCTCGTTGTTACATCTTGTAACTGTTCCTTCTTTCCATTTCTTTAATCTCTTTCCTAGTTGAGAACCTTTAACTCCTGTTTAGATAATGGCAATGGACTTATAGCCAATATATCTCTGGTTATGACTGTTTACTTCTAGCTCATTTTATTCCTTCCTGCTAGATTAATTTTCCTGGACTGTCATGCTGATTAATGCCTTACTTCAGTGTCATTTGAAGTATAAATGTGTATTTAGGATGATTGTGAAAAACTGTTGTTTTTAGACATAATTATGAGTAACTTGTAACTAGATAAAAACAATTAAATAAATTAACATCTGATGAAAATGTATCAGATGAAATAAAAGGACATCATATTCAATAAACTGAGTGTCAGGAGAGGAAGAATTAGATGACACAGAGATGAATGTTGTATCTCTTTGAGCCAACAAATATCTATAAGATTTTGAGTTATAATGCAAGGCAGAATAATATACTATATACTAATTATATTTATATTAGTACTTTTGTACTGGCATTCTAACTTTAATAAAGTTTTTATTATTTTATTCAGTTTGGGCAATGAGTGTTTTGTGAAAATACCCTATTTGGTATTATTCACATCTAGACAGGATGTCTTATGAAGCAAAATTTTATTTCCTCAAAATTTCCTCAAACTATGGAAAAAGCTACAGATTCATGCATAATATACATAAGTTATCTTTGAGTCCAAATGAAGCATGTGTAAAGAAAAGTTGAAAAAATTAGAGAAACAGCAAATATTCAAAATACTCTTAGAAATTTTTTACGTATATGACTAAGTTTAATTTGAGTACATGGAGGTTACAAATTCAACTTAAAATCTTGCCAAATTTGTATCCTTTCTATAGCTGATGAAGAATGCTAGAGCTTTTTCCCAAATAGAGTGCTAGGTACAAAGTCCCTTCTAGAAAACATATCAGTGAAAACCTCTTTTCTTTCATTGTATTTTGTATTACACAAAAAAGAGTAATGGTCATTTTAAAATGTGTTACTTCAGCTTCATGTGTATTGGACATTTTGGAAGAAGAACCAGCCAGCAATAATTTTTAATGGATAGCATGGTGTATGAAGGATGAATTCAATTGTGCTCCTGTTTTACTTGTTTGCTGAGAGATTTCTGGGTCTTGGTCAACTAATAACAGTGAGTTGGACTGAAAGAATACTAATAGAATGGAAAGTCAGCAAAGAAAAATATCATCTAGTTGTCATCGACACTAAAACAAATGCGATTGTCTGCTGTCAACTTGGCATCACTGCTTTCCCACTTATGATCCATGCACTTCAGAGGAAAAACAGAACTATAGTTCCCAGAACCCACCTCCCCAGTTAGCTCCAGGTCCTAGTCTGCCAGGAACAGGCACTTATGTGACATTGGAAAGGGAAGGAGCAGAAGCTATTATTCAAGCAGGGCAGTGACAGATAGATGTGTGGGCTGACAATAGAAAGGAGGTTCACAGCAGCTTATGGATGAGTTCCAGCCAATTATCCTTTTTGGTTCCATAGACAATGGAGATGGCCTGTGGTAGCTGCTTGAGAATGATCTGTTTGAATGCTGCAAGCTTATATAGCTGGTAGAGCTTCCTGGAGATTGAGGGAAATAGAGGCTCCCAAGAAAGTTTGGGGAACCAACTGCCTGGGCAATGTAAGCTGAGATTATTGGCAACAGCTTCCCTGATCTTTAATCTCCCAACCCTTCCAATGGTTGTAGAAGCCTCGAATTTCCATATGAAAACTCTTCCTGTTGAGTCCACATACAGTAGCTCTCGTTTTTTCTAGATGAACTTTATTTAAGAGAATGTGGAAGTTACTATGCATTGTCCACACTGTTTTGATAGGGTGTTCAAAATTACTATGAACTTGAGGTTAAGTGAAAAAAAATTACTATGCATTGTAATAGAGTAATAGAATTATTAACCAAAACCATCAAAACATACTACATATGAGAGACCTTTTTTTTTTTTTACTTTGAGAGAGAGAGAGCTCAAAAAAGAGGGGCAGAGCAAGAGGGAGAGAATGTTAAACTTATCATGGAGCCCAACACTGGGCTCAATCCCATAACCCTGGAATCGAGACCTGAGCCAAAATCAAGAATCAGATGCTCAACTGACTGAGCCACCCAGGTGCCCCACAGGAAGGATTTTTAAACTAACTTGTCATGTACTTACAAATGTTTAAACAAGATGGAATAGGAGCTGTAACATTTAAAAGTGGTGTTTGAACAAAAGAAAGCCTTACAAACTTTCCATATAAAAATATTAACTTAGCTGGCTTTATAAAACTAAATACTGGCTACTATCAGAGAAGTAATTTATCTGCTGGAAACTCCTAATGAAATAACCAAACTGATATGCCTCGGGAATATAAATGTTTCTTAGGTAATATGTGCTAAATATTCTATTATTTACTGCAGATGTAAATTCTTTAACCTTCTTGATTTGTATTGTAAAGGGCTTTCTAAAAACACTCTTAACAATCCATACTTCTACTTGCATTGTTTGAGAACGTCCATTTCACCATATCCTTGCCTATATTACGATAATTTTTTGAGCTTTTTAGCTAGTAAGATTTCAATAGCATTTTAAAGAAATTTGTTTCTCTTGGCCTTTGAGTTATCTGGCATTTATAATATTCGTCTTATCTATATAAGAAAACACAAATCTAAACACCAGGAAAAATGATATTATTCTTGGTTCTGTTGTAGATTTTTCAATCAGGCCAAATATTTGTGTTTTTAGCTAAAAAAAATTTTTTAAAAGAACTGTTTGCCCTCCTTCCCCCACTTTAAGCAGCCTCTGTGCTCAACATGAGGCTCAAATTCACAACCCTGAGATCAAGAGTCTCATGCTGTACTGACAGAGCCAGCTAGGAGCCCCAGCCCTAACTCCTCTTTCTCAAAGTAGTTAACATTTAAAAATAAGAACAGAGGACAGTGGATACATTTAAATATGTTAAATTGAAAGCAAATATTCACTGGCTTATTTAGGTTTGTTGGGACTCAAGTGTAAGGAACCAAGTCCTCACCGTCTGGTGGGGACACAGGCTAGCACGCAGATCAATGCACTTCTATTAGTCTCTATCCAAAGCATTTGGGCCACAAGTGTTTCAGAACCAATACTCTGGATTTTTAGAAAAGTAAAAAATATATATAACATTTAATACATAACACCCCTGATAGAGCCTAGGGCAGCCTTCCATATGCATATATGGTAACATTTCTGTAGTAAAACATAACATAAATAGCCTCATGTCAGTTCAGGTCAGGTTTTGCTGCCAAATAAGGCTTGGCACTGATCATAAAACAAACTTTTGGTTTTCAGAACTGCAGATAAGTACTGTGGACTTGGAAAATGGCATCATATGTCCTAGGATAGAGGTAAAAACAGAGTACTATGGGAGTATATAGGTATGGTAGCCAACCCAGGCTGGCAGGGGGCAGGTGTATTGGTGGAGAGAATTTATTTATTTATTATTTTTTAAAAATCTACCATTGTTTATTGCAAACATAGAAATGCAATCATTTGTTCTTTTGTTCAATCATCAGCAACTTTTTTGTAGATTTCATAATGCTTTTTTTAAAAAATTTATATTATTGCATATACTGCAATAATGATTTCAGGAGCAGATTCCAGTGATTCATCCCCTACATATAACACCCAGTGCTCATCCCAACAAGTGTCTTCCTTACAGCCCCTTGCTCATTTAGCCCATACCCGCACCCTCAACCTCTTCCAGCACCCCTCAGTTTGTTCCCTATATTTAAGAGTCTCTTGTGTTTTATCCCCCTGTTTTTATATTATTTTTGCTTCCCTTCCCTTATGCTCATCTGTTTTGTATATTTAATTCTAGTCATATGATATTTTTCTTTCTCTGACTGACTACTTTCATTTAGCATAAAATCCTCTAGTTCCATCCATACTGTTGCAAATGGCAAGATTTCATTCTTTTTGATTGTCAAGTAATACTCCACTATATATATATATGTGTCTCTCTCTCTCTCTATATATATATATATACACACACACACACACCACATCTTCTTTATCCATTCATCTGTTGATGAACATTTGGGCTCTTTCTATACTTTATTGTCGATAGTACTGCTATAAACATTGGGGTGCATGTGCCCTTTTGGAACAGCACACCTGTATCCCTGGGATAAACACCTAGTACTGCAATTGTTGGTAATTCTATTTTTAACTTTTTGAGGAACCTCCATACTGTTTTCCGGAGTGGCTGCAACAGTTTGCATTCCCATCAGCTGTGCAAAAGAGTTCCTCTTTCTCCCCATTCTCGCCAACATCTGTTGTTGCCTGAGTTGTTAATTTTGGCCATTCTGACTGTGTGAGGTGGTATCTCATTGTAGTTTTAATTTGTATTTCCCTGATGATGAGTGATGTTGAACATTTTTTCACTTGTCTGTTAGTCATCTGGATGTCTTCTTTGGAAAAGTGTCTCTTCGTGTCTTTTGGCCATTTCTTTAATGGATTTTATTTGTTTTTTTGGAGTGTTGACTTTGATAAGTTCTTTATAGATTTTGGATACTAACCCTTTATCTGATATGTCATTTGCAAATATCTTTGATGGAGAGAATTTATAAATTGGCTCATAAGTGCCAATGAAATAAAAATTTTTTACTGCATTATTGTTCAAGAGAGCTATGAGAGAGGTTGGGGAAAAGATAATAATCTGGTGATGAACTTTGAGAGACTGCTGTTGAGTTTTCGTACTTGATTGCTGTTTTACAAACTGTCAGACTTCCTATTGTTGTGTTAAAAAGTTAACAATAAAAGCATTATCATCTGGTCTCTTCAATTTCCCTACTGACAGAATGAAAAATATTGCAAACAACACAGTTACGAGTAGCAATGTCTTCATTTAAACACTCAACTATTTCTAGTATGTCTATGCCATAGTTCAAAGTTTTTATGCTTTCTTACTGTTCAGTTGGTCTCTGGCCCCAGGCAGGCTCTCTCCTATCCTACCATACAGGTGATTATCTCATTCACTCCATGCCTGAAACCTTCAAGAGTTCCTTGTTAGAAAGAAAATTCTCTCCCTCTCTCTCATATATATGATATACTATATAGACAAGGAGTGAGATAGCATCTTAGACACGAACTTGGGTAAAAGCAAGAATACAAGGAAACTTTATCAGGATTGAAAACTGGATGGTAAAAGGGCAGGAAGGGCAAACAGGATGAAGACCCAAGCTCGGGAGAGATGTATGAAGCAATATGAAGCAATATGAGTCAGGCCAGGCAAGAGCGTATGCTGAACATGGCATTTGGAACTGAAGTGTATGGGAAGCAGATCCAGAACTAGAATCCTTTTAACATGAACCTAGAATATCTCAACATGTGAACTATTTGTATGTGAAGAGTCATTTCTAAAGTTTGTTTTCTTTAGTATTTTTAACATTCCTTTTTTTCCCAGTCTAATCTGCATAAATTATTGGCATTATTTTTCAAGGTGGGTTTTATTAAATGATTCAGCACATAAGGGAAATATTGAGGAGAGCTGTTAGAAAAGAAAATCAGAAAAATCTGAAAAGTAGGGTTTTACTTTCTTGTCTACTGAGCTTATTGGATGCAAAAAGTATGTTTTAAAAATTGCACAAACCTCTAAAAGTTTAATAGATGCACCTTTAAAATACTTAAAAGATTTAGGGCATTCCATGGTTGCTCCATTGCAATGTGTTTACAAATACAAAATTCAGAACAACAGCTGTTGATTTTTCCTGGTTGGGATAGTTAGCTCACTGAATAGGAAAACTTCAAAGATGGTCATGTGAATTATGACTATGTAAACTAGAGGAGCTTGGCCAAATATAAAAAATGCAAAGTCTGTTTCATTTCTTGTTTCTCACCTCAGACTCTAATCTAAATGCAAGGACAGAGGACAGCATGTAAGGCCCCTTTCCCATTTTGTTTATGCTCTAAAAGATGATGAACTCTAATTCTGTTATAGCCTCTTTATTGCTTTTAGGTAAATTGTTCACCTAATTGGGAATTTATTTCAGTGACAATTTAAAAAATATGTTTCAAATGGAACCTAATTTTCCTAAGCTAAGGTTGATATAAAGCTTTAATTGTGAGTATATGGGCTGTAGGGTGGTGGGAGGGGCTTATAAAATGAGGGATTAAATTCCTTCTTTGTGCAAACATGGGGCTGCACTCCCTGAAATAACCTTGTATTTTCAACACTGTAATAGTCCTGCGAGATAGGTTTTAAAGATTAGGAGAATAAGGCTCAGAGGTGGAACCTCTTCTAAGATCCAGTTCAGAGGAGGCCCAGTCAAAACCAGAATCCAGATTCTTGTTTCTCTGCACAGTAGGCTTTCATACCATATATAGTTCAAAATGTGAAATGCATTTTCTCAAATATATTCCCTCAAACAAATACTTATGAAGTAGTGACTTAGTCTCCTTAGAGAGGTACTTGCTGAGTGCCAGGCACTGCGCAGGGATACAGGCATGCACAAGTCAGGCAACAATCCTGGACGTTATGGACTACATTTATGTGGAGAATAGAAAAATAAATAAAAGAAATAAGTAAAATATGTAAGATATCAGATGGTGGAAATACTATGAAGAAAACTAAAGGAAGAAGGGACCAAAGGTACAAAGCAAAGGGAGACTAAATTTATGTTTTTTGAATTTTTTAAAATGTTTTATTTATTTCTAGGAAAGAGAGAGAGAGACAGCATGAGCAGGGGAGGGTCAGAGAGAGAGGGAGTCACAGACTCTGAAACAGGCTCCAGGCTCTGAGCTGGCAGTCAGCACAGAGCCCGACGCGGGGCTCGAACCCACGAACCGCGAGATCATGACCTAAGCAAAAGTTGGACGCTTAACCGACTAAGCCACCCAAGGAGCCCGACTGTAAATTTAAATGTTGGTCAGAATAACCACCCTGATGAAAGGCATTTGAACAAAAACTTGAAGGAGAGAGAGACTGTTATGGGTATCCATGGGAGACCATCCTGGGGAGGAAACAGGTGCAAAATCCTGCTGTGAGAGTGCATCTAACCTGCTCAAGGAAAGCAAGATGGGCAGTGTGGCTGAGCAAGTGGGCAGTTCAGAGGGTACAGGAGATTAGGCCAGTTTGTGCCAGGCCTGGATTTTACTCTATGTGAGCTGGAAGCCATGGGGGAAGTTTTTTTAAATTTTTTAATTAATTTATTTATTGGGAAAGGGAAAGAAGAGGAGAATCAGCAGGGGAGGGGCAGAGACAGAGGGGGACAGAAGATCAAAGAGGGCTCTGTGCCTACAGCAAAGAGCCCGGTGTGGGGCTGGAACTCACACACAGTGATATCATGACCTGAGCCCAAGTCAGATGTTCAACCGACTGAGCCCACCAGGCACCCCAGCCATGGGAGAGTTTTGAGAAGAGTGACAGCATGTGGATCGCATTATAGTTGAATCATGTTGGCTGCTCTTTGAGAATAGTCTGGAGGTGCAATGGTGGAAGCAAGATGACTGGTTAGGAATTTCCAACAATAGTCAAAGTGAATGTCAGGAGGCCAGAGAGACAGAGGAGACTGTCTTGATAAGTTAGTAATTCTGGATAGATTTTGAAGGTGGGGGTCAAAGGATTTCTCGATGGTTTGCATGTGGGTGTGAGAAAAGAGAAGAGGAGTCAAGGATGACTGCAAAACTTTTAGGTGAGCACCTACCTCATGAAGTTGTCATTCACTGAAGTGGGGAAGGCTGTGAAAGCCACAGATTTGTGGAAAGATCAGGGCGTTTGCTTTTCGACATGTTGGGTTTGAGATGGCCATTTAAGATGGTCAGGTACAGGTCAAGCAGGCAGTTGGGTACACAAGTCTGGTGTTTAGGAATGAGGTTGGGACTGAACATATTTGGAAGGTCAACAGTGTATATATGTTTTTGAAGCTCCAAGACTGAATGAGGTCACCAGGGGAGAGATTATGGATAGAGAAGGGGCCAGAGGACTGAGCCCTGAGCAGAGGCGTCAGTGGAATGCAAGATGAACTCTTTCCAATGCTGTTTGCTCAACTCAGATGAGGGTTGAAAACTGGTCCCTGTGCAGAGCCATGTGAAAGTCATTGGTGAGCTGACAAGTGCGGTGTTGGTGGGACAGTGGTTCGCTGGAGTGGAGTGGGTTCAAGGACAAGGGAGAGGGAGAAGTAGGAGACAGCAAGTAGTCAATTTCTATGTAATTATCATATTTTCGTGTGGTTGTTGACTATAATAAAGTTTTAGGGGGCACCTGGGTGGCTTAGTTGATTGAGTGTCCAACTTTGGCTCAGGACATGATCTCACGGTTTGTGGCTTTGAGCCCTGAGATGGGCTTTCTTCTGCCAGCACAGATGCCACTTCAGATCCTCTGTCCACCCCAGCTCTCTGCCCCTCCCTGGCCTGGACTCTCTCTAAACCAACCAAACAACCAACATAAAGTTTTACTAACTATTACAAGAACTGAATCATTACTGAATGCCCCTTGTATTATAGGCTCTGTTCTATGCACTTAATACATTAAAAAAAAAAAAAAAAAAGAATTATTCCTTCCAACAAAATGCAGTTCACAAATGGGAAAAGTGATATTAAAGATGTTAACTTTCCCAAGTCACATGTGTGGTAAATTTGAATTTAGGTCTGACTCCAACCTTCATCCTTAACCACTGTGCAACATGGCCTTTAACTATGACATAGCTGCATTATGTAGTTGCTTAAATATTAAACAGCCACATAAAAGTGATTTTTTTCTGAGGTTAAAAACTAGCTTGGAAATGTCAAAAAACAAAATTTAACTGAAAAATTTTAAAGACCTTATTGTTTTTTTTTCAACAATTCATAAACGAGGTGACATACCACCTAACAAATAAAAAGAAACTCTGAGGAGCTAGACAAAACAGAAGATTTTTATTGGCAGAAGGAGGCATGACAAGAAACTTTCTAGCCAAGAGTGGATTTTTTTTTTTTATATTTTTTATTTATTTCCAGGAGAGAGAGAGAGACAGCGTGAGCAGGGGAGGGTCAGAGAGAGAGGGAGACACAGACTCTGAAATTGGCTCCAGGCTCTGAGCTGGCAGTCAGCACAGAGCCCGACGCGGGGCTTGAACCCACAACTGCGAGATCATGACCTAAGTGAAAGTCGGACGCTTAACCGACTAAGCCACCCAGGCACCCCAAGAGTGGATTATTTTAGACAAGGTCACCTTCCTTGGGGAAGGCAGGGGTCTATCAGACAGACTACCTCACTAGTGCTGACTAAATCATTCCAGATTGACTGGCCTGAGATTCCATTCTTGGGAGAGATTGAAGCTGTCATTAAGAAAGGTATTAAGTCTTGGTTTGGTGACATGGGATTGACACAAGTGACTCCATTTTGGACCTACTGTATATTTTTTAACAGAAGAAGGAATGCAGGGGCGGCTGGGTGGCTTAGTCGGTTAAGCGTCCAACTTTCGCTTGGGTCATGATCTCGCGGTTCATGGGTTCGAGCCCCGCGTCGGGCTCTGTGCTGACTGCCAGCTCGGAGCCTGGAGCCTGTTTCAGTCTGTGACTCCCTCTCTCTCTGACCCTCCCCTGCTCACGCTGTCTCTCTCCCTCTCTCCTAGAAATAAATAAAAAAAAAAAATTAAAAAAAGTTTTTAAATTAAAAAAACGGAAGGAATGCAGAAAGGTAAACAAATGCCTTCCTCCTCATTGTTCAAGGTATTTATTTTTTGTTTTTTTGTTTTTTTTATTTTAGAAAGAGAGAGAGAGCATGAACATGGGAGAGGGGCAAAGGAAGAAAGAGAGGGAGAGAGAGAGGGAATCCTAAGCAGGCTCCGCATTCAGCACAGAGCCTGACACAGGGCTTGATCCCGTGACCCTGGATAGAATCATGACCTGAGCCAAAATCAAGAGTCACAAGCTCAATGGATTGAACCACCCAAGCACCCCTGGTCAAAGTATTCTTTATCTCTGTCAGATACAAGAGGCAGAGCTGAACAAGGTTCATCATTTCAGCTGTCAGCCAACTCACAGCAAGTCACCATCCATGAAACCCTTTTTTTTTTCTTTTAAATACATGTTTTTTGTTTTTTGTTTTTTGTTTTTTTCTAGGAGAGAGAGAGAGACAGCGTGAGCAGAGGAGGGTCAGAGAGAGAGGGAGTCACAGACTGAAACAGGCTCCAGGCTCCGAGCTGGCAGTCAGCACAGAGCCCGACGCGGGGCCCGAACCCACGAACCGCGAGATCATGACCCAAGCGAAAGTCGGACGCTTAACCGACTAAGCCACCCAGGCGCCCCTATGAAACCCTTTTTAATACCAAATGGTTTGATGAGCCAATTTTGGGAATATTGTTAAATCAAACAACTTGGAAAGAAATTCAGCCCTATGAGCATTAGTGAAAAAGGAGGATCGATGTATGTCTATAAACCCAGTAAAACACAGACAAGGAAAGAGAATAGCTTTTTTCCTTATCTGGTCATCTATTTGCATGATGAAAAGAGGTGGTACTTATTTACCCCTCAGCAGAGAAGGGTTTTGAAAGGGACAAATTTCACAATACCCTTCAGGCCCACTCCTTTTCCACACTCTCCATTTAATTTTGACTAATATTTTAATTTACCCTTAGAGTCAGCTGTTGAACCCTCTGTCTTGGGCTCAGTGGGATAAGACAAAAATGACATCACACAGAATTGTAATGAACCACCATGCAGCTCTCAAGATAAACACCTGAGTGTTATGTCTCTGTTCTGAAAGCCTGAGCTTTTTAATTCTGTTACACCTGGGTCCAATACTTAGGGAAGAAAGCATTAAAGTATAAAATAGATCTTCATTAGAAACTTCTGAAAATAGGGGTGCCTGGGTAGCTCAGTCGGTTAAGTGTCCGACTTCAGCTCAGGGCATGATCTCACAGCTTGTGAACTTGAGCCCATCATCAGGCTCTGTGCTGGCAATTAAGAGCCTGGAGCCCGCTTTAGGTTTTGTGTCCCTTTCTTGCTCCCCTTACCCGCACATGCTCTGTCTGTCTGTCTCTCTCAAGAATAAATAAATGTTACAAAAAATTTAACAAAAGTTACAAGAAACTTCTGAAAATAGCATCATTATTTTCTGTTGTGGTACAAGGGAACAAAAACACTGCAGATCAATATTATAGTCACATATTAAGGGGAAAAAACTAGAAGAGCCAAGTAATAATAAAGAGTAACAAATAGGGGCTCCTAGGTGGCTCAGGTGGTTAAGCACTGGACTCTTGACTTCAGCTTAGGTCAGGATCTCAAGGTTTGTGGGACTGAGCTCTCTGTCAGATTTTGTGCTGACAGTGTGGAGCCTGCTTGGGATTCTTTCTCTCTCTCTCTCTGACTTTCTCAGTGCCACTCTCCTATTCCTATGCCCTCTCCCTTGTCCCCAAATTAATAAACCTGTTTTTTTAAATAGTAACAAATACTAAGGTGATCTTACAAATTAGGGAATGTTTGTAAAATCATTTGGGAAGTTTTTAAGAGTTAACAGACATGAGCTAGCGTTACCAGGTAAACAATTAAGGGATATCACGGCTACAACCTAGAGTCTATTGACCAGGCACTTACTTTTAGTTTTATGGAACTAAAGGCTTCTTAGTGAAAACATTTGCACTTGTAAAGCACTTCTCATTCTTAAAAAAAAGCTATATATGTACAAGGAAAGAAATTACAATATTATAACACTGTAAACTGTGCAAAGTATTTGACTGGTAGGCCCTCAATTCTTTTCCTCGAAGACAACCATAGTTTCTAGTTTCTTATGGATCCTTCCATATATATACATATCTATTCATATCTCTTACCTATATCTCTGGAATAAAAATAATTGGTTCTTACCTGATAGTCTTCCTTTACTCTTTCACATTCTGTAGATTTTGATATCATAATCATACTCTATTCTGAAAAATAAAGAGCATTAGTTTTTACTCTGAAAACATTCAAACAATTCATAACTATGTAAATATTTAAGTTGCAGTTTTATCTTCAAAAATTCGCTTTACAATTTACCAAGGCACTGTGCCTGACACTGTTAGAGGTCAAAACGTTAAGATCAGTGTTTGCCCAGACAAAGTCCTGAAATGTTTGCCGCTCAGGGATCCTTCGCTCACTGCACTCAGTAGGTAGTCAAAACCCGGTGAGAGAGCAATGCTGACTAATTTAACATTGGGCTTTTGATGGAAACTGCTTTCCTGAACAGACCTCACAGAAGTTGTGTTAGGTGACTTGCCTCTGATTCCTGAGTCTTTCTTCTTTTTGTAGTCCTTACATAGTTTGTGAATCCAGCGAACATTTCAATACAAAACTGAAATATACAAGTTGGAGGGGGAGAAAAAAAATGAAGGTCCTAGATCCTTTGGATATGAAGCTTCAATCTGAGGCCCAGAAATGTAGTGCATTATGTTTACTGTTTCATTTCTCCCCGGGGCACCAGGAGTGTGTTTCCCTGACTTGCCTGGACGTTCCAGCATAGACAGGTCTGGCCAGAGGGTTTTCAAACTCCTTTGGTGGCTGGAGAACACTTCAGTGACTCAGGGCCTTCCTTTTGGCTACTGGTCTTCCAAAACATGTTTATGTTTTAACAATAAGCTGGTAGTTTTTGGGGTCTTTGGAAAGAATAAAATGCAACCTCTTAGAGACGTAGGGGAGGAATCTTTGAAAAATAAAGATTCACCATATTTATGTTATCAGTTTTATAATTTAATGGGAGAAAGGATAAAACACAACTATTACGAACAGTTAAAATAACATTACATTTACACATAGCTGACGTATTTCAGGAAAGTGTGTGCAGAGCCCTCTGACATAGGACTTCCTCTTACTCCTATGTCCCCACTACCCCCCTTCCTAAAACAAGAAGCCCATTGACCTCATTTGTTTCTGAAATGGCTAATTTTTTTTTAACTGAAACTTTCTCACTGAAAACATTTTGCTATGGCTACATAATGAAAACGCAGCCATCACTGTATAAAAAAATTTTTTTCCAAATATTCATATGGGTTATTTGGGACCAGGAAGAAAAAACAATAGCCAATTGCATTTTTCCCTTTTTATCTAATTGTTTTTGGTTGTGGAAAGACATAGGCAAAGCTTGGCTGAATACCAATCATTCATTCTCTATGGCTTCTCTTAAGGTTTCCCCTGCAGAGTGTGCTGGAATAAAGAAGTTCAAACTGACATTAGAAATAATGCAACTAATGATAGTATTTTAACTGAGAAAAGAATTTCTGGGATTCTGTAAAGCTGGAGAAAAAGAACTGAAAAATGGGATGAAATGCAGTTTGTCAGATACATAGGATACAGGATGAAAAAGATCATGGATTCCAGTATAAAACAAGAATATATTAGGGAGGGCACTTGTTAGGAGGTGCACTGGGTGTTATATGTGAGTGATGGATCACTAAATTCAACTCCTGAAATTATTATTACAGTTGATGTTAACTAACCTGGATTTAAATTTAAAAATAAATTAAAAGGGGTGCCTGAGTGTCTCAGTCAGTTAGTTAAGCATTTGACTTTGGCTCAGGTCATGATCTTGCAGTTTGTGGGTTTGAACCCTGCATAGGGCTCTGTGCTGACAGCTCAGAGCCTGGAGCCTGCTTCAAATTCTGTGTCTCCCTCTCTCTCTTTCCTTCCCCTTCACCCCACTTATGCTCTGTCACTGTCTCTCTCTTAAAAATGAATAAAAATTTAAAAATTGTTTTAAAAATTAAAAAAATAGAAATAAATTAAAAATAAAAATAAGCTTTCAAGTTAGATACAGCAATACTTAGCTAATCTCAAATAATCTAATTTCAAAATCTTATTTACATTCAACTCCTTCTTATTCAAAAGTTATATTAAAAGTCAATGGATTTCTAAGGGTGCCTGGGTGGCTCAGTCAGATGAGTGTCCGAATTCAGCTCAGGTCATAATCTCACAGCTCATGAGTTTGAGCCCCGCATTGGGGCCTCTGCTGTCAGTGCAGAGCCCACTTCAGATCCCCACATTGTCACGCTCTCCCTTTCTCAAAAAATAAATGAAATAAATGAACATTAAAAATAAAACAAAACAATAATATGAAGCTACTTAAGTTAAATGAAAAGAGGGGGAAAAAAGATGCAATCATACCTGATGCTACTTCTTGATGCTTATATAAATCCAATCCTGGACTTAAATATGGTGCAGAAATAAATAATGGGTTGACTTCTACTTTGCTCTACACTACAGACAGTGTACAACGTACAGTGTACGGGAAAAACTTCTAATCCCTGTTTCCTTTCTTTTCTAGAGGACAGCTTGTTGCTTTTCACTCCTTGGGAAAAAAAAAACTACCAGATTTGTGAGGGCTGCTGTCCCCTCACTTCATCCCTAGACCCAGTTTAAGCTTTAACCCTCATCCCTGCAAAGAGTACAGCATTTCAATTCATTTCAAAGCATAGGATTGGTGCCGATGAAAATGGGGCCAAAATAAAAACGGAGAGATTAGTTATGTTGAGGAATGCCCATTGTGAATACTGCAATGAACCCTGAACCAACCAGCCAGTGCCCACTGAAGCTGCCTGCTGATAGTTAACAGGAAATTGTACAAAGTACAGTACTGGAACAGAGGGGAATGTAGTATGTGTCATCGACTTTGAAGATGGAGAAAAAAAATTCTGTGTAAAATAAAGTAAGGAATTTCCAAAGAAAATAGAGATTCGGACATTCAAATATATATGCACTGTCCACACCCACACAAACTGGGTGAATAAAAAAGAACTCCTTATGTGCCAAATACAGGGCTGTACTTTCCTACAAGACACATAATAAGCTATATGCCCTGCCCATGACAGTGAAGACAATTGTCCTGAAGATCCGGTCACTAAATGCTTAAAAAAAAAAAAAAATCTGAGGATAATTACATCAGCATATGGACTCTGGAAAATTTCTTCTACCGTAATAAGTTCAGATGGACATTTCCTGTTTCACGTTTCTAGTACACGTTGTCTTTTAGACAATAACAGTGTGAAACAATAGTTTGGCATGAGTTCAATGCATACTAAGAAATGCCCTGACCCTTGAAGGCTGAGATGAGTCAGCCTTAAATGGCAAAAAGAATAAAATTTGAGAAGCCAACACCTCTCTGACTTCAATCTTGCAAGTTTCTTTACTGGGAAAGAGTTGTGACATTTAACATTTACACTTACATAGACAGCATTTAGGCTTGTGTCTGCATAACCTGGCTTAAAACTATTGTTTGTAAGGCAAAACTGCAGTATAGACAAAGGATATATTGGCAATTCCTCTCAAACTGTCAACAAGGACCAGCCTTTGCGTCCACTGTTCGACCTCCTACCCCTCTTCTGAGTAGTCAGTTGAGGTGGAAATGAGCTTCCCTAGCATCACCAGACTTTGCAAACCTCTGGGAATCCTCACCCTTTTGATGGGCCTTACTACTAATTTGAACACCATGAGACAGAGACAGCCAGTACCGGGCCCTTCTGAAACTTGGTAGTTCATACATCCATCTTTTCTAACGTCCGACTGGGACCCTCAGCACATGTTGGCATCAAAGCAACCTATGCCAATTTAATAACATTTGGGCCAGTCGTTTCCTAAATTTTTTTTTTTAATGTTTTATTTATTTCTAGGAGAGAGAGAGAGAGAGACAGCGTGAGCAGGGGAGGGTCAGAGAGAGAGGGAGTCACAGACTGCAACAGGCTCCAGGCTCTGAGCTGGCAGTCAGCACAGAGCCCGACGCGGGGCTCGAACCCACGAACCGCGAGATCATGACCTAAGCGAAAGTCGGACGCTTAACCGACTAAGCCACCCAGGCGCCCTGGGCCAGTCGTTTCCAATGACATCTCTCCTCTCTAAGTGTTCTGCTACTCATTAAGAAATAGATGAATATCTGGGGAAAAAAAAAAAAAAAGAAAGAAAGTAGATGAAGAGGGGCGCCTGGGTGGCTCAGTCTGGTTAAGCTTCTGACTTCAGCTCAGGTTATGATCTCACGGTTCGTGGGTTCGTGGGTTCGAGCCCTCCATCGGGCTCTGTGCTGACAGCTCAGAGCCTAGAGCCTGTTTCGGATTCTATATCTCCCTCTCTCTCTGACCCTCCCCTGCTCATTCTGTCTCTCTCTCTCTCTCTCAAAAATAAAAATAAAATATTAAAAAAAAAAAAAAAGAAAGAAAGTAGATGAAGAGAGCATCCTGAAATCGGGCCGAGCCTGCAGAGGGGTTAACAGTGGGACCAGCAGAATCTGAGATGAGAAGTTGTAAAGACATAAGGAATGACAATGTCAATGACAATTGACAACAGGCAATGGCAGGAGGGTTGTCTCTTAGCCAGTGCCAGAGAATTACCAGGATGAGAGAGCCAGAAGCCATCCTTGACTGACCCTTCTCTTTCACTTTCCACATATGACCGATCCTCAACTTCTCTTCGGTTTTTACTATGAAGGATAAAAAGACCTGCTGTTTTCTTTTTTCCCCAAAATAATACAGTTTTACTTCTTAAAAATTATAGTCTATGTCTATTTTCAAATTTCAAAACAATATAGAAAGATACAGAGAAAAGGTAAAAATCATCTCCACTCTACTCTCTAGAAATAGCCCCTGTTTTAGTTGAAAAGCCTTGCAGATATCTCTCTATATATACCCATGCACATTCCTACACACGCATATAGACAACTTACGGAAAGTGAGGCATATTACATAGGGAGTTCGATAATCTTTTGTTTTCATTTAATAGTGGGTCATGAATATCTTCATATTTCAATTAATATAGATATATGCAATCATTTTTAGTGGTTGCACAATATTCCATTGAAGGGATATGTCGTAACTTATTTGGCACATTTTCCATTGAAGGAAACTCAAGAATGGTCTTTTTTAAAATTTTAAAGTATTTTATTTATTTTTGAGGGAGAGAGCAGGGAAGGGGCAGAGAGGGAGGGAGGAGGATTCGAAGTAGGCTCTGAGCTGAGAGTGGAGCGTGACGTGGGACATGAAGTCACGAACCATGAGATCATGACCTGAGTTGGATGCTTAACTGACTCAGTCACCCAGGTGCCCCACAGTGGTCTTTTTAAATGAAAATCTGGTCAGGTCACTCTTCCGCTTTAGACTGCTCAGCAGTGTCTATCTCAAATTGGGTATTCATACAGCTCTTCCAGGAGTCGAGGAAATAACAACTAACCATGGCAAATATTCCTAGAGCATTGTTTATTTGTGATGATTTTTATAAATTTTTTAATGTTTATTTATTTTTGAAGGAGAAAGAGACAGAGCGTGAGGGAGGGGCAGAGAGAGGAGGAGACACAGAATCTGAAATGGGCTCCAGGTTCTGAGCTGTCAGCACAGAGCCCAATGCGGGGCTTGAACCCATGAACCACAAGATCATGACCTGAACTAAAGTCAGACGTTTAACAGACTGAGCCACCCAGGTGCCCCATATTTGTGAAGATTTTTAAAGAAAGAAAGCACAATATTTTTATTTTAAGAAAAACACAAATATATTATGGAACAGGATTCGAACTTCAAATGAATTTTTTAAATAAACCAGAATTTTCAAAGGAATATCAGAATGTAAGTGGCAATGGTTTAAAGGCAATGGATATGGAGAAAAAAGCTTAACCTCCTTCACATGTGTGTCAGGGAGTGCCCTGCATTCACCAAAGTCCATTGCCTTTTCCTTCCAATTGCATAGATTTCCCAGTCTCCCTTGGAGTCAGGTGTGATTATGGGATTGCATTCTGGCCGATGGAATGTGGGGGAAATTGGGGCAGTCATATGACTTATTGTCCAATGAGGACACTGCTGAGAGTGAAGAGGACAGAGTAATTGTTGCCCTGGGAATTCAGGCATACATTGGGATATATGGTCATCACTGGGAGATGTGAAGTATACCACCCCAGGATGGGTCCCGTCCTAACTCCCCCATGTCTTCTACAGTCTGCCAGCAGATGTAGAAGATGCTAGCAGAAGACTCAATGCCATGGCTACAACCAGAGGATGGAAGGCTTGCACCAACTGTTGCCAAGAGTGAGAGCTTGACTCCTAGCGTTTCAGACCCTTGTTGGTGACAGTTGTTCTTATCCTGCTAGCACAACATGGAGCAGGGGCTTCCCATGGTGTGGCCTCTCTCCAGTACTCCAGCCTTACCTTTCATCACTCTCTAGCTGCAACCTAAACTCTAGCAAACTGAATGGCTCTCGCTCATGCATTTTTAAGTACCTGTTAAGGTGTCAACCTCTCCCACTGGTTAGAGAACTCCTTGGCAGTAGAGGCAGCAGCAGCATTCTCCTCCTCCTCCTCCTCCTCATCATCATCATCATAGATTTCACAAATATCTTTTGGATGAGGAAATATTTAGCCACATAAGAAATGAATCTTCCAATAGTAGCATTTCATGTCCAAAAACAAAACTATCAGAACTATACAGATCATGGAAGTTCTTATATCTGCAAAGACATGGCCAAATTCAAGATTTTGGAAAAATGACTTACACGTTTTTGTAGCCCTCAAATATGAATGCAAAAATATTCTTCCTCTTAGCCTTCACCATTCCTTTATCTTCATCTCTTCCTCATCCCATATGCAAACACACACACACACACACACACACACACACACACACTCGCTTACCTCCTCGGGGAATATTTGACTTAATTAACAATAGTAGAATAAGTTTGATGGAAAACAAAGAATTAAGATTTTAAGTTCAGATCCTAATGCTGGCCAATAATCCCTACACGAGGTGCTTTGGCTCAGCAGGGGGATTTACCACGTCTGCTTCCCAAGATGATTAAGAGTTGATGTATAATTGACAATGATGTACACTAGAGCATGTTATCAACTCAAGAAAGGGGCTTTGCCAGCATGATTTAATTAACATTAATGGTAGTTAAGCTGCACACACAGAGCATAATGTTCTCTTTGCTCTAAGAAAAAGGAGGGACTTTTCATTATCTAGATTGTGAAATATTGATTAATTCATATATACTCAAACATCCAACTAAAAATGGAATCATTCAAGCTGTCAGTCCTTTCCCTTCATCCACATACAAAAACATAATGGCCATCTTGAGAAGAATAAGAGTGAAGAGGGGGTGGAAATGAGGAAGGAGGGCAAGAGCAAAGAAAGGAAAACACAGCAAATGAAGTATGTCAAGCTATACTAACAGACAGACACACAACACCCACACAAAATCACGCATACACACACACACACACACACACACTCTCTCTCTCTCTCTCTCTCTCTACTAATTAATGCAGCTTTGCTTTCATGCCAAATATTAGGGAAACAGTAACTAGAGAGAAATCTCATTTATCCATTTCCCAGTTCATTAATTATGCATCAATGCCAAGTTTTTGTTGGCCTGACATAAGATAATCCGATTTCAATGAAAATCTCATGCTGCATATTACACAACACCTATGGGGCTTTCCTGACTCTTTGGGATGGTATTTGGGATCCACCCAATTCATATGTTGTATATATTTGTGTCCCCTAATAAGTATTCTGGGATTAGGATATGTCTGTCCTTTAAGCTAACGACTATTTCTCAGCTAATACTTCATCCATCATTGGCACAGACACATTAGGAATTCTGTTCAGGTAGGAAAAAAAAAAGCAACACAACATTGTGAATATACCTAATGCCACTGAATGTACACTTAAAATGGTTAAGATGATAAATTTAATGTGATATATGTTTTATCACAATAAAAATATTTTTAAAAAGCAAAGAATAGCTATAGATTTTTTTAAATTTATTTTTAAAATTTTATTTAAATCCAATTTAGTCATCATAATGTAATAATGTTTTCAGGAGTAAGTGATTCATCACTTACATTTAACACCAGTGCTCATCCCAACAAGCGCCCTCCTTAATGCCCATCACCCATTTAGCCCATCCTCCCACCCACATCCCCTCCAGCAACCCTCAGTTTGCTCTCTGTATTTAAGAGTCTCTTATGGTTTGCCTCCTCTCCGTTTTATTTTATTCTTCCTTCCCTTCCCCTATGTTCATCTGTTTTGTTTCTTTCTAAGAAATTTTAATGTTTATTTATTTTTGAGAGACAGAGAGAGACAGACTGTTAGTGGGGGAGGAGCAGAGAGAGAGGGAAACGCAGAATTGGAAGGAGGCTCCAGACTCGGAGCTGTCAGCACAGAGCCTGACGTGGGGCTTGAACTCACGAGCTGTGAGATCACTACCTGAGCTGAAGCTGGACACTCAATGAAATGAGTCACCCAGGCACCCTCATCTGTTTTCTTTCTTAATTTCCACATATAAGTTGAAATCATGATATTTCTTTAACTTATTTTGCTTAGCATAATATACTTTAGTTCCATCTGCATTGTTGCAAATGGCAAGATTTCATTCTTTTTAATCATCGAGTAATACTCCATTGTGTAGATATCCATCCCTTCTTTACCCATTCATCTGTCGATGGACATTGGGCTCTTTCCATACTTTGGTTATTGTCGACAGTGCTGCTATAAACATTGCAGTACATGTATCCCTTCGAAAAAGCATTTTTATATCCTTTGTATAAATACTTAGTAGTGTAATTGCTGGGTCGTAGGGTAGCTTGATGTTTAATTTTTTGATAAAGTTCCATATTATTTTCCAGAATGGCTGTACCAGTTTGCATTCCTACCATCAGTACAAAATTGTTCCCCTTTCATCACATCCTCGCCAACATCTGTCGCTTCCTGAGTTATTAATTTTAGTCAGATAATAGCTATAAATTTTTTAAAAAGTTAAGTTATAGGGAGACTATAAATATAAAAAAAGTAGGAGTTTATGACAACAAATATTCTCAAAAGACCTCAAAAATGTATTTCCTTTTGTGCAGAGAAAATATTACGAGCTGAACTTCAGAGCCTAGACCAGCTCAAATGTGCTATTTGCAAAGAGATTTTGGAAAAGCAAGGATGTTTGAATGGCCTCAACAACAAATATTAACTAAGCATCCATAGGAATTTTAGCACTGTACTAGTTAACTTGGGGCTGCCTATATTTAATTATGCTTAGTCTCCTAACCTATTCTCTCTGATACTCCTAGCTCATTCTTTTATTAATGATGGGATGACACTACTCCCTCTGACCCAACTACAAATAAAGTTTAAGAGGTTTACTAGACTTGGAATAGTAAATAGATAAGGCGCTTCTTCCACTAATGGTTAGGCTCACTTTCTACAGTGAATAAGTCTCACTTTTGAGGAGTGTTTCAGATCCATCAAGTGTTCCACACTTAATAAATACTAGTGTCAAACTCTCAGTGGGTACACAGTAAATGTAACTGACTCAGTAACCTGTCCCAAACTTTTAATCAAGATAGCCAGTATTAAATGTCATCAAATCCTGTCTTGGTGCAAACTGATTTACCCTGGAGTCTGGAAAAGAATTTTCTACTTAACATCGCAGAACTGAATTTGCTAAAACAGTGTTATATGGGGTTAATCTGAGATGAAATTCTGGCAAGTGCATCAAAATGACTTTGAAATAAGAAAGAAAAGGGGCGCCTGGGTGGCTCAGTCAGTTAAGCCTCTGACTTCAGCTCAGGTCATGATCTCACCGTTGGGTGAGTGTGAGCCTCGTGTCGGGCTCTGCTGACAGCTCAGAGCCTAGAGCCTAGAGCCTGCTTTGGATTATGTGTCTCTCTCTCTCTCTCTCTCTCTCTCTCTCTCTCTCTCTCTCCCTCTCTCTCTCTCCCTCCCTCCCTCCCCTGGTGGTGCTCTGTCTCTGTCTCTCTCAAAAATAAATAAACATTAAAACATTTTTTAAAAAAGAAAGAAAAAGTAGAAAAAGATACAACAAAGTCTCTCTTAACAATTATTTGGTTCTTCTAATTTTTCACCATGGAAATATTGCTAACTGATATTTTTATTTTAAGAAAAGTAAACTACTAGCACCTGAAGTAAGTTGCCCACAACTGGTTGTTAAATCCCACTAGTTGCTTTTCCTTAAACTTCCTTAAAGTCTCAATCTTATCTACTGTATTTACTGAATAGGCTGATTTACCTAAATTCTCCTCTTCTGTTTGTGTACATATCTATCCAATCTGCCTTCTCCAGTGAGGGGTTGTTGTCTGTGATCAGTCCAGCCTGTAAAACACCAAGGAAGAAACAGAAGTTAGAAGAGAGAAGACAAAAGCGCCTTTTGTACAGCACTGTATCCTGTGTGGAATGAGAGAGAAAACACCAAAAGTTATCTTCAGGAAAGACTGCTGAGAGAGGTACCTCTCAGGGTACAAACGCTCATCAAAGCAAGTTGGGGGAGGGGAGGGGTGGGCGGTGTGTCCGAGGTTAACGGAGATCCTTGCTGCAGAACCAAGTGATCAGAGAACATTCGTTCTCTGCAGCAGCAGGTCCAAAAGGGTGGGCTGCATTTTTGTGTGTTTCTTAGCACAATGCTCTGTAAGCAGATCCAATTTACCTGACCAAGAGGGTTAGGACTGATGACCTTCAGATACCTTCAACGTGGATAAACTAATTTTGTGCAGCATTTTTAGGTTCCCCCAGAAGTTTCACTTGTATCATCTAAAATGCCCTTTGAATCAATACTGTGAGATATATATTAATAGTATTCATATTTTAAGGTTAAATATAGGAATTAAGACTGTCATTCCATTATAGAAACAGTGTCTGTAGCTTGGCCTCCACACATCCAGAAGCCGTCATGTCTCTCTCTAGGTGCACGTTGGAGGAGCCAGTCTGATGGTCTATTGCCTGCTGACCACCTACTGACTAGTCAGAGAAGCAGTCGTAAAAAGAACTGCACTCAGGGTGAGAGGACAATGAGATCTGGGAGATCTTGGTGAACATTCTGAGATCAGAGTTTCTCACTTAAAAGGTCCTAAAAGAAAGGCAGTGGGAAGGAGTGGTCAAGTATGACACCTCATTAAGTTGTCCACTGATAAATCTCCAATTTTCGATGGAAAGATTACAGAGTGGGATGCCTGGGCGGCTCAGTTAGTTGAGTGTCTGACTCTTGATTTTGACTCAGGTTATGATCTCATGGTTCATGGGTTCGAGACTGCTTGGGATTCATTCTCTCTCTCTCTCTCTCTCCCTCTCTTTGCCTTTTCCCCACTCATGCTCTCTCTCTCAAAATAAATAAGTAAACTTAAAAAATAAATAAATAAAAAAGTGTTAAAAGATAAATCATTTTTTAAAAATAAAGAAAGATTACAGTGTGATTTGGGGCATATAACTCAGAAGCAATGGAAAGGATTTAAGTTAATTCTCATTTAAACAAACAAAAAGCCCTCCTTCCAGAGCTATCTTCTTATGTACATGAATAAGCCTTCTTAGGATATACAACTACAAAAATAAAACTAGTGGTTTTATTGATACAAACCTGTCTCATTCTAGCAAAAAGCAATAACTATTCATGAATAGATACATGAACTAATTAGAAAAGAAAATAAAAGCCCCAAAATAAAAAAAAAAGGTAAAATTTGAAAACTTTAAAGCCTAATTCACCTCACATCCATCTCATTGAGATGTATTTCTAATGAAATTATGTACACCTTTAGGTCAAATAGTATAACTTCTTTTGATTAACTATATATTAATAATAATTACAATAGTGACTCATTTCAGAAAATGGGCTTCATGGTTAGAGGAAATATTTTTAATTTTAAATCTCAATCTATAGAAATATTTTTGTTGTGGGCGCCTGGGTGCCTCAGCTGGTTGAGCGTCCTACTTCAGCTCACGTCATGATCTCAGTTTGTAGGTTCAAGCCCTGTGTCGGGCTCTGTGCTGACAGCTCAGAGCCTGGAGCCTGCTTTGGATTCTGTGTGTCCCTCTATCTCTGCCTCTCCCCTGCTCATGATCTGTCTCTCTCTCTGTCTCTCAAAAATAAATAAATGTTAAAAAAGATTAAAAAAATATTTTTGTTGAAGTAAAACAATGATATTCAAGCAAATTTATATGTATTATATTAGAATAAAATTCCATAGGTGAAGTGGAATGAAAACATATGTTTAAAGGGGAAAGTGACATAAATATCTGTAAAGAAAGCTTAATGATTTACTTTTTAACCGGAGTGTTAAATTGCCATGGTCTTTAGACCATATTAATTACTATTAAAAAAGTAATATAGCAGGTTTATTCTTTTAGGTTTATTTTTTTCAGTAGAATTTTTAGAACATGAAGAAAATGTCATCCTCTGCAATTATTAGTACTCACAATAAAAATCTTCAGTTGTAATCAATGCACAAAATGGGCACAGGGGCACCTGGGTGTCTCAGTCGGTTAAGCAGCCAGCTTCAGCTCAGGTCATGATCTTGCAGTCCATAAGTTTGAGCCCTTACGCTGGACTCTGCTGACAGTTTGGAGCCTGGCCTGCTTCAGATTCTCTCCCTCTCTCTCTGCCTCTCCCCCACTCACATTCTGTCTCTGTCTCTCAAAAACAAATACACGTAAAAAAGAAGTTTTAAGAGGGGCACAAACCTTTTTAAATTTCTATTAGGCTGGATGTGAACTGGAAAGTTTAAAGATCACTAATGTGATAGGAACACATCATTTTGTCTAATATGTACAAGAAATGCAGATTTCTCTAAAAGCTGCTGTTAGGAGGCAGAATATCTAGTCAAAGACTACAAACTCATAGCAATTCATTATTAAAGCAAACCTAACTACTCAAATATGTATCTCAACGAATTCATGTCTCCTACAATTGTCTGCCTGATTATTCCATGATTACATTTGAAAACCTACCGGTCCGTTCATCGGGTATAACAGGCAAGAAATAACAATGTGAGAAGCTGATATAAAATAATCGCAATTTTGTGATTTGTAGTGATAAGTCGCTATGATAAATGAAAGTCTGTTACAAAATAAAGGAACAGACGTGCACATGATCACATAGTCCTTGACCCCTCACATAACTTACCTGGCTCACAGTTACTCCTAATGACTAATCAGGAAGTTACTTACCCCCGTGGAATGGCATAAACCTAAAGAAAAAGGCGGACATTGTACACAGGAACAACAACACATCAAACAGGAAACGACAGTCTCTCTCCATGTTTTAATTTCTCTTTGGGGCAAAGTGACAATAAGCCATCAATGTTGAAATGGAACTGAATTTTAATGAAAATTGAGGGGGAAACGTGTTTAAGACAAATTTGCTGGGGCTCTTAGAACTTCTCTTACAGTAGTGCTTGGAAAAAGCTTGATAATCTAAACACATTGAAACTCCCTAGTGTAAAACTCTCTGGCTAAATTATGGGAAAAGCTAATGTCGTATCAGCACCAAACAATCGTCCAGCATCAGAATGAAAAGAAGGAAATGTTGTTCTGAATAGCTTGCCAAGACTAAAGAAAAGGAGAACAGTTGCTGAAGACGGATTGGTTGGGAGTTAACAGACCAAAAGGATGCATTCTAATTTGTGTTTGCCACTTCGATTTTGAAATAGGTCATTCTCTTTAAACTTAGGGTAAATACAGCTGCGTTAGAGAAAACAGAAAGAGGGAATGAGAAAGAGAGGGAGGGAAGAAAAAGGACGTAACAGGTGACAGTGAGAAAAGTATTTTAATTTTTAGGTTTCTCTCAGTCAATACATCCATAACCCATTATAGGTAGTATGAATGCTCTTTTTTTTCCCTTTCTTTAAAATTTTTAATGTCTTATTTACTTTTGAGAGAGAGAGAGAGAGAATGAGTAGGGGAGGGGCAGAGAGAGAGGGAGACAGAATCTGAAGCAGGCTCCAGGCTCTGAGCTGTCAGCACAGAGCCCGAAGTGATGCTCAAACTCAGTAACCATGAGGTTCAGCGCCAGTCACACGCTCAACTGACTGAGTCACCCAGGTGTCCCTCACTTTTTTAATTCTTGGTGTGAGACAAAAATTGGTTTAAGTATAAAAACAGTGATTGAGATACTCCCATAGTAAACGAGTGATTGACAATTTATCTCTTATATAGTCTTTTTTAACCTATTTAATCCTTGCTTTGAACAACCTGACTGAGTATTCAATGGAAGAATTTGTAAGCAAAATTACTTGACAATTTAGTATAAGGCAGTGGCTAGCAAACTTTTTGAGTAGAATAATTTTTAAGGTTATTATAAGGGAAATTTTCAAAAAACCCCACAAAGTTAAGGGAAAACTATACTAACTCTCTCTGTATCCATCACCCAGCTTATCCACTCATGACCAATCTTCTGTCATCTAGATTCTACCCCAGGATATTGTGAGGCAAGTTTAAGAGATGAGATGATTTAGTTTTGTTCTTAATATAAAACATTTAACGGTGCTCCTCTGTCACATTATAGTGGTTGAATTTTTAATATTTCTTTTTTTTTAATTTTTTTAATGTTTTATTTATTTCTAGGAGAGAGAGAGAGAGCAGCGCGAGCAGGGGAGGGTCAGAGAGAGAGGGAGTCACAGACTGAAACAGGCTCCAGGCTCTGAGCTGGCAGTCAGCACAGAGCCCGACGCGGGGCTTGAACCCACGAACCGCGAGATCATGACCCAAGCGAAAGTCGGACGCTTAACCGACTAAGCCACCCAGGCGCCCCGAATTTTTAATATTTCTGAGAGTAATTAAGAAAATTTACATGTATATCTGGATTATTGCCCACCCCACTCCCACATCTTTGCTATGACCTTGTGCTACCACCTCCGATCCCAGAGGTCTGTAGCCCACGGTGGGGAAACTTCTGGCATAATGACAATAGCTATTAATGGCACGGAGAAACTGCTTATTTATTTGCACCTTTACATATGCTCACAACACAAATACAGGTAATACTTCTTTACTTCTCTGGAATATACTTGTCACTACAGGTTTACAAGCAAATTATAAAAGATCGTGTTAGAATTTTTAACAGAACTTTTTTCCTCTTCGCCCACGAAACCGAGCATTTCTCTGCTAACATAGAACAAAGAACTAACACAGGCCACTGCTTTCTAAAAGTTGTTCCCCCCAACAGCTGTTTAGGGGCCTTTATGACATTGACATCACCTATGAAAAAAAGTCCAGATCTTTGTGCGCTGGAAATCTTCGCACAATACAGCTCAAGAGTTGGCATGCTTGTTGGCAGGCTCCCCAAGAAGCTAAGGAACAAATGAGCAAAGACTGTGTTCACACACTTGGAAATGACAATCCCACACCAGAAGCCTTGGTACACCCTGCACATTTCCTTTGTAGAAAAGACTAATATTCAATGCTATTAGGCCAGGACTCCTCTTACACATGAAATTCGCTTTTGAAAAAAGAAAAAAAGGAAAAAGGCTTCCCTTCGCTCTACATGAGAGGGATCATTTTGTTCATTTCCTTGGAAAGGGGCACAAAAGGAAAGCTTTCCTGATTTCCGCTTAGAGCACACCTCATACAGTACCAATTAATACTACTGGGATTCACATATTTTAAAAATAGTATACTGTATCTCACAATTATAAATATCACTCAGGAAGTTTGAGAATATATTACTGGTAGACATTCAATCCTGCTCAATTTCAACCTCTAAAATGTTTATGTTAAAATGAACATAAGCATATGTTTATGTTTAGTAGAGTTATCTCTACTAAATCATACTAATACTATTTTTAGCTATATAAAGAGTAAAAATATGAGTGTTACATTTATACTTTACTTGAGAAAAGCAGTCAACTCAAAATTAATTATTTTCCTAGCTTCATAGGATATTCTGTTTAGTAATTATACATTTCTGAACAAAAAATGTCATCATTTGAAGATTCCAATTTTGGTTTTATTTTTCTAAGCATGTCCATCATGGAGCTGAACAAATAGAATATATACGACAGTAAAGTCTTGCTTACATAGTACAGTGTTTTTCTAAAACATAGTTCAGATGTGAAAGAAGGAAATCTAGTTTCCAACCAGGGAAATTATTATCTGCTTCATATGTAATGTATTAATTAGATTAACCCAAATCCTAGTAGTTTGCATAATTGTATTTCATTTGCCAGAGGGGTCAAATTATAGGATTGGACTTCTGCAATGCTGTTTAGTCAGCAAAATCACATCACATCCTAAAGAAACTGGAAATGCATTTGTAATCTTAGAATAATAAAATGTGGTCTTCAGAGTCCCAATTTGAATAGAACACCCCCCCCAAAATGCACCTGGCAAATATTTAAATTCATGAAATACGGTTACACATTAATTAGAAACTTATTTAATTCATCCCCTTCCAGTTTATTATCAATTCCTCCAGTGTATTTTCTACTCATTTAGCTACTATCATTAAAATATAAAATTTCAGACATTGGACTTTTTTGTCCATTAGTTCCTGCTCATGGGCTTAATATGTTTTCTCTATATTACATAAATTTTTTTTCACTCCTCACTTCCAACCCTGAGAAATAGGGTAGAATATAAACACACTTGCTATCTTAGGGGGAAAAAGAAAGCAGCTGAAGAAGAACTTTGGAACTTGTTTATAATGGGGACAAGAGGATCACCAAAATTGTAAGAAATTTTTTAAAAAATGCTGTATAGGAATATCAGGATGTTTGGGTAAAACAACATTCTTTCAGATTTTGTTGATGTTAGACATTCAAAAGGTGCCCAAGCAAACTTTGCGGTAGTTGGTATTGAGTGAGTTTGGCTGTCTCTGAGTGACTTGGTCTTCCACCAGCCACCCTGAAAATCATGTTGATTATAAAGAGCTAGGTCTACTCTGGAGTTCTGGATTATAAAAAAAAGGCTTGGCCCAATTCTAAGTTAGCTCTCAGCTGATGTAACCCCTGTCTAAAAAAGTGATGTATTCAAATACAGATTATCACCAGCACCACTCAAGGCCCCTTTGACAAAATTTCCAGAGAACCAACTCAGGTTTACTAAATTAGAATCTTAGAGGCGGAGGTTGATGTGGCAGTGGGGGAAACAGATGCTAGGAATCAGATTTTTTAAAAAGTTTCCCAGAGAATTAAAAAAAATGTTTTAATGTTTATTTATTTTTGAGAAAGAGAGAGAGAGAGAGAGAGAGAAAGAGAGAGAGAACACCATCAGGGGAGGGGTAGAGGGAGAGAGGAAGACACAGAATCCAAAGCAGGCTCCAGGCTCTGAGCTATCAGCACAGAGCCTGACGCGGGGCTCGAACTCACAAGCCAAGAGATTGTGACCTGAGCCAAGGTCAAACGCTTAACTGACTGAGCCACCCAGGCACCCTGAGAATTTGTTTTTTATGTTTATTTATTTTTGAGAGACAGAGAAGGCAGAGAGAGAGAGAGAGATTGAGAATGAGACGGAAAGACAGAAAGAGAGGGAAACAGAGGATCTGAAGCCGGTGCCTCAATTGGAGTGTCTGATGTGGGGCTCAAACTCACTAACTGCAAGATCATGACCTGAGACAAAGTCAGATGGTTAACCAGCTGAGCCACCCAGGCACCCTCCTAGAGGATTTTTAAAAACAGCTTGATTGAGATAAAATTTGCATACTGTACAATTCACCCATATAAAGAATACAATTCAGGGGTTTTTGTGTATTCACACATATATATGCAGTCATCACCACTGTCAATCTTAGACTGCTTTTATCACCTCACAGGAGACCCTATTCTCCTATCCCTCCATCCCCACCTTCAGCTCTAAGAAACCATTTCTGATTCTATAGATTTCCCTATTCTGGACTTTCACAGAATGGAATCATATAATATATGATTTTGTGTGACTGATTTCTTTCCCTAAACATAATGTTTACAAGGTCCATCCAAGATGTAGCATGTATTAGTACTCCAGTCCTTTGTATAGTCAAATAATTTTCCATTGTATGGATCGACCACCTTTTGTTTATGCACTGGTCCACTGACGAACATTGGGGTACCCAGAAGATTTGCTCCTCAGTCATAGTTGGTAACTATTAATAGAAGAGGACCGAGTGCTGGTCTCAGGGCAGTTCCAAGCTCTCCTCGCAAAGCAGCTGAGGGGTTTGCACTGCAAGCAGGGAGAGGAGCATGTCTGGAAAACAGGGCTGAGGATGGTGTTCTGGCTTGGCACTTAGTCATGTGACCTTTTTTTTTTTAACGTTTATTTATTATTTTGTGTGTGTGAGAGAGAGGGCTAGGGAAAGAGAGAGAGGGAGAGATAGAATACAAGCAGGCTCTGTGCCATCCCTGCAGAGCCCAATGTGGGGCTCCATCCCATGAACCATAAGTTCATGACCTGAGTGGAAATCAGGAGTCAACAGCCAACCAACCTACGTGCCCCTGGGCAGGGCCTTTCACTCTCTCTATCTCCATTTGCTCATTTGTAAAATAAGAAAAATGATTTCTACTTTGTGGAATTGATGTGAGGATACATGGGACAATCTGAATAATGTGTCTAAAATATCTGGGGCTCCTGAGTGGCTCAGTTGGTTGAGTGTCCAACTTTAGCTCAGGTCATGCATGATCTTACAGCTCATGAGTTCGAGCCCTGCGTCGGGCTCTGTGCTGACAGCTAAGAGCCTGGAGTCCTGCTTTGGAATCTGTGCCTCCCTCTCTCTCTGCCCCTCCTTTGCCCACACTCTGTCTCTTCTCAAAAATAAAATAAAACATTAAAGAAAAATCAAAATTACCTACATGACAATTTTATTTCATACATTTAGTATTTTATATACGGTAGCTATTATTCTCACTTTTATATTCTGGGTTGAATTAAGCCCAAACAACTGATCGCATAGAGAGTTATAAAAGTTGGATAGATTATTTCCACCTAGAAAATAAATTATTATGAATAAAATAAGCTTCTTCAAGTTATAAGAAAGTAAAAGGACAGATTGGAAAGTGTCATGTCTTTACTTTTCCTAGCTAAAGGCAAAGTAATAAATAAAGACCACTTTTTCTTGTTTCATTGCATTTTCAAAGTGTACATATTCCGCACACTCTATCAGCTAAGGAAATTGAAGCACAGCACTGTTAGGACCTTGCTCTGGATCATATAGCAGGTGCGTAGCAGAGCCCAAGCTCTTAACCTGACACCTGTAATAGACATTTGCAATAGTTCTTCCTCCATATGTTTATATGTAAGATTATGGAAAGATATTGTTTGTGAACTACAGAATATTTCTACAGCTTGCAGGAGCCTTTGACAGTTACTAATGAAATCCCCTTAATCTATAGGTGAAAAGACAAAGCAAGGGATTGAAATGGCAAGCCCAGCATGTTTAGTTCAGTCTCCTGTCTTCCGTTCTAGTCGCTGCACCACACTGCATGGTCCAGGGACAAAAGTTCCAGGTCGTTTCTTAAAGGCAATATATTATGAGACTGCCAGGCATGTTTAGGGTACCTAAGCTTTTATGTGTGCCTTAGGAGTCCTTACCTCACTCTCCTGCTGGAAAATTCCCACCCATTCTTTTTTTTTTTTTTTAATTTTTTAAAATGTTTTATTTAATTTTGAGAGAGATAGAGACAACATGAGCAGGGGAGGATCAGAGAGAGGTAGACACAGAATCCGAAGCAGGCCCCAGGCTCTGAGCTGTCAGCACAGAGCCCAATGCGGGGCTTGACCCCACAAACCGTGAGATCATGACCTCAGCCGAAGTCAGAGGCTTAATCGACTGAGCCACCCAGGAGCCCCAAATTCCCACCCATTCTTAAGGCTCAGCTCAAGTGTAACCTTTTCTATGGGAATTCCTTTCCTTTCATAAAGTTCGGTCCTGGCTTCCTTCTTTTCATTCCCAGAGCACTCCTTATACCAGTGCATTTTGAGCCCCGTGTAAAGTCTGCACCAGAGGGAACAGCACTGTAAAGTGCCCTGGGTTTCAAACCGAGCTCTGTGGGGCCTCTTCACTAGACCCAGGGATTCAGGAAGGAAGGAGCTCCAGGCTTCACACTCCAATTCATCAGAGAAGTTCTGCTTTTATCTGTTTGGTTTATTTTCATCTCAACCTTGTTCTATTTGTCTTATTTTCATTTCAATAATAAGATTCTTGACGGGAAAGAAAAAAATTGAAAGTCTACTGGTATAGTTGAAAGACCCCGAGCTTTAGAGTCAGACAGCCCTGACCCTGGGTCCCACTTATACTACTCCTATCCCAGCTGTGCATCCTGGGTTCCAAAACTTAACCACTTTGGACTGTAGTTTCTACATCTGTCGAACTCTGCAGTGCTGGCTAGAGGGTAAATAAATTGTGTGTAATAGAATTGTCACATTAAGGCACATAAAGGCTGGATAAATTATTCCCTCCCTTACTTATTATAATTATTTCTTTATTTCTCTGAGGTTTGTAGGATCTTTACATTCTTTCTACCTAACATAGCCTAGCTCAAATAGGCACTTAGTACATGTTTTATCAAGGGAAGCAAATGTAATGAGATACTAGACTGTCTTCTGTTTTCTTTCTTAAAAAATAACTTTATTTAGGTATATTGGGAAGTTTCATCCCTGTCTCCGTAATCCATAAAAGGAAGAAAAATTAGTAAGGAGATGGGATCTTAGAACAAAATAGTTTCAATATTGAGGATGGGGTGGATTATAAAAAGCTTTGAATGCTATGCTAAAATTTTAAATTGAAAGTTTTGAAAGATAGAGGTGTGACAACAATATTTTAGCAAAACAGGTAATGTAGTACAGTGATTCTTAACAGAAAGTACTGGCGAATAGTTTGGCTTAGTAGTTGAAAAGTGTGGAATCTGAATTCAAATCACAGCTCTGTTACTTCTTAGCTGTATGACTGTGAGCAAGTCACTTAATCTTTCATCTGTAAAACTGGTTTAATAATAGCACTTATGTCAAGTGTTGATACGCAGATTATATAAGTTAACATATATAAAGTACTTAAGATAGTATCTGGCACATAGTAAGCAGCATATAAGTGTTATAACAATGATAAGAAGTAGATTTATTATTATTATTATTATTATCACATGCCCCCTAAAGGCACATAAAAGGGAGATTGCAGAAACACTTGTCCACCTTTGAGGATTCAGAATCATCTGAGGTTCTTTTATAAACTTAACCGAACTTTGTGTTGGGAAGAAGTGCCTTTATGAGGCACTCTTACTATTGGAAGTGGACTGTATTCCTCAAGTATGTTAGAACAGATAAAAAGTTGAGAAATCTCTGTCCCGATGAAATGGAGGAGGGATTGTAGTGGAAGGAATCTGGAAGCAAGGAGATGAGTGAAGAAGTTACTACAGTAGTCCAGGAACTTAAATCAATAGTCCAGACCAAAGTGAAACATGACCACCAGGGAAGTCTGACTTAGAAATATCTGGATTAAATAAGATCCTCATTGGAGGCTGACTAAAAGTAACACTGAGCCTCTTAGGAGGCCTAGAACTAGCTCTTTCAATTGACTCCAAGGTTTGGAGTACAGTCTCTAGTCGGGCCATGTACTCCTGGAGACTTGCTCTAGTTCAACTTAAACATCTAAGGCAGTTTGTAGGATCCAAATTTCATACTATGAGGTCAGGAACCCAGAAGGCTCTTTCTGCTGGTTGATATGGTGGCCCAATTAGGAGAGGCCAACAGATAGACCTCTAGCAACAGAAAACATTTCCAGGAAGCCATGCTTCATGATGGAGGCTTTCCTCAATTGGCTTTAGTTATGAACTGTTAATCAGTAAGCATGTAATTTCAATGGCTATAAACCAACTACAGGGAAAAAGTTTGAGAGGAGATTTTGCTGGAAAAGAACCCCAAACATGTGTAAAGCATGGTTCTCTCCTAGAGCATTGTTCTTTGCACCCCCCCAACCATGTGCTTTCTTATGTATGATGGGCAGAATAATGCTCCCCTATCACCCCCAAAGATGACCACATCTTAATCTCTGGAACTTGTAAATATGTTGCCTTACATCGCAAAAGCAAATTTGCAGACCTTGAATTTGGGACAGTATCCATCCAGAGTACCTCGAATAATCCAGATGTTCCCAATCTAGTCAGAAATCTTCCTCCAGCTGTGATCAGAGAGGAGCAACAAAGACTCCACCCACCATTGGTGGCTTTTGAGATGGAGGGAGAGGGCCAGGGGCCAAAGAATATAGTGGCCTCTAAAATTCGAGAATGGCTCTCAGTTTACAGCCAGGAAGAAAATGGGGCCTCAATCCTTCAACCACATGGAATTGAATTCTGTCAACATTTGAATGAGCAAGAAAGTGGACTCTCTTCTAGAACCAAGAGAAAAGATTATAAGCCTAAGGACACTGATTTTAGCTTGGTGAGACCCATACTGGATTTCGGCCTACAGAACTGTACGATAAAAACTTTGCATTGCGTTAAACCACCAATTTGTGATCATTTTTATAGCAGCAGTAGAAAAACTAACATTTCACATAACTATATTTTGGAATAAAAATGATATCCAGTGGGCTGTAGAAACAGAAAATGTAATTTAAAAGTAGTTATTTTAAATTAAATATTAATCTGTTATTGCTACTAAATGTGACTCTACTTCATTTTAATTAGCTTATGGCACTATGGGGAGCTTTTAACTGTCATTAATCTCTTCCTCTGGTTTCATGAAAGACACTCATAGGATGCAGGCAAATGTTCTTCTGAGTGTTACGTTAACTAAAGTTAACTGAACAAATACCCAGCGTTTGAGAAATAGGATGTAACTAGACGGATTAATTAGGGCAGTAATTCTTGTGCTATTAAATAGCTACAACAGGCACAGGCTTAAGCAATAACACTAACACACTGATGACCATGCTCAACATGGTGGCACATCTGGAACATCAAAGGGCACTCAACAAAGGGGGGAAGTAGAAATTTTGGGTAATATGGAGAAACTGATTTTAAAAGTCATGCTTGGGAGCTTCCTAGGATTGTAATATTTTACTTCAAACATCGCCAGTTCCCATGATCTTCCTCTCTAGTATCTCACACACCTTATACAATGAACTCTAAGATCCTAGCTGTGTTTGGCTGATAATGTGTAACAAACATGATCAAGATAGATTTAGATTTTCTCCCAGGAAGGATTTTCTTGAAATAACATTTGTTGCAACAATATTTGAACTATAATGCTCATTCAGTTCCATAATACCCAACATTACAATTCCCTTATTTAATACAGTTGACATTCCATATGGAATTCTCTCCCTTTTCAATACAGATTCTATCACGGATTAGATCTCTGCTTAAGCTTATTATCTGATCATAGTTTTCATTATAATTTGTCTATGTATATCCCCACAGGACTGCTGTGCCCGGCTTTTCTTTGCTTATTTGCAGCTGAAGATGAGCAGTGCAGAGGCGTGAATAAGTTGCATAATTGGATAAGGTCATCTGTCCTGCCTCCAGACTGCTCTGTCCCCTTCCAAGGCCCCAGTGCCATTTTGCCCTGCATCTTTCCTCTTCCATCACAACAAGAATGAGTGTGATATCATCATTTATAGCTAAAACTGATTCAGATGTTTGTATTTTTAAGCTTCTTATCTCTAATTGTGGAATGAAAGGATTGATAAACAGTTAAAGTGATTTTTTTTCTTTTAGGCAAAGCAGCTAGTGGAAGGGAAATGCTGGGTTAAATGTTAACCCCAAAGGCAAAACAATTTTAGTTATAGTAGGTGCTGTGTGTGTTGGGGGAGGAGGAAGTTGTGGTGAGAGAGGTTTGTGTGGAGAAAGATGATCAGGTATCAGAGAGAATACCAGGCTATGTAAGAACTCTTCTTAGTCCAAGTCTTCTTTTCTTTTAAGCCTAATGTGTCTCCTTTCATTCTTTGGCTCAAGAGTCTCATATTTTAGAGCTCTGGGGTGCATTCCTTTCTCAAAAGCAGAGTCTGATGCATGACTTAAGTGATTAAATTTTGCATGGGAGGTGCAATCCCAGGGTAGTGGCAGTGAGGGAGAAGGAAGGTAAGTGTGAGAAGGGTAAGTAACAGTGTCACCATACTGGTCATGACTTCATAATAAGCCATGGAGAGACTAAGACGAACACTTGCAAGTTTTCATCTGCTCAGCCACACCAAGAAATTGTGCCTGAAAATGAATGAGAGGGAAAGAAGAGAGAGAATTGATCGGTGTGGCTCCCTCGGGTCTCCTAGTTTCAAGTGGTTCTCTGGAACCAATATATATATATATATATATTCTAGATATAGCATCAGACTCATCAGAAAGCCAGATCCCATGTCCTGTGGTGAAGTGTTTCCTCTGAGCCCATAAATAAGAGAAGCAGCTAGAGACCCTGGACATATTGTTAGCTACCTGGCCACACAGTGATAACCAAAGTGAAGGGTCAAAATTCTTGGGAAATTATTCAACAGATGTGAACTCAAATAACTCAGAGCTGTATCTGGTAGAGTATGCAGCATATAGTAATAATTCAATAAAAGCTTGTAAAATAAACTTACTGTTTCATTTTCATACTTTTCTACTCAAGAAAACAAAACAAAACAAACACTGGGGTGCCTGTCTAGCTCAATCACTAAAGCATCCAACTCACGATTTCAGGGTTGTGAGTTCAAGCCCCATGTTGGGTATAGAACTTACCTAAAAATGAATAAATAAGTAAATAAATAATCGTTACATTTTTTAGAAGTTTGTTTACTGATTTTATTTTATTTATTTTAAATTTTTTTTAATGTTTTATTTCTAGGAGACAGAGAGAGAGAGAGAGAGGCAGCGTGAGCAGGGGAGGGCCAGAGAGAGAAGGTGTCACAGACTGAAACAGGCTCCAGGCTCTGAGCTGGCAGTCAGCACAGAGCCCGACGCGGGGCTCGAACCCACGAACCGCGATATCATGACCCAAGCGAAAGTCAGATGCTTAACCGACTAAGCCACCCAGGCGCCCCTGTTTACTGATTTTAAGAGACACAGAGACTCACAAGTCAGAGAGGGAGAGAGAGAATGCCAAGCAGGCTCCTCACTATCCACGCAGAGCCTGATGGGAGAGCTCAGATTCATGACACATGAGATCATGAGATGAGCCATAACCAAGAGTCAGATACTTCACTGACTGAGCCATCCAGGTGCTCCTAAAAAAATCACTACTTTAAAGCAGGCAGTCAATCATTACAGTCTCATAAAAACAAAACAAAACAAACAAACAAAACCACCACCAAAACCAAACCAAAAACTATCCCCAGTACATAGCTGCTATTTAAATTTCTAAATACCTAGGCAAATTCATTCCACTGAGTGTAGCTACTTTTCCAACTAATATAATTTGTCACCCACATGCAAGTAGCATATCAGTAGCCTCCCAATCTGTGCCCCCAAACTGCAGCACAAAGAAAAATGTGTGACGTGCTGTTCCTTTCATCCTGATTCTGTGCAGCTATTCCTGTGCTATTCATTTATTGGAAGCTATTTTGATTTGACAAGCAGGAGGAAAATTATTTATCCCCAAAGCAGGTCAATTTTAAAGAAAATAACTCTCATTTTTAACCATAGTGCAATTATACATGACAATAAGTATATATGAAAAGGAACAGGTCATCTCTTTCATCAGTAACCTTTCACTGTAAATATGAATTTCATTTCCTGGGACTCAAAGAAAATAATGCTTTAATTCATGAGGGAGGGAGGCAGGAAAGGAGGAAGAGAGGGAGGGGGAGGAGGTAGAGGGAGAGAGAGAGAGAGAGAGAGAAAGAACATTACTGCCACCTCTCGCTCACTTCTCTAGAAATGAGAAAATGTCCAGGAAACCTGGCGCTCGCTTGCCAAAGGTTCAGAGAGTCTGACTTTTGTTTTTACTTCCATGACCTTTGATGGGTCTCAGTGCCGTTGGACCAACTTTGCATATATGTTGACACTATGGAAACCACACAGATAAGCTTTGGGTTTGTGTGCTGTATTGACTTTGGCACTTGACAATGATACACATGTTTTTCTGTTAGAGCTCCTCAAGGCTTTGTTCTGGTCTTGAGTTGCTGTTCTCTTTACTTCAGCTTTTGCATTTCTTCATAGTTATTTCAAAAATGCATGTATTTTTAAACTTTTTTTTTTTCTGCTTAACAATCATTCTATTTTGTGTTGGAGTGCATGGTAGCAATGCTGGCTTTAACAGAAGTGGGAAGGGTTCTGTGCAAGCTGGGAAACACACTCTACTTCTGAGCTTCCGGAGGGATGCAAATAGGGGAATCTGAGTCTATTCCTGCAGGAACAGACACTGTATTAGGGTCACCCTCTGAGATACAGACATTCCCTGTTTCTACCCAGGAGTTTCAGAGTGCTCTTTGTCTTCTCTGATTGTCTTTTAGAACTGGTCCCTCCTACCTTGTGGCAAAGATACCATTTGTTTCCGTTGGTTCACACCTTTGCTTATCACTGGGGACAGAGTATATACTCTTGGAACTCCACAGAAAGACATCTCAAGAATGACAATTTTGAAAATCTGATAAATATATTCTAGTTTTGAAATTGTGGTTGCCGTGGACTGAATATTTGTGTCCCCCCCAAATTCATATGTTGAAGCCTAAATCCCCACTCTAAGGGAATTTGGAAGTGGGGCCTTTGGGGGGTAATTAGGTCACTAGGCTGGATCCCTCATAAATGTGGCTGGTGTTCTTTTGGGAAGAGACAGGAGAAAGATGACCTTTCTCTTAGCCATGTGAGGACACAGCAAGACGTTGCTGTCTCCAAGACAGAAAGCAGGGCCTCACCAGACACCAAATCCACTGGCACCTTCATCTTAGACATCTTAGCCTCCAGAACTGGGAGAAATAAATTTGCATTGTTTAAGCCATCCAGTCTATGTCATTTTTATTATAGCAGCCTGAGTTGAATAAGACATTGGTAAAATACATGAAATGAAATTTATCATTTTAGCCCTTTTTCAGTGCACCATTCAGTGGCACTGAGTACATTCACATCATTGTGCAACCATCAGTGCTCTCCATCTCCAGAACTTTTTCATCATCCCAAATTGAAATTCTGTGCCCATTACATAATAACTCCTGTTATTCCTTTCTCGTATTCCCGGCAACCACCATGCTACTTTCTGTCTCTATCAATTGAACTACTCCAGGCACCTCATATAAGTGGAATCATGCAATATTTGTTCTTTTGTATCTGGCTTATTTCACTTAGCGTAATGTCCTCAAGGTTCTTCCATGTTGTACTATGTGTCAGAATTCCACTCCTTTCTAAAATTGAATAACACTGCTTTGTTCTGATAATCACTATCCTAGCAGATGTGAAGTGGTATCTCATTGTTATATTCTGACTCTTGAATAAAATGAAGTGTGGCCTAAATTTCCAATTGTTGTTACAAAAGATTTGAACTCACCACTACAATTTTATAGCAAATGGATTATTTTATAGGATCTTAACATAGTGTCATTTAATGGGAGTAAGTGAATAGTTAAAGAATGATTAGCTAAATAGCTAAAGAACCAGGTAGGATAGATGAATATGGAAAATAGGCTTCAAGAGTTACTTTTATACAATACTCAGGACTTCATGCCATAATTGGATTAGAAGAGGGAAGAACATAGAATCCCTTCCATGTTTCTGACATGGGCAATTGATAGATGGTAGCACTATTTATCAAGATACAAAAAACAGGGCTAAGAAGAACTGGTCTGGGGAGAGGGAATTACAATAAAATATGCTGCATGCCTAAGTGGACATGATCAATACATACCTGAGTCTAGAAACCTGGAGAAAGCTGAGGGAGACGAAGAGATTTTGGAGTTATCAGCCTGTGGTGATGCCATCGGCTTGAAGACCTCATCAATGTGCAGGCTGAGAAGGTATGGCAAAGGACAGATCAGTGGGATGCAACAGGAGCTGGGTGTGGACAGAGGAAAAGAAAGAAAGAATGATTATAGAGTGAGGAAAGATGATTCCATGGAAATTAGGTGGGAAAAATAAAGATTTTAGCCTGAAGTGTCAAAGGTTGCAGACAGATTAGATAAATAAATAATGAAAACTGCCTACTGGATTTGGCACCTAAGGGCCACGGGTAACATTCATAGAGCAGTTTCAGTTTGGGGGCGGGGTAGGAGTCTATGGGGGTGGAAAGAGAGTGGAGAAAGCAAATAATGCACAATTTTTCAAGAAGCCCAGGAGCAAGAATGAAATCTGGCCATGTGTAGCAACCTGGATGTATCTTGAGGATGTTATGCTGAGCGAAATAAGTCAGGCAGAAGGACAAATATCATATGTTTGCATGTATAGGAGGATTAGGAAGAACTTAATGGAGGATGGAAGGGGAGAAGAAGGGAGGAAATAGTGGGGGAGAGGAAGAGAGGCAAACCATGAGAGACTCTTGTTTTTTGTTTTTTTTTTTTTTACAAATAGTTTATTGTCAAATTAGTTTCCACATAACACCCAGTGCTCATCCCCACAAGTGTCCTCCTCCATGCCCATCCCTCCTCCCTCCCACATCCATCAGTCCTCAGTTTTTGTCAGCATTCACCATGAAAGACTCTTGAATGCTGAGAACAAATTGAGAACTGGTGGATGTGGGGGAGGGAGGGGGGAGATGGGCATGGAGGAGGGCACTTGTGGGGATGAGCACTGGGTGTTATATAGAAACCAACTTGACAATAAACTATTTGTAAAAAAAAAAAAAAAAAAGTCCAGGAGCGAGTAGGAGAAATTCAGGATGGCAGTTTGAGAAATGCACTTTTTTTTTTAAACTGAGAAAGACTTGAGCTTGTTTACAGTCTAAAGGGGAAGAGCTGAAGAAGAGAAGGAGGGTGAAGACACAGGAAAGAAAAGAGACAGATGATGGGTGCAGGTCCTCAAGGAGGTGGGAGGGATTGCGATCCCCAGCACAGGTGGCTGGATTAGGATGGGGTTTGAAACCTCTCCTTTCAGAAGGGAAAGAGGTTATAGCATATGTAGATACATTTGTAGGAGTGGGGGGAGGGGCAGGAAGTTAAGAGGATTCATGCTTGATATAGCCTTTGTGAAATAGGAAGTAAAGTCATCTACTAAGAAAGGATGAAATTTTAGAAAATAAATACAGTAGAATAGTGTTGTACATGTTGAATGAGGTAAGAATTTACAGTAGAAGAAGGAAAGTAACATAATAGTCTAGGTGTGAGGTTATATGGGACTTAAGTGGAGTGACGGGCAACAGGGTTGGAAAAGTGAGATATACATCACGCTCTTTTTCCTCATATTCTTCTGAAAGTTAGAAGGATTACTTTTCTTCTGATGAACAAATCCCAACAGACAACACCCATGCCAAGGGAAATGCTATATTACACCAATATTTTAAAATCTCCAGGGCTAGAACAAAGCATCCCTGGAACAATAAGACTTTTTTAAAAGTTTATTTATTTATTATTTCTGAGAGAGACAGTGAAAGAGAGAGAGAGAAAGCACAAGCAAAGGATGGGCAGAGAGAGGCACAGAATCTGAAGCAGGCTCCAGGCTCTGAGCTGTCAGCACAGAGCCCGATGCAGGTCTCAAATTCATGAACAGCAAAATCATGACCTGAGTCGAAGTTGGATGCTTAACCGTCTGAGCCACCCAGGTGGCCCAATACTTTCTAAAGACAAGTTGCTATTGCAGAGATGAGTATCAATATCAACTGCCCTACTTACTCCAATCTTTGAGCTGTGGTCTTAATGTTTCTTTCTCTCTCCCTCTCTTCCCCCCAAACCCCACATTCTTTTTTTTAAGTTTATTTATTGATTTTGAGAGAGAGAGAGAGAGAGAAAGGCAGAGAGAGAAAGAACACAGCTGGGGGAGGGGCAGAGAGAAAGGGAGAAAGAGAATCCCAAAAAGGCTCCACGCTGTTAGTGCAGAGTCCAACATGGCGCTCGAATGCATGAACAGTGAGATCATGACCTGAATGGAGATCAAGAGTCAGAGTTGGTCACTTAACTCACTGAGCCACCCAGCTGCCCCCCCCCAAACCCCCACATTCTTATGCCTGCATGTATACACAGAAAGTAGAACAATAGAGGAGCTAGGGTAAAGGCACAAAAGAGCCTGATGCAAAACCCTATGTAAACCAGAAATAAAGATCATGATTATGAATAACTCATTTTTAAAAAAAATATTTTATTTATTTCTAGGAGAGAGAGAGACAGCGTGAGCAGGGGAGGGTCAGAGAGAGAGGGAGACACAGACTCTGAAATAGGCTCCAGGCTCTGAGCTGGCAGTCAGCACAGAGCCCGACGCGGGGCTCGAACCCACGAACCGCGAGATCATGACCTAAGCGAAAGTCGGACGCTTAACCGACTAAGCCACCCAGGCGCCCCAATGAATAACTCATTTTTAAAAATTGTGGTAAAATATACATAACATAAAATTTACCATTCTATAACTTTTTCAAAAGTATTTTATTTTTGGGAAAGTACAAGTGGTGGAAGAACAGAAAGAGGGGAACAGAATATCCAAAGCAAGCTATGCACTGACAGGCTAATACAGGCAGTGAGACTGATGTGGAGCTGGAACTCACAAACCACAAGATCATGAGCTGAGCCAAAGTCGGATGCTTAACCAACAAGTACAAAACTTAAGTGTAATCCAGTGGCATTAAGTACATTCATGTTACAGTGCAAACGATAACACTATTCATCTTCAGAACTTTTTCATCATTCCAAATTGAAACTCTGTACTCATTAAACAATAATTGCTCACTCCCCCTGGCTGTTGGTAACCACTATTCCATTCTCTATGTCTATGAACTGGATAGACTCCTCTAGATATCTTATAGAAGCAGAATCATATATGTCCTTTTTGTCTGGCTTATTTCACTTAGCATAATGTTTTCAAAGTTTCAAAGATGCATGCTGTACCATGCATCAGGATTTCATTCTTTTCAAAGGCTGAATGATATTTTCCACTTACATATACACTGCATTCTGTATATCCATTCACCCATCAAAGGACAATTAAGTAGTTTACATTTTATTGGCTATTACAAATAATGCTGCTATGAACATGAATGTACACATATTTGTTCTAGTCCCTGCTTTCAATTGTTTTGGATGTATATCTAGAATTGTTGGGTCATATGATAATTCTATGTTTGACTTTTTGTGTAACCACCATACTGTTTTCTTTAGCAGTTGCGCCATTTTATATTCCCTCCAGCAATGCATAGTGTTCCAATTTCTTTTTAGAAAAATTTTTTAATGTTTTTATTTATTTCTGAGAGAGAGAGAGGAAGAGAGAGAGAGACAGTGTGAGCAGGGGAGAGGCAGAGAGAGATGGAGACACAGAATCCAAAACAGGCTCCAGACTCTGAGCTAGCTGTCAGCACAGAGCCTGATGCAGGGCTCAAACCCACAAACCATGAGGTCATGATCTGAGACAAAGTCAGACACTTAACTGACTGAGCCACCTAGGGACTCCACATAGCATTACAATTTCTTTACATCTTTGCCAATACTTTTTATTTTCTGTTTATTTCTTTGTTTGTTTTTTAGAGAAAGAGAAAGAACAGGGGACGGACAGAGAGAGGGAGAGAAAGAATCCCAGGGAGACTCCATGCTATGAGCCCAGTGCCCAACACATGGCTAGACTGCACAAACTGTGAGATCATAACCTAAGCCAAAATCAAGAGTTGGATGCTTACCCAACTGACCCACCCAGGCACCCCTGTATGTTTTTAATAATAGCCATTCTAATGGGTGTGAGATGGTATCTCATTGTGGTTTTGATTTACATTTCCCTAATGATTAGTGATGTTGAGCATCTTTTCATGAGCTTATTGGCCATTTGTACATTTTCTTTGGGGAAATGTCTATTCACATCTTTCACCCATTTTGAAATTGGTTTGTTTGGTTTTTTTGTTAATGAGTTATAGGAGTTCTTTATATATTCTGGATATTAATCCCTTATCAGATACATGATTTGCAAAAACTTTCTCTCATTTTGTGGGTTGCCTTTTCATTCTCTTGATAGTGTCCTTTGATGCACAAAGCTATAAATAGTTCACTTTTGACTCCAGTTGATACACAGTGGTGTATTAAAAAGAGAAGTTTCTGAAATAAATTTGAAATAAAACCTCTAGTCACCATATACTTATTGAATATCTTCATGATACTGAATTAAAGAAAATTTGCACTGAAAAGACACAACCTTTTTAAAAATGTCTCTAAATGTGGAACAAAAATTCATTCATTCAGCCATTCATTCATTTATGCATTGAATGAATATTTATTGAACCCATATTTTTCCAGATCTTCCTTGTCATACATCATTGGCAAATGATAACAAAAGAAACCATCCTAATGATCTCCTTATTAAGACACAGTTACTCTTCATGAAGCAAATTATCTGTTGCAGGCTTCTGTTGTCTCTAGACTCTGGCTTCCTGGATTTTCTTATTCTGACAATAGGATATGATAGACTGAAGAGAACAATGGCCAAGAATCCAAATAACCTAACTGGTTTCTATCATGATAAGTCCTGTAAAGGAAATTTCGCTATTAATCCTCCTTTCCAGAAATACTGACACTCAACTAGCATTGAAAATCATAGAAAACTAGCCTATGTTTTCCACCCTGGCAGATGTCTGACTTGACAACATGATAATCTGTTTTATCCTGCAAAAGTACACCACACTGGGCAGGAACCATGCTCCTTGCTACAATATCAAAAAAGTCACATAAAAATCTGGATGTCCAGCTTCTCTTGAAAAAGTAGATCTGGCAATCCGCAGTCCACATTCTCCCCTGTTAAGAAACAGCTAGTGCTAAGGAAGAGTTGTCCTTTGGAGATCTTCACCACAGTCTCTGCCACTTCTTATTATATACAGATAGTTTTTTTTTCACTTTCTTTTCCTTTTTTTAACTAGGTGTCCATTTGCCTATTCATTCATGTTCAGTATCCACTCTAGGGAAGTCATTGTGTTAAGCATTAAGGATTATTAAGCATTGCCACTGAACAGTTTGCACCAGGCTTTTAGGGAATAGGATGAAGCAGAAAACAGATCTGGCTGACCCCGGTCAGGAAAACGAAACTGGCTCTAAGTTCAGCCTTCCTTAGCAGAATGACAAGCATTTCAAACTGAAATCGTAGGCCCCTTCTGGTTGAGCACTGCTCTTTAAGTTAGGGTAAGAAGAAACATACAGTGTCATGGTTCTTATAAAAATCCTCCCATTTGCAATAGGCTTTCCAGGTAAGTGGATACACAGGTCCAGTTTCCAGAGAGAAAGGCCTGGCAATTAAGATATTAGGTCTCTAACTAATGAAAGTGGTTGTGGTGGCTGTGATGGTGGTTGTGGTGGTGGCGATGGGCAGTACATTCACAGGCGGGGCTGAAACCACTGCTGGTTGCTCCATTGATAGAGATTAGGCCAAGGGACTAAGCAGAGCTGAGCCTGCAAAACTGACGGTGCCCAGTTCTTGTACCTGAGCAAGAAAGGAGAAAGGCATAACTGATTTAGTAGGCTTGTTTATGAACTGCTAGGTATCACAAAGAGAGTTCCCCCTGACCTGGAGGAGTGAAGAGATTTCTCCAGAGATGACACTGTAACTATTTTAATCTTCAAGGATTAAGTCAGCGTTTCACAGATTGAGATGAGGTTAAAAGAACAACCATCCAACATACCAAGATGAATAAATTAGGGACTTACTTTCAAGTAGCATAGTCTTGTGGGGAGAAAAATACATGAACATCATTAGAATAAATTAAAATTAGTGCAATACTATAAATATTAACATAAAATAAGAAGGCATCATAACAGCAAGAGCAAAGAATTCTAGTAGGAGTGAGGGGAGGAGGTTCATTCAGAAGAGGTCACCAGACAGTTCACTTCCAAGAATTCAGCAGGCAGATTGGGAGGGCATTCCAAGCTGAGGATAGTGTGTGACCGAGCATCGAAACTTGAAAGGACATTTCGGAGAGCTGCAAACGATTCATCATTCCTAAAGCTAAAGGTAAGAAGAAGAAAGCAATGAAGATAAAGCTGCGGAAAGATGAGGGCTGGGGAACTTCGCAGGTTGGAGAAATGCCAAATAGTCTGCAGTGGCTGGAATGTAAGATGCCTGGAAAAGAATGGTTGGTGCTGACACTGTGAGGACAGGATAGAAGGGATCGTTAAGGCCAATATATGTTAGGGAGCTGTGGCTTTTAAATTTTCTAGAAGTATATTCCCCTTTAAGCATAGATTATTTCTGGGGACCCACTCCCAGAAACTATGGAGGATCATAAATTTCCTGAAGTTCCTCTCCCAGGGGTTCTCAGGTCTCAGTTAAGAACTCTTGCTTTAAAGAGGTGATTCCAAACCATTTAAGTAAAGCCCCCTCCCAAGAAAACCTGTAATATTTGAATAGTATACTAGGGTCATCAGAAGAAACTACTTGAGGTTAGAGGCAATGTCCCAAAGGCTACAGTGATCTTGTCACCCCAGTAACCCATTCTGGTGACCTATGAGCCGCTAACGGTTTCCGAGTAGACGAATGAAATGCATTTACAAAGATAGCTTTAGCAGCAAGGTAGAGAGTAGACAGGAGGAAATCAGATCAGTTAGAAGTTTTCTTAGAAGAGCATAGGGAAATGGCTATCATGTAGCATTGGTGGGTAGAAGTCTAGAAACTTTTAAAGACAGAACTAAAAGACCTGATGCCAGTGCAAGCTACAAAATTTCTATACAGAAGGAATGTGGTATCCATTGAGTTAGAAAAAAAAAAGGAATAGGGGCTTTGCAGAACCACCAAATATGCTAAGTAGATTGTTTACTGCACAAGTGAAGTCTTACTGGCGTGTGCAAAAGAATCTACCTGAAGCTCATTGTTGTTTTAAATAATCAAATCTAAGCATAATAAAAATCAGTTAAGTCCTCTACTAACACAGATGCTTCAGCAGATTTTAGCCCGTTGATGTTACAAACTTATTGAAGGATCTGAAAAATTTCCATTTTACATATTTTATGTCTTACAAATCTTTCTACACACTGGCTCATGAATATAAGGGTATTTTTTTCTCCCTACATCATCACATTTTAGCTTTATCTGATCAGAAGGGTGGGGTTCATGATCCACAGTAACCACTAAGCTGCCTAAGAAGCAGCAGCAGCAGGGTGTGTGAAAACCATGCAGGTATGCAGTGGTGTGTGTACATGGAATAAAGTATGTTCAGTGCTCCTATACTTGATGCTGTGAAGTTTGACAATCTAGTTAAACATGTGTCTACCAAATTCTGCTCCTCCATTATTATTTTTATTTGTCACCATGGAGGTAGCCTAAGTGTGATTTTTTTTTTCTAAGTAAAACTGTTGAGGGGATTTCCTACCTCTTTTTTGCTCTCTGAAACAAAGGTTTAGAGATTTTTTTTCCCCATAAATGATTACATGGGTACTATGAATTTTAAACTGCTTATTTTTCTACAGAAATCAAAATATGGTCCGATTTCCTTGAACTCCGGCAGTTGAGAACTCAAGGGACCCTCAAGGAGCGGAGTGTCGCTTGGGATGGGGAGGACTGACCGCACTGCTCTACAAGCCTGCGCTTTGCAGTTATCTGGTGCAGCCAGCTGCTGTACGTTTGTGCACAATTCACTTGAAGACTACAAAAAAACATGCCGAAGTCAGATGCATGGGAAGGTGAAGCTGTACACGTCAGCCAAAAGAATGAGTAGGAGCTATTATATATCTCACTCAGAGTGAAAAAGAAAAAAAAAAAAACAGACAAGAAAATAGAGTGGTTTCAGAGAGATTCCCACCCACTTTACTGCCGGAAGGAAACCCAACCCTCAGAAACCCAGAGAGGAACGCTGAGCTGGATGGATTCTCCTGCACAGAGAGCCAGCACCTACAGAGAGTGAATTTGCATAGGTATACAGTGCGTGCAGGACTTCCGCCCCTCATAAAAGTTGTAAACTTGTGCTCCTACGCCAAGCTAATTGTGGCTGCTCTACACGTGACTAAAGAATCAGAGAAGAGAGGGGTCCCCAGACTGAAGTAAGTATGACACTGCTTCTCCAGCCAAGGCTGACGTCCAAAATAGTTGCAAAAGTATTTCCCAGAAGCTCATATCCTATCGAAAAAAGGGTATGAGAAATCTATAGCCTTTACAATCTAATATTGAGCTAATTATCACGTGCACCCCTGGATTTTCCATAGTTGCCAATGCCATGGTTGAAAACAAATTTTCATTACAGTATCTGAGCTCAGTCCTAAAATAATTTCACCTAGGCCTCAGGACAGGATTAACTTCCATCCGAAGTTCTTGGTGTTGGTGATACAATAAATTTCCTAAGCAGATACTCTCAGAAACAGTGAAATATTAGATCTACATTCATAACCAGGGAGAATATAACTAGTAAGGATACAAGCTGTCAATGTCTCATAACCAAATCATAATTTCACTGCAATGGGAACTCAAGTTCAGTTTTCCTCCTATTTTCAGGTCCTATTAATAGCCGAAGACCTGAAAGATCAGTCATCATAGCCAGTAATACAAATAAAGATCTGATTTATTTATTTTTATTAAAAAATTGTTAAGTTTTATTTATTTATTTATTGTGTGACAGAGAGAGAGAACATGAGCAGGGGAGGGGCAGTGAGAGAGAGAGAGAGAGAGAGAGAGAGAGAGGGAGAATCCCAAGCAGCGCAGAGCTCAGTGTGGGGCTTGAACTCACAAACCGTGATATCATATTAGTTTACTGTCTTCCCTAATGTGACAATCATGATAAATGACCCTGGATCTTAGAATGCAGAAGATTACTTTTACTTTTTACTTTTACTTTTAAAAGTAAAGCTGGCCATCATAGCCAGTAATACTTTTACTTTTCCCCTTTCTTAATTCATTCATGTGACAAATACTTACTGAACATCTACTCTATGCCAGGTACTATGCTGGGTGAAAGCTCTACCTGGTGGTTGTTACACCTGCTATAGAAGAGGTATACACAGCAAAGTTCAACGTGTAGAAATTCCAAGTTTTACCCTGGAAACTGCTCTTAAAAATTCCTATCAGCTTGGTGTACCTAGGTGCCTCAGGTGGTTAAGTGTCCAACTCTTGATTTCAGCTCAGGTCTTGATTGGCTGAGGGTTGTGAGTTCAAGCCTTACATTGGGCTCCATGCTGGGTGTGAAGCCTCCTTAAAAAAAATTTCTATCAGCTTGATTTTGGTAATATTGAGATTCTGCCTAAAAGTTTACAATGTCTTCTCTCTACATGTTCTTAAAATAAAATCTGCTTAATTTAACTTCCTGGTTAATCATATTTTTACTGCAGTATAAGATAGTTCTATAAAGCAATTACTACAATGTTATGGGAACCAGAGATTGTTTACTTGCGTATGACTGGCAGAAACGCATTGTGTAACCAGCAGTCTTTTTTCACTGTTTACATGAAGAAGTCGTCTCCTGTTAGGAAGGATAGGCAGTGTGACATAGAAACAGTACTGCCTCAGGAGTCAGACAAACCTGACGATTTGGCTCTGGGTTAAGTTCTTCAACTTGAGTCTTAGTGCCCTTACTCGCAAAACAGAATAATACTGTCTAACCTAACCTAAGCTTATTCTGAATATTTGAGAAAAGAATTCATTCAACAAATATTCACCAAGTGCTTTATCCTGAGAGCAATGGAGAATCACTATAAGGTTTTAAACAGAAGAAGCAAGATAATTCATTGGATGTAAACTTTGGAAACAGAACTCTGGCTGCAATATGGAGAATGAATGAGGGTAAGGCAAGATTGGAGGGAAGGAAACCAATTTGAGGCTTATTATTCAGAAATGAGTGGAGCTTTCATTGAAGTAGAGGCACTGAGGATGAAGAGAAGTTAATGGGTTTGAGCATTATCAAGATATTAAAGGTACAGCATAGGGAATGTAGTCAAAGGTATTTTGACTACAAATACAAACTACAAATAAATGTATGGTGACAGATGGCAGCTACACTTGTGAGCAAATAGATTTGTCGGAATGCCTATGTTATGAAACTAATGTAATGTGTCAACTATACTCAAATAAAAAAAAATTAAGAATGTAGTATCAAGAAGAGAGGGTGATGTGCTGCATGTGGATGGTAAGAGTGTAAGCATAAAGGAACATGTAAGAGGATATCTTGGATAACTTGCTTGGAGATCTGAGTGGATGGAGGTGCCATCACCTAGAAGAGAAAACACTGGAAAAGCAGCAGGTTGTGAGAAAAGTGACAAATTCCGTCCTGGATAGGTAACGGTGCCTGTAGGATGATGAAGCAGTGATACACACTATGAGGTTGGAAATACAGGAATGGAGATAATTCAGAGGAACATGACAAAGAATAGAAGCTCCATTTCAATCTATTACTGAACAGATCTCCTAGGTGGTTGAGGATATCTTTGCTTCCCCCACTGGCCTGGAAATATCCACTGCTCAGGGACCATGAGCTACTCATTATCATGCAGCGTAAGTAGTTCATCTTTGGAAGTTTTCGCAACTACTTACACTACCTGAATGACCTGTCTAGATTCTGTCTCAGCATCTCAGGTTTCCAAATGTCATTCAAAAAGAACCATTCTATTGTTTCATTTTCAGTGGTCTGTATATTAGTTTTCCACTGTGGTTTCTGAGAACTTCAAACTTCTGAAACTGTCTTCAAGATGTGCTTAAAATATGTACTTACTCTCCCTCATTCTAGTTTTGCATACAGCTGTTGAGTGTACCACGTTGGTGTCACATAGATGTACTTCATAACTGAGGAAGAGCATTCAAGCCAGAGAAAACAAAAGCATCCCTAAGGGAGAAGGCCAGTGTATTTTCCAGTCCAAGGTGGAGCAATGGGGTAGCGAGGGGACAGTGTATGACATGACACAGGGGAGGCAGGCAGGGGTAGGAGCATGCTGGGAATATGTACAAATCCACAGGTGAGAACAGCACTTGTTCAAAGAACTGAAGTCTCAGTAGTTCGGAGAATAAAGAGGTGAAACTTCAGAAGTATTTGCAAGAAGAGTTTCAGATTAGGGAGGGCCTCTTAAGCTACATGAGGAAGTGCAGACTTGATTCTGACAGCAGTGGGAAATTACTGAAGTTTTACATGAGGGAAACTTGAAGTTTAGAAAGCTCGCTTGCGTGCTCCCTCTCTCCAAACAAACAAACAGACAGACAGACAGACTTTATTAAAAAGGGCAGGGGCGGGGGGTGGTGCTCTTGGGTGGCTCAGTCAGTTGAGAGTCTGACTCTTGGTTTCAGCTCAGGTCATGATCTCCCATCCCTGGGTTGGAGCCTGGCAATAGGCTCTGTGCTGATGGAGAGGAGCCTGCGTGGGAGTTTCTCTCTGACTCTTCCCCATTCATGCACACACGTGCACTCTCTCTGTCTGTCTCTCTCAAAATAAATAAATAAACTTAAAAAAAAAAAAAAAGAAAGCTCATTTTTGGTTCTCACATGGAGGATGGCCAGATCAGTGGTGGCAGCCAGGGGTCTGTTACAAAATGCCAGATGAGGTAGAAAGGTAGCTTAATTTATGTCAGTGAACCAGGGAAAGAAAGAAGTGGATACATTCAAGAAACACTGGATAGGAATAATTTGCAGATTGGAATATCTGGATGTCCCCGCAAGGATGACCCCGCAAGGTCAAGGAAAGCCTAATGCATGATTGTCACCCAGTTTTCTGGTGTGGGCAACAATAGGAAGCATCATTCTACTCTGTCCCTCTTTCTTCTAAGGACTTTCCTCTGCAGTTACCATTGGCCTATTTTCCTCTGCAGTGGTGACTATAAAAATACTTATGTTACGTCAGAGTCAGTTGATATTAAGCTGATATGGAAGAAAATGCATGTTGCTGCTGTTTCTATTCGCTGCTACTGCCGCTACTTGCTGCACTGGTGGAAGTCTTTACCCTGAGTCAGAAGCTGAGACCTAGAAGGGAGTGGTTTCCCCTCTCTGTTCTCCAGAGTGTTTTAAGAAAACCAAGGGAACCAAACCTTACTTCTTAAGAATTTAAGTTCCCTACTCCTGCTGCCCAAGTATAATATATACAGTCACAGTTTTCTTTTAAGTTATCATAAAGTATATTCCTTTTATCACACAGCTGCAAAATTCTACAAATCGAGTTACCATGTCCTCACCAATTCTAAGATCTGATTTATTGAAGCTCAAAGCATTTCTAACTCCTCATACATTACCCCCACAATCATGAGTCACAACTTTCTAACAAGTATTTTAAAAACTATCATGGCTTAACATAGCACCTTGAAGAGCTTTTTTTATACTAAAGCTTATCATCTGATATGCTCAGAACATATCAGAACTTTCTTTTAATGCAAAATACTTTTAAATTCAGTTACCCTGAAGCTCTTAGTTCTAGTTTGTTAGTAATTCTGCTTCAGACAGGATGTGCTTCATTTGAAGAAAAAAAAAAGATAGTTAAGGAACTTCCAAACGTTTATTTCTCTGAAACCATTTTAAGAAGTAATAAAGATTCACTCCTTTTTTTTTCCTGAGAACTCAGAATAATTTTTAGTAAATATCATAAAGAGAATGTGCAAAATTTTATGAAAAACACAGTATTTTAGGCTATATTTGCTAATAGATGATGGCATTTGAACATTTTTAGTGAAGAAGAAAAATACTACAGTGGAATTTGAGGTGAGCCAAGAAATAGAAATAAATTAGGGTACAGATTTTCCTTTTCTTCCATTTAAAAAGACATTTATGTCTAGGGTTAAGTATCTGACAGGTGCTTCATCAATATATTTTCCTTTTGACTAAAGGTCCTGCGTTTTCCATTCTGAGAAGGCAGCATATTTTTGTTTAATATTTGCATTGCAACTTGAAGTTGTATGTCTTGTGTGTTTATAAACACTATCAAGACCTTCCTTTTGTCAGTCAACTCCACTGTCCTGAGTCTTCCTTGCACAAAAGCATTTTAAAGAACACAAAATAGACATTTTCAAGGAGACAACCTAGCTGGAATGCAGCTGTTTGTTGGGCTATTCACTTGTGGAAGAAAAACCAATGAAAGACTCCTTTCAGGCCAATGGGTTGGGTATTTTATTTATTTATTTGTTTGTTTTAGGAAGGATGATGTGTTGAAACCAGAAAAAGAAAGCTTTCTTCTGTGCATGTCCTAGCTCCAATTTTTTATTAAATAGTATTTCCGATGAAAATAGTACATGTTTTACATGTTCCTATTTCACTGGTAGAGATGGTCAATATATAACAGGCTAGCCTGGCCATTATTAATGTTTTTGGTACTTTAAGAATTTTCTCAACATGACAGTACTTTGATTCTTTTTCCCACTCTGGGACTATAAAGCAAAAAGTGTTGAAGCACTTTAATTCAACTGACAGCAAATATTTTGCTTTTAGAATCTTTTTTACTTTTTATCACTGCTGAGTTACATTGGAATAGAAAATTAAACATTTGCTAAATGTAATACATAGTGATCCCAAATTTTAAATATCAAAAATCAAAGTTCTTTCTTTATTTGGAAAGAAAACCCTTCCAAGTGTTCAGTAGCTAGGAGTAGATTTAAATATATTATGTAATTTATATATCTCATATTGTTTCGCATTGCCTCCGGAGGGTCTGACATTAGAAAATTCCATGTGTCCTCAGTATATTTTGTTATACAGAAATCACTGGGGGTGCCTGGGTGACTAAGTCTGTTGAGCATCTGACTCGACTTCAGCTCAGATCATGAACTCCTGTTAGTGAGATCCAGGTACCACTCCCACTCCCCTTCCCCCAACTCCCTGCTCCCCAACTTTGTTGTCAGCAAGGATTGGTCAGCTTGGGATTCTTTCTCTCCCTCTTTCTCTGCCCCTCGCCTGTTCTCTGTCTCTCTCTCAAAATAAATAAATAAACTTAAGAAAATCTGATACTTAAGATGGTTTCCCCCATTTTAGTCTTCATCATTACAGTATATGTTAAAGTGCCTTACGTTAGTATTTACCCTTTTTAATAGAGTACTTTCTCTATAACCTTTGATTTCTCTAATACATAGCAGATCCTGATGAAGTTTCAGGGTGATGGTGGGGTAGCTGGAGCTGATGGCCAAGAATTTTTGAAGACGTCTTTGGTGCAAAAAGGTAATTTTATTAAAGCACGGGGATAGGGCCTGTGGGCAGGAAGAGCTGCACTGGGGTCCTGACGGGTAACTGATTATATACCCTCCCTTGGGAGGGGGTCAGGGATAGTGTAAGTCTCTATGGAATTTTAGAAGCAAGGTTCTGGGACCTTGAGGGGCTAGCTGTTGCTAGGAAAATGCCATTTATTACCATTTAGTAAAACTCAGTCATGAGACCCTCCCAATAGGCCATAAACTTGGAGTATGGTTGCCAGCATATATCTTGGGGCAGTTAAGATAAAGCAAGCAAACTTACAGGGTCCTTGAGGTTGGGACAATGTTAAGCTAAGATTCTCTTTTGCTCCCAGCAAAGTGTCATCATCGAGGCAGCTGAGCTCCTAGAGGGAGGTCATCTGCCTGTTGCAAGGACTTGTCCGTGGGCTGTAAGCAGTAAGGGAATTTAATTTTTCATTTGCCTTAGTTTCCCACATCACCATGGCAAGCACCTAACCTCCTTTCCTTTGTTCCTGGGTAGCCAAGAGTGTCCTAGGAACGTCACACATACTCCATCTACAGAGGAGGGATGGGGGTGTGGCAGCCTGCATTTTGTCCTCAGCTTGCCCCACACTCACTCATCAAGCCTAATATCTATCTATCTGTTAGGAGTACTGTATATGGGATTCCTTGCCCTGAAAAGGTTTGACTAGGTGATCTTTCCTAACATTCCACAATAACAAGAAGATCATAAGGTTGTCATTTGTTATCTAATTTATTCTCCTAACATTGCTCTGAAGTAGAGGAGTAAGTACACTTATTCTCATCTTATAGCTGGAGAAAAGAGCTGTGATTCTCCGTACATAATACATAATCTAGAACCTAAACCCTAGTCTTCTGACTTTCTCTCCTTACTGAATAACCACAGTTGTTTATAAACAACTTGTCTATTTTCTGAACCTTTTTAGATGACCTCCCACTTCCTCAACTCCTGCAGATCTTTTTTCCCAGTAGTGCTGTCAGTTCTATAATATGTTGCTAGAGGTTTGAAGCTGAGCTAATGATGTGGCTTTACAGGAATCACCAATGCAAGTCAGTGGGAAAACATAAAAAAATAAATTGTAATCTTCAACTTAAAATCTGTATTAGTTAACCATTCAAATAAATGATTTATCACATTTATTTGTGACCTCTGGCTTAAATTCTCATGACAGATGGGGCACCTGGGTGGCTCAGTCAGTTAAGCATCTGACTTCAGCTCAGGTCATGATCTCACGGTTCGTGAGTTCAAGTCCTGCATCAGACTCTGTGCTGACAGCTCAGAGCCTGGAACCTGCTTCAGATTCTGTCTCCCTCTCTCTCTGTCCCTCCCCCATTGATGCTTTGTCTGTCTGTCTCTCTCTCTCAAAAATAAATAAACATTAAAAAAAATCTCATGACAGTTAACACCATATATTCTTGATAAAACATTACATGTTGGAGTTCTTTATCACAAATTTGAGATGGAAACATGTAAAAATGGGATTTCCAGTATCAAACGAGCTATAGGGACACCAAAATACATTGCAGGATGCTGGTTAAATGTAGTTTGGGCATAAGTTTACAAATATAAACTAATTGAGAAACTGGAGTTTCTTTGTAATAAAATTCACTATCTTTCAAAACATGAACATTATAATAACAACACAGCAGTGTTATTCTCTTATAAATAGAACTTTCTTTGTTAGGAGTTAGTTGTTTTACTATCTCAGGAGATATATCTGGAAAGGGTCTAGTTCACAGTAAGCGCTTGATAAATATTTGTTGAATAAATAAACAGAAGCCTCAAATTCTAGAGAGAAGTATGAAATTCAGAAATAGATTGAGAGCCACAGCTAAAAAGGGGGGAGCTGAATTTACGCCAGATGGATGAAAGATGAGCATGCAGATGAGAAGTTCTCAAGAATGCACATAGATAAGAAGTATGAACATGGATAGGAGATAAAAGTATTATGAGTATATCACGTCATCTAGAATTGAACTTCAGTAAGGTAATCAGTACAAAAGAAATATAAAAATAAGTAACTGTTTGGAAAATGTAAAGGAAATGTGTCATAGATAATATATTTATGTAAATAAGTAGAACTAAATTTTACAAAAATATATAGGACTTAGTTGAAAAAGTTATAAATATCTACTTAAAGACATAAAAGATTTGAATGGAGAGCCAATCTCAAACTAGATGATAAACTTGGCAGTCAAAATTCCAATAGCCCACTATGTACCCATTAGAATGGCCCAAATCCAGAATATGAACACCACATGCTGACAGAGATGTGATACAACAGGAATGCTCATTCACTGCTGATAGGAATACAAAATGGTATAGCCACTGTAGAAGAGTGATTTGCAGTCTTACAAGATGAAACATATTCTTATCATATGGTCCAGCAATTGTGCTTCTGGAATTTACCTAAAGGAACTGAAAACTTACGACACAGGGGTGCCTGGCTAGCTCAGTTGGTAGAGCATGTGACTCTTGATCTCAGGGTTGTGAGTTCAAGCTCCACATTGGGTATGGAGATTACTTAAGAAAAAACAACTTACATCCATACAAAAACCTAGACATAGATACTTATGGCAGCTTTATTCATAATTGTTAAAACTTGGAAGCAACCAAGATATCTTTTAGTAGGTGAATGGATAAATAGCTTAGATTACAGAATATAGCTTAGATAATAGAGTATTATTCAATTCCAAAAGGAAATGAGCTGTCAAGCCATGAAAAGACATGGAAGAAACTTAAATACATATTACTGAGTAAAAGAAGCCGATCTGAAAAGGCTACATACTGTATTAGTTCAACTATATGACATTCTGGAAAAAGCAAAACTATACAGACAGTAAAAAAGATCAGTAGTTATCAGGGGTTGAGGGGCAGGGACGGATGACTAGGCAAAGCATAGAGGATTTTTGAGGCACTGAAAATGGTCTGTATGATATTGCAATGATGGATACATGTTATTATATATTTGTCAAAAGCCAAATATACAACGCCAAGAATGAACAATGTACACTCTGATGTATAATGTCAAGAATTAACCCTAATATGAATTATGGATGTAGGTGATAACGATGTGCCAGTGATGGCTCATTCATGGTAATATATGTATCAAGTCTGGTCCTGGATGATGGGAAGGTTGTGACTATGTGTATGTGTGTGTTGGGGGTGGGGGTCATGGAGTATATGGAACTCTGTACTTTCCACTCATTTTCACTAGGAACCTAAAACTGCTCTAAAAAACAAAGTCTATTAAAAGAATTCTAAATCTTTAACAAGGAACTTGAGTGAAGATTGTAACATTTATCTTGTATAACAAAAGTACAAAAATTTCCAGGAAAATTCTGTAAAAAAGACCTTTGAGAGTGAAGAATGGAGCAGGGAATTGGTCCTGTAAAATATCAAAGCATAATGTAAAGCTACATTATATAAAATAGCATGCTGTCGGTTTAGAAAGAGGCAGATGGAACTCTGGGTCAGAACAGAAAGTCCAGAAAGGGACTCAAATTAATACAAGAATACAGAACACAATGAAAAGAGGCATTTGAAATCATTGGCTCAAAACCAATTTATCATTTGGATATTGTGGTGGCTGACTAGCCAGTTGGGGAAAAAAAAATGATACTTGAACAACCTGAAGCTGATTCCTACCTAATTTTTTAAACCAACTATAAATGGATCAAAAACTGTTATACATGATGGTAAAAAACACATAACATAACATTTATCATTTTAAAGTGTATAATTGATAAATGTCTTTATTGCCCCCAAAGAGGAATCTGTATCCAGTCTCCTTCCAGCCTCTGACAATCAGTAACCTTCTGTCTGGGCCAATGGATTTGCCTGTACATTTCACATAAACTCAGTCATGCAATATGCGGCCTTCTGTGTCTGGCTTCTCTCACTTAGAAAAACATTCTCAGGGGTCATCCATGTTATGGCTTATATTGGTACTTCATTCCTTTTTATGGCTGAATAATGTTCTTTTGATTAAATATACCATATTTTGTTTATTCATCAGTTGATGTATCAATGATTTTTTTAAATGAACTCCTAAAAGAACTAAAAGAAAGATACTTGAACATTTTAATATTTAATCAGAGGACAAGGAAGGCCTTTAAAGCATAAAATATACCTCTATGAAATAAAACATGTAAATAAGGAGCATTCTATATAAAGGGGAGAGAAAAGCTGTATTCTTCAAAAAGGTCAATGTCCAAGCAGCACCTGGGTGGCTCAATCAGTTAAGTCTCCAACTTCAGCCTGGGGCCTTCATCTTGCAGTTGGTGGGTTTGAGCCCGTATCCGGCTCTAAACTGACAGCTCAGAGCCTGGAGCCTGCTTCAGATTCTGTGTCTCCCTCTGTCTGCCCCTCCCCACTCGTGCTCTGTCTCTCTCTTTCTCTCTCAAAAATAAACAAACATTAAAAAATTATCTAGGTCATAAAAAACAAAGAAAAACTGCAGAAACGTTCCAGATAAAAAGAAGCAAAGAAACATGACAATTAAATACAATTCCTGGGGCACCTGGGTGGCTCAGTCGGCTGAGCGACAGACAGGCTCAGGTCATGATCTCAGAGTTTCTGAGTTTAAGCCCCACATCGGGCTCTCGGCTGACAGCTTGGAGCCTGAGGCCTGCTTTGGATTCTGTGTCTCCCTCTCACTCTGCCCCTCCCCAGCACACATTCTATCTCTCTCAAAACTAAGTAAACATTAAGAAATTTTTAAAAAATACAATTTCTGACCCTAGACTTAATTCTGTACTGGAGAAGGATAAGTGCTATAAAAACATTATTGGATGAATTGACAAAATTGGAATACAAATGACAGATTAAAGTATTGTATCAAGGTTACACTTTCTGTAATAGATAACAGTATTGTGTTTGTGCAAAAGTAATATACCTATTTTTCAAAAAATACATATTCTAAAATATAAAGGTAAAGGGTCATGAGGTAATTATCCCCCAAAATATATTTGTATGATATATATATATACATATATATACATATGAGATATATATTTCAAAAAAAACAAAGCAGATTGCTTTTGTTCATTTTTTTAAAAAAGAGTGTGTGAGAGTGGGTGACAGAGTGAGGGAGAGGGAGAATCTTAAACAGGCTCCACGCTTGGTGCTGAGCCAGACTAGGGCTCAATCTCATGACCGTGAATTCATGATCAGGGCTGAAATCAAGAGTTGGACGCTTAACTGACTGACCCACCCAAGTGCCCCCAAAGCAGATTGTTAAAAAGCATTGAATTTGTTACTCCATTTAGGGCCTATCCATCTCATAACAGATTCTCAGGACTATGTAGATAATAACCTTCCCAAGCTCATTTTCATTATCTTTTAACTTATAAACAAAAAACATGCAGTGTATAGAAGATGTGAAATAGCAAGTACAAGTCCCCTTTCCTGCTCATCTGTAATTTCACTGTTCAGAGAGGATTACTTCTTTTTTCTCCCACACACAAGTTGGTGATACTTTATTAGACAAAGAAGTTGGGAAAGGACAGCTTCATTTTTGTCAAAAAAATCTCCATAAAAAATTGCTAGTGATTCATTTGGTGATCCAGTTAACAAAATAAAACAAATAAAACAATAGCTATTTACTGAGTGCTTGCAGTATTCCAGAGCTATTAAACAAGATGCAAATCCCACCATAACAATTGGAATTTTCATTAAGACTCAGATGTAGGAAAGTCCCAGCTTTAAAGATTCTAACTTGTACAGACTGAAGACTCCAATTCCAGAAGTTCAAAAACCTCCTTTCTTATCTCAAGAATGTCTGTCACCCTCCTCAACATCTGATTCCCCAGTTCCCGTAAAAAACCAGAAACTTTAAGGGATTTAAATTAAGGCCACTTTGTTTAATGAGTTCTTCAATCCTCCCTGAAGTTCCTACAGCCAGGCACATGACATGCTTCTCCAGCAACTTTACCTGCTTCTCGACCTTTATGTGTTTTGCAAATAACTTCCTAACTCTGCTATCTCCTCTGCATGCTGTCATCAACCTCATGGGCTCCAGGGTCTGGATAGCAGAGTTGCCGATGATGAGCACCAGGGATGATTTCTTCTCATTAGAGTTTTTCCGAAGTTTTACCCACTTTGGGCATATTTCTCTTAGGTATGATTAAAGACTATGAGTCTTTCATATGAGTCAAATCATTGGCCTTGAGGAAACAGGAGTCTGGTAGGTTTAGTTCTTCTAATGCAATCACTGAGCGATTGCTGCCATAGCAAATCATCTTCTGCAGGTCTTTTTTTTTTTTTTTTAAATGTTTATTTATTTTTGAGCCAGAGAAAGACAGAGCATGAGCAGAGGAGAGACAGAGAGAGAGAGAGAGACACACACACACATACACAGAATCTGAAGCAGGCTCCAGGTTCTGAGCTGCCAGCACAGAGCCCGATGTGGGGCTTCAACCCACAAACCATGAGATCATGACCTGAGCCGAAGTAGGTAGCTTAACCAACTAAGCCACCCAGGCGTCCCTCAGCTTCTGTAGGTCTTCAGGTGACCCTGGTTTGGGCTCTGATTTCGCAACAACATCAGCAATTTTCTTTTTCTCTTCCTTGTCTTGGTGGCATCTTCTTTTGTTTCTTTTGCTTGTATCAAGAAACATTCTGTAGGCTGTTTGGTTTTCTCTGACAGGGCAGAAACTGGAGCTGTGTCCCACTGTGTCATCTCTGTGTCTCCTCCTCTCAGCATCTGATGCTTCTGCCTCTACTTGTCTGGCAGATGGCTTCTCAGTTTTTGGGTCACCTCATCCTGCAGCCCACTTCAGTTAGACCTTTTCTTCTCTGGAGACTGGCAAGCTGTGGGGTGAGGGATTCAGCAAGGTTGCCCACCTTCAGAGTACAAAGGACACTGGGCTGCCGGCTGCTCCTGCAGCCTGCTTCTCCCAGCACTCTTCTCCAAGCTTGGCTGCCATCTCCACGGGGGACTAATTGTGGGTGCCCCACCAAGGGTAAGTGGCCAGGGGCAGGTATTCCTGCTGCCTCCAAGCCTGGAGACCAGCGTTGGCAGCATGCAAAGCCTCTCCTCCTTCCCATATGCCTTTAAAAAAAAATGTTTATTTAGAGAGAGAGAAAGAGAGAGAGAGAGAGAGCACTCTTGAGAGTGAGCATGAGTAGAGGCGGGGCAGAGAGGAAGGGAGAGAGAATCCCAAGCAGGCTCCTCACTGTCAGCACGGAGCCTGACAGAGGGCTTGATTTCACAAATGGTGAGATCATGACCTGAGCCAAAATGAAGAGTCTGACGCTTAACCGACTGAGCCACCCAGGTGCCCCGTATATCTTATGAAACCAAAACTATGCATACCTCTTTTAACACAAATGGGATCCTTTCACATAAAAATAAAAATAAAAAAAACCCAAAAAACAAAAAACAAAACAAACCACAACCAAAACCAAACAAAACTCTGCTCTTCTTTCTCCACTTAGTAATATGCTTGGGATTATTTTACCAGGTTGATGTTTATATGCCTATTCTATCCTCTTTAAAAAAACCGTATTTATTTAAAAATAATTTCAAACTTACAGAAAAGTTGCAAGAATAAATATAATTCAAAGAGCATTCATACACTCTTAATCCAGACTCGCCTATTGTTAACATTTTACCCCATTTGTTATGAATTCAGATTGTGCACCTAGGTTCTTCCATTCCCCAGTTCACAGTAGCAAAATATAGTCTAAGAAACACAGTCTGATGATAATGATAATGATGATGATGATGATGATGATATTGAGAGTAGTAGTGATTGCTACTGAACAATCACTACTATCATGTGTCAAGTGTTGTGCTCCATGCTTTACATAGTTTATGTAATTAATCCTTACAACAGTCCCTTAAGGATTTCTAAATGAGGAAGCTGAAGTTAAGAGAATGCAAGTAGCTTGCCCAAAGTTACAATGCAAGTAAGTGGCAGAGTCAGAATTAAGGAAGATGATAATCAGACTCTCAAGTCCATGTTCTTTATCCCTATAACAGTCGAATTAACTCTTTATAAAATAGAAATAGAAGGAAATGTCAATAAAATACATACCTTAAGAAAAATTGATTTCTTTTTATAAAATTTTTTTATTACTTATTTTTGAGAGAGAGAGTGAGAGAGAGAGAGAGAGCAAGCACAAGTCGGGGAGGGGCAGAGAGAGAGAGAGAGGGAGACACAGAATCTGAAGCAGGCTCCAGGCTCTGAGCTATCAGCAGAGTCCCATGTGGGGCTCGAACTAAGGAGCCATGAGATCACTACCTAAGGGGAAATCGGACGCTCCACTGACTGAGCCACCCAGGTGCCCTAGTGATTTCTAATAGTAAGAAGCTTAGTGTATCTGGATAAATAATATTTAATTTTAATTGTAAGAAGCACAACTCCTGTCTTTCATACAATTCTGCCATCGCTCTCCATGTTTCTACTTGTGCTTCACAGCAACTCTCTCCAGAAATTTGTCCTCTAGGCCAATTATCAAATAAGGATCTAAAAGTAACATAAAATCACTTTTGCATCAGTAAAGGGCTCTCAACTGGAAAATAAAATCATCCTAGCCTGCATGCCTGTGAGAAGATTACATATTTGCACTCCTCTTTCCTCTGAAAAAGCTAATCCAAGCTTCATTACTGTCAAGTTTGTGAACATTTACATAAACGATAGGTTTGTTATCACTTATTACTGGATTCAGCAGATTACATGCAAAATGTGCAAAGACACGATTAAAAAATCTTTGATCTTTTAATCAAAAGAGTAAGCAATATTAATTCATTTGGGTAAGTGTGATACACATACTTTATTATAATACTATTTTGCATTTGAGATTACCACACTATAATAATTATTCTTCATTAATGAAGGTTTGTTGCTATGTAATTTCACTGTGGCTTTAGGCAATAATATCCTTTCTAAAGAATTAGTTACATTTGCTGTGAAGTTATTTTACCCAAAAAACCCCTATAGTCTTTATAAAATATAAATTTTACCACCAGGGTATTTGATTCCATAAAGCTCACAGAAATATCACTGAGAACTACGAAGATGGAAAGAGTGAACCATCCTCAAATGGAATAAGAAATATGCGTTGAATTCAAAAGCCTAGTATATTTCTGTCAGTATTGGTTTTGCAAAGCCAAAAAAAAAAAAATGCCCCAATATTATTGCTGCCTTACTCTAATAATGGAGATAGATGTAGACATGAATAAAGATAACACAAAGAAGGATGTACATTAATGTAGCTAATTATGTCTAGAAGGATCCTGGAAGATTTCATGGAAAAGATATTTGAATTCATATTTGAAGAATGGGTAAGATCAGGAAGTAGTGGAGGAAAGAAGAGAGGGGGAGTCGGATGTAAAAGGCAGACTCCTAAAGCCAGCCTAAATGGTGACTCTTTATTCTCAATAATCCAAAGCTACAGGGGTTTGAGCTCCAAAGTAATATGAGCAGAGCTATGAGGAATGCCCTGAGGGTAGGGTAAAAGGGGCATAAGATTAGGAGACAATTATGGGCCACAAAGTTATTTCAGTGATTGGTCTGTCTATTCCCCAGAGGGTTGTCACAGGCTTCTCCAGCCAGATACCATGTTTTCCATAACTTTATATTCCCTACATGTATTTAACAAGGCTGCTGAGTGCATAGATGAAAGGGAACCAGTTTTTGTCCACGCTGACAGTGGGGGTAATGAAATGAAAGAGAGACAAACTGAGGAGGTGGCACCGTGAAAAGATGCCAACTGGTTGGACAGAGATACTCAGGGAGACAAAGGAATAAAGTCATTACTCGATTTACCTTAATAAAAATTTACTGAGTACTTATGTGCCAGAAGTGTGGCAGATGTTAAATATACAAATATGAATTAATATCTGGTCTGTACTATCAAAGAACTAGGGAAGAAAATAAGCCTAGGGATGGGGCACGTGGGTGGCTCAGTCAGGTAAGTGTCTGACTTTGGCTCAGGTCGTGATCTCACGATTCATGGGTTCAAGTCCCATATCGGGCTCTGTGCTGACAGCTCAGAGCCTGGAGCCTGCTTCAGATTCTGTGTCTCCATCTCTCTCTCTCTGCCTCTTCCCTGATCACATTCTGTCTCTTTCTCAGAAATAATAAATAAATATTAAAAATTTTTAAAAAAGAAAGAAAATAAGTCTAGGGGTGACAGTGAAGGAAATAGATAATAATAGAGATACATAATATAAAATGCAATAAATATGTGTGTGTATATATATGCATACAATAAGATGTGTGTAAAGTTCATAAATAGTAAAGAAAGATGGAATTCATTTTGCCTAGGGAGAATTAGGGAAGACTCCATAGAGCAAAGATGGTGGAGTAGGACTTTGAAGAATAAATAGGAGTTTTCAAGGTAAGGGGTGCAGGAAGACATTTCACAGAGAGGAATTAACATTTGTAAGTATGTGAAGGTCTTAAAAACCTTCTCGTGTGTGTGTATGTGTGTGTGTGTGTGCACAAGTAATTTGGAATTCCAAAAGCATGAATTGCAAGAGGGAGCAGGGAACTAAGGGGAAATGAGAATGAGATCAGAAAGCTAGGTAGGGGATAGAAAAGCTTTGCATTGCAAGCTAAAGAGTGTGGACTTTATTCTGTGTGTAGATGGGAGTTAGTGAAGGACTTTAAGCTGCACAATTATAGACAGATCTAGCTACCCTTTATTTTTGATTTTCTATTATTTGAGAGAGAGGGGAGAGAGAGAGAGCGAGAGAGAGAGAGAGAGAGCATGTTCAAGCATGGGGGGAGAGAGCCCCACTGTGGGGCTCTATCTCATGACTCTGAGATCATGAACTGAGCAGAAATCAAGAGTTGAACATATATCAACTGAACCATCCAGGCACCCCTCTATCTACCCTTCAGATGAGAAGCAGGCTAATGAAAGTGTGGCAAATGGACCAGGCACAGGGGAGGATAAGGATAGCGGGAGTGAGGAGAGAATGGTAACAGTAAAGAGACTGTTACAAGGGTCAAATGAGAGAGAAGGAAATCCTACTAAGACAACAATAATAGAAAACGACTAGATAGAATACAATCAAGAGATATTCGGTGATAAAACTGGACAAGCTCAGTGACATGGGATGTGAAACAGCCAACTCCCAGGCATTTTGACTGGATTACTCAAGTTGAGAGTTGTGCTCCCCAGTGAAGACTGGGTCTGGGGTAGGCAGAGCCTGAAGCATCTGTGGCATACCCAGGGGCAAGTTTCTAATACAGAGTAAAACTCACATCCATGACTTGGGAGAAATGTGAGTGCTAGCATTCACATTTCACACATGAACACATGGTGACATTAGGAACCAGGACATGGAATACAGGTTAGAGATATACAATGGTTTAGAATGCAAATTATGATTTTGGGTTTTTGATGGTTGATTTTGATTAGCTGGTGGGATAACATGTGAATATCTCCATAAGGAGTTTAGAAGTATGGTACTTCCATATGACAGAATACTATGAAGTCCTTTAAAAGATTAGATAGCTACATTTGCATCAATTAAAAAAGATATTCATGATTTGTTATAAAGAAAAAATACAAGTTGTAGAATAATATGTCATATGATCCAACTTTTGTAACAAAATATGTATGTAAATATGTATATGTATAAACATATTACTATACACATGTATAGGTAAATATGAACACATACATATATACAAACAGAATAAATGTATGAGAGGAGGGACAGACAGCTAATCTCTTACTAAATAGTCGACTATATTCTTTATATTGTTACAATGGACATTCATTGCTTTTTTTTTTAAAGTTCTTTTCAGGGTAAAGAAATTATAGAAAAAAACTAGAAAAAAATAAGGTTGTCAAGTGAGAATGTAAGGGAGGAGAGAAGAGGGACAAAGACAGGAACCTGACAGAGGCATGAAGCACAAATACAATTTCAGAGTCAGAGAGAAGGAAAGAAGAGGATGGGAAGATATCTGAGGGTTAACAGTCCAGAGAAGTGGTTGGTGTTGAAGACTTCAAAAAAAGGTGGATAGGGGCGCCTGGGTGGCCTACTTGGCTAAGCATGGAACTTCGGCTCAGGTCATGACCTCACAGTTCATGGGTTTGAGCCCTGCATCAGGCTCTGTGCTGACAGCTCAAAGCCTGGAGGCTGCTTAAGATCTGTGTCTCTCACACCTGAAAAACAAACAATCCAGTGAAGAAATGGGCAGAACATATGAACAGACACTTCTCCAAAGAGTACATCCAGATGGCCAACAGACACATGAAACAATGCTCAGCATCCCTCATCATCAGGGAAATACAAATCAAAACCACATTGAGAAAAGAAACTAGAAAAAACTAGACACCTCATGCCAGTCAGAGTGGCTAAAATGAGCAAATCAGGAAACTCTAGATGCTGGCGAGGATGTGGAGAAACGGGCACCCTCCTACACTGTTGGTGGGAATGTAAACTGGTACAGCCCCTCTGGAAAACTGTGTGAAGGTTTCTCAAAAAATTAACAATAGAACTTCCCTAGGACCCAGCAATAGCACTGCTAGGAATTTACCCAAGGGATACAGGAGTGCTGATGCATAGGAGCACATGCACCCCAATGTTCATAGCAGCACTCTCAACAATAGCTTAAACATGGAAAGAGCCTAAGTGTCCATCAACTGATGAATGGATCAAGAAGATGTGGTTTATCTATACCATGGAATACTACATGGCAGTGAGAAACAATGAAATCTGACCATGTGTAGCAACATGGATGGAACTTGAGGGTGTTACGCTGAGCAAAATAAGTCAGGCAGAGAAAGACAAATATCATATGTTTGCACATATAGGAGGAAATAGGAAGAACTTAACGGAGGACCGTGGGGGAGAAGAAGGGGAGAAATAGTTGGGGAGAGGGATGGAGGCAAACCATGAGAGACTCTTGAATGTTGAGAACAAACTGAGGGCTGATGGAGGTGGGGGGAGGGGAAGGGGGGTGATGGGCATGGAGGAGGGCACTTGTGGGGATGGGCATTGGGTGTTATATGGAAACCAACTTGACAATAAACTATTTAAAAAAATTTTTTTTAAAAAAAGATCTGTGTTTTCATCTTGCACTGCCCCTCCCCTGCTCACACTCTGTCTCTATCAAAATTAAATAAACATTAAAAAAAAAAACACACAAAAAAAATGGTGGATAGAATAATGACCAGACAGCAGCAAATAGGGTTAGGGGATTGGGCAGTTTTGATGAAGCAGTTTCTTGAGGGCAGGGTTAGATTGCATTTGGTGAAGCATGAGATAAAAATGAGAACGTGAAGAAGCAGTGCAGTTACTTACCAGGGAAAGGGTGTCAGGCAAAGGGAAACTACAGCATGTTTGTAATCTAAGGCTGGAGAAACAGTGTTCTGATACAGGCTGAAAACATAAAAGGAAGAGGGAGTAATGAGCTATTTCACCAGATACATTTAAATTTCCTTTTAAAAAGGATTAATACTGTATGCACTTTTATATTTGATTTCCAAACTTAGTGTGTTTTTATTTACATTTACATTTACATTTGACTACAAAGAATCACGTTGAGGGCTTTTACAGCTCATTTTTAATTCCCAACTTTGCCATTTTTCAGACAAAAACAGGAACCGGAACTAAGCTGCTGGGCAGGCTGTCTGTGGTATGACGCACACTGCTGGCCCAGACAGCTAGAGATGTTGTCTTGGTTCTCATGAAATGCAGTCTTCTAGTGTTGGATCAAACAACCTTAATTGTTCAAAGTGACAGTAAGTGTTAGAATAAACCACAACAACTAAATCCGTTGGCAGTAATAGAACTCCACCCAAAGGTTGTTTCGAAAATATACTTGTGAACACTGCTATTACATGCATCATAGACCACTTTGATACAGGAGTGAGACTATTTTTCTGCAAGCTGTTCATATCTTGACTTCACATACACAGACACACATACAGGAGAGCAATGAAAACAGCCATTTAAACATATATTCGTTTGGGGATTGTGCAAGACAAATTTTTTGTCCTTAGACAGTTTCCTTCCTTATCATCCATCAGAAACTTATCAACATTGGCATATGGTTAGAAAATGCACGTTAATTTTAAATTTTAATACTGGCAGCCCGAAAAAAGGAAAGTCTATGGGGCCATACCTCGTAGGTAAGATGATAGAGCAGGAAAGCAAAAAAAAAAAAAAAAAAAAAAGCATCCTAAATTTAACTATGCATGACTTTAAGATTATCTGTGAAACTAACATTATTTGTCATTTGGGATGATACATAGCGCTGGTAGAAGGTTGACTATATTGAAGACAAAGCTATTCTATCAAATTTCCTCCCCCAAATAAATCAGTCTTACTCCACAACCTTGAATTAAAATAAAATAAAATAAAATCTATCTAAGATGACTGAGGAACATCTTCTGTGGTAGTATCACATGTGGTTGGAGTTAAGAGAGTTTAATTGTATAAAGAAATAAGAAAGAAGGTTGGAAAAGTGGAGCAGGGTTATGAAAAGCCTTGCATGAAATATTTAACATTTTGGGATTGTGTCAGGCACTAGATGATATCTTTAAGATTGTGCACTCTCTCCTTTGTTACTATTCGACCTGTGCATATTTATTTTGACACATTTGCTTTTTTAAATTTTTTAAACTTTGATTTATTTACTTTTAAGTAATCTCTACACCCATTGTGGGGCTTGAACTCTGAACTCCGAGATCAAGAGTCGCATGGTCTTCCAAATGAGCCAGTCAGTCATCCCTTTATTTTGACACATTTATTTCAAAATTTTATAATGATCATTCATGGAACTATCTCTCCTTCCAGATTATGAGCAATCTGAAGAGCAGGGAAAATACCTTTGTTCTAAAATCTTTTTATCCCAGAGGCTAGCATAGTGATTGAGCCCAGTAAGTGCCCAAACAAATGAACCAAAGAATGTATGCATGAGTGCAAATATGTAGTACCTGTACACAAGGCCATGAAAACTGGGCAATTAGACAAACAGATGTTTCCAGATAAAACTGTCAGGTTTGTACTGTGGACTCTCTCCCATGGCTCTACTTTTCTTTTTATTTTTTTCTTGAAATTAGGCTGATACTCATTTTAGCCTTGCCCAAGATATCCCTCTCTATCTTTAGGCCTGATCCCAAAAGTAATGTGGAACATGAAAGCCAACACTTAGGCATGGTCCAGGGGTCAAAGGCTGATGCAGGGGTGTCATCACTTGGAATAGCAAAGAGAAAATAGAATAAACTCCATGTAAGGAGATTTACAAAGGAATGGACCAAAACAGTTGCTAGGTCTTTGAGGCAAGTCCTGGGCTAGAAATGGGAGCTGAAAGTAGTCTGTATTCTAGGCAAATGCAGTAAGATAATAAAAATTGGGGAGAACAAAAGAGAAGAGGTCCCAGCACTTGAGATGTGATGAAGGCTGCTCTTCTGAAGTTCCTTCCCTTTGAGTGCAGCTGTGCAGCTGGGTTAACAGGTGTGACAGGCTGAGGGTACATAGGCACCTCTCAGCCTGGTTTCTGGAGTTTCCTATAGTCTCATCCTCACCTGTGGGTGTCATTCAGTGAAACATGCTTCATTTGCTACCATTTGGTTGATTCTGTTGCTTGTGGTGTTGCAGGCACTAAATGAATGCAGTGAGTGAGAAAACACAACCATGAATGGGCCACAGTCCCTGCACTCAAGGAGCTCCCAATTCAAAAGGGAAAACAGACACGTAAGCAGAGGAGGTAAACAGTCTAGGGAAAAATGGGCACGTGCTCTGGAAGCTCAGAGGAAATGCCCGAGTCCACTCAGGAATGGTGAGAGTTGGGATGGGAAGGTCTTCCAGAAAAATCTGATAGAACAGAACACACTAAGAAGACAAGAATGACCCACACAGGCAAAAAGATTAACCAATTAAAAACCAGCACATTAAAATTTGAGGTACATGAAAAAGTAGGATATATAAGGAATTCCAGTCATTCACAAGATGGGAAGAAGTGGTAAGCTATATGGCTGGAGTTGTACCCAATGGCCTAAACTGGATGCCCTACGGGACCTACTAAAATTAACCAAAACTGGAAGAAAAGTTAGATGTTGAGAAATATAGATGTCATGAATTTGAGCCAAGATGCTGGCAAGGGGGGGTGGGGATGGAGAATAAGGCATTCGTGTGAAATCTGGAGGAATAACTGAGAATTTGGTGAAACGACTGCATGTGTATGGTAAAGCGTAGGATGGTCATGGTTGAGCCCTGGGTTTCTGGAGCTGGAGACTAGATTGGATAGTGGCGTGCCTATCGAGACTGGGAAAACAAAAGGAGTGGCAGGTGTGGAAGAGATGAGCGTGGTTTGGGACATACTGAGCTTGAGTTAGTATGCCCCAAATTAAACTCATGGACACGGCAAACCATAGTAAGAGGCCGATAGGTAGGTGAAAATATGGTTGGGTCATGACCCAGATTAAACTTCCCTTTTCACTTCTGCCAAGATTGTGGAGGCCTTCCTGGTTTTTGATTCTGATAAGCCCATGTCACAAGTGACTTATTCACAAACGTTCATCATATATTTCACTCTTCAATGAGAATATGAATTTTTTTTCTTGTTTAATGCCTAAATCAAAATAGGAGTGTCAGGCTAGAGAAAGAGTAAAGTCCCTTCTAACAGTTGGATCTCTGCACTTGTATAAAATCTGTGCCTTTAACAAAATTCTAAAAAGAAGAAAATGTGAAAACACATATTTCTGCTATTCCCTGCACAACTTATGTAAAAGACATTTTTGGTTTTGGCTTCCCAGTATTAGTATATCCAGTTTCCTTCCAGGGAATTAACTGTGTATAGTGTTAATGTGAGAAGACTTGGCAGTATATCACATGAGCTGGGCTAATCAGATACTTTCTCCAGGGGTTTTGTATTTCATGGGCAATGTCAGGATGGGGGACAGTGGAAGGGTGGTGGTGGCCCCTTATGTAGGTCATCCATTGAGGAAGCAGTGACTGTGGGGTTATGTCTGGCTTTTTGACTCTTGTGACCTTTTAGTTCCTGCCTATTTCCAAGTGTCCTGTGTTCCAGTCTCCTGTTGGTGTTGTGAACCTGACATCCACGTAATAAATTTTCTTTGCTTCAATTAGCCAGTCAGTTTCTGCTACTCTTGATAAGAAACCTGGCAGAGCATTAGAATAAATTAAGGCATTTGACTCAAAAGAAACACTGGATATTTATTTCCTAATTAACTCTAATTGAAATAAAGTAATAATTACTATCAAAGGCATTACATGTAGTTCGGAATCAGAAAAGATCTCAACAGTGAGTTCTTTTGAAAAAACAACAACAACAACAACTTTATTGGCCTATCACCCACTCATGGCTGGACACATTCCTTCGTGTCTCTGTAGTTATATGGTCCTTACAATAAGTTGAATATAAGTAGGATTTTTCTAGTAAAAGTTGTTTGAGGAGTAATTTTAGCAGTTTTTATTTTTCATTTGGTTTTAAATTGTAGAAGACTTATTTTGTGCAGGTGAGTGCCTGACAAGGAAACGGATCTTTTTTTTTTTTTTTTTTTAAATTTTTAATGTTTTATTTATTTCTAGGGAGAGAGAGAGACAGCGTGAGCAGGGGAGGGTCAGAGAGAGAGGGAGTCACAGACTGAAACAGGCTCCAGGCTCTGAGCTGGCAGTCAGCACAGAGCCCAACGCGGGGCTCGAACCCACGAACCGCGAGATCATGACCTAAGCGAAAGTTGGATGCTTAACCGACTAAGCCACCCAGGCGCCCCAATGAACGGATATTGTTCTTACTAATATGGTAAACATTTATTGGGTGGTTATTGCACACAAAGCAATGTGCTAGATGTTGAACAAGTATGCTCTTTCACCGCTACATATTTACAGCATTTAGCATATTGATGCTTGTATAGTAAGTTCCTTCTATTCGCATGAGAGAGATGGGGCGAAAAAAGATACAATAACACCAAGTCGTAGTACACACTACGGAGCATGCAGACAAGGAGCAGAGATCGTGACCAGCAGTGAGACCATCTCTGAGACAGAGGCCAGGGAAGGCGTCCCCAAGGATGAGACATACGCTTACACCCAGAAAATAAGAAGATGCTGCCCTACAGAGTGTGGAGAAGCACATCCTGATTTCATCAATTACAAATTGTGGCATTTTGGGCAATTTATTTACCCTTTCTGTGTCTTTGTTGCCTCATCTGTAAAATGTGTAGCACACTAGTACTTATTCCATACTACTTTTGTGAGGATTAAATGTGTATATATACAGAAGGCTCTTACAATAGTGCCAGGCATATAGCAAGAGCAAAAGAGATTCTAGTAATTCTTACTGTTCAAAAAGGCGGACCAGCAGGTGCAAAAGCCTGAGGCAGTCGAGAATTTTGGCAAGTTAATTAAACTGAAGTAAGATGAGAGTGGTCAGAGCAGAGTGGACAGAGGCCAGTGGCACAAGACGAGGCTGAAAACGGGCAGGTCATGAAGGGCCTCACAGTTCATAGCAAATAGTTTGGGGTTTTTAATTGTTGTGGTTTTTTCTGAGTGACTTGGGAAGCCGTTGAAGAACTTAAGCAGGATACTGATGTTACTGGATTTATGTTTTAAGATGATTCCTTCACATCCTGTGTGGAGAATAGATTGGAGTAGAACAAGAGGAGAAATAGAATGACCAGCCAGGAGGTATTGTATACTAGTCAGGGTGGGAGATGATGATGGCTCAGACTAAGATGGAAGGGGCAGAGACGAAGAGAAGAGAAAGGTTTCAAGATATATTTTGGAAATAGACTTGACAGTATTCATGAATTGAATTTGGAAAATGGGGGAAGATCAGAACAGGGCTGCCACGTACAGTTGCGAGGGATGTTCACTGCATAAGAGTGTCAAGGTGACAAGGGCACATAGAGCTGAAATCTACCACACACTGAGCCCACAAAGTCCTGTCCCTCCATGGGCTACATGCACATGGGAAAAGTGCCTTTTACTGATTTGGACAAAGGCTAGAAGCATTCCCACTTTTAATTCTGGCTTGGGTGTTGCCATGGACAGAAATGAGGGCACTAGAAGGGAAGTGAGACACACTTTAATGAAAAAACAAACAAACAAGGGTTTGGGCCCTGTTCACATTGAGATGACTCCAAGATACCCACAGAGATTTTTCAGATTGGTAGTTAGTTGTCTAGTACTGATTTTCTACTCATCAGCTTTGTTATTTCCAATCATTTATCTGTATGTAGAGGTTTTTGAAGTTTCACTCAATACAACTATTTATAAATAATTTTATGAATTAAAAATAATTTTAAACTTGTAATTTAAAAATAATTTTATGAAGTAAAATTCGTAATTTTATGAATTCCTCTCTAATCTGCATACTTTTTTTTCCCCTTTACTGTACCTGCTCAGACCTCCAGAACAAGGTTGAGTATAAGGGGTGATGGTGATCATCCTTGCCTTATTTAGATCCCAAAATAAATCTTTTGTTGAGTCTCCATTACGTATAATTGCTAATTGTTTCTTCGTAGAGATCCTTATCATATTAATGAAGTTTGTATGTCTAGTAAGCTATTTTGTAAACCATAAAATGATGATAAATTTTATTAAATGCCTCCTCTACATCTATTGAGATAATAAAGTTTACTCTCATAATTTTTCTTCCTTCTTCATCTTTTCACTTCTCATAAAACCACCGAATTTTGGTAACATGGTTATGTTGGCCTCAACAAACAAGTGGGTCGCTCTCGATTCTTTGGAACAGTTTGTGTTTGAATAGATCCATCTCTTCCTTTAATTTTTGATAGAGTCCATTGGTAAAGTTATCTGGACTTGAACTTTTCCTTGTGGAAAGGATTCTGAATATGGATTCATTGTCTTTGCTTTTAAGTTTATTTTTATTTATTTTTGAGAGAGAGAGATAGAGAGTGAGTGGGGAAGGGGCAGAGAGACAGGGAGAGAAAGAATCCCAAGCAAGTTCCAAGCTATCAGCTCAGAGCCTGATGCAGGGCTTGAACTCACCAAATGTGAGATCATGACCTGAGCCAAAATCAAGAGTCAGACACTTAGCTGACTGAGCTACCCAGTTGTCCCAATATAGATTCGTATAATTGAATAGTTATAACTATTCAAGGTTTTCTATTTTTTCTCTTTCTTTACTTTTAGTAAATTATATTTTCCTAGGAATTTGTTCATTCCATCAACATTTTCATATTTATTGATAAAAGTGTTTAATAACATTAGTAACATTTTCTTACCTATTTAGAAAACTGAATTTGTTATTTGTATCTTCTGTCTTCTTTTTTCTTGGCCAGTCTAGTCAGAAACTTATCCTAAAGAACCAACTCAGGAGAGTGATTGGTAATAGTATGGGGTTTCTTTCTGGGGTAATGATAGTGTTTTGAGATTAAATTTTTGTGATATTTAATCACAAATACAATTTTAGATTCAGTAATTCATGTTCTTTAAATAACCTTTGCTGTGAGAGGTTGTACAGCCTCTGTGAAGGTTTTTATACTAAAAACCACAGAACTGTACATGCTAAAATGATGAATTTTATGCATGTAAATTATATATAATAAAGTTTTATTAAAAAATATATTTATATAAACAAAATAATGACCTGTATATCCTGTATAAGTGTCAGTGAAGTTTCTCTATTATCCTACATCAAAGCTTCCAGCAATATTGCTTGTCTTAGTTTTTGAACACTGTTAGGTTATTTTTATCACCTAGGTGTTGACAAATTAACCACATGAATACTATTGCTGGTAAGGTAAGAATCATTAATATAGGACTTCTTCAAAATCTTCACATTTTGAATAATAACTAATAGTCTTCAGGAATTCTGGTACATGTTCTGTCCATACAGACCAAACCAATCTAAGGAAAGTAGGTCAGAGAACACAATCCAATCCAAACTTGGCACAAGATGATGCAATGTTTTTTCCTTCACATAATCATGATGTTCTAATCACCCTATGACTCTGACCTTTAAGTCAGTGGGTAGTCTATTATTACTGGTGGCTGCTGAATCCAGAGTCAACATTTTGGAAGCTAAAAGAATGCCCATCTTCTTTCAAAATCTTTTGGCTTATTACAAGCTGAGCCCAGCTAAAAACTCTTGCCAGAGCTTAGTTGTTTCATGCATATGAACTAAACAACAACCAGAACACAATTAGCAGAGGATGAAGAAATAGAAAATACATTAATTTTCTAAGATATTAAACATGTTAAAATCACATTAAATATATTAAAACATTTTTTTAAATGTTTTATTTATTTCTAGGAGAGAGAGAGAGACAGCGTGAGCAGGGGAGGGTCAGAGAGAGAGGGAGTCACAGACTCTGAAACAGGCTCCAGGCCCCGAGCTGGCAGTCAGCACAGAGCCCCACGCGGGGCTCGAACCCACCACTAACCGCGAGATCATGACCTAAGCGAAAATCGGAAAGTCGGACGCTTAACCGACCCAGGCGCCCCCATATTAAAACATTTTTAAAAATTACCATAAAGCACATGATAGTCTTAAGAAATTATAGATCAGGCTTTCCTATTTCTTAAAATATGTTATTCTTTTATTTTCTATAGACAGTAGACAAGAATTTTTCATCAAATTGGAAAACTAGGGGCGCCTGGGTGGTTTAGTCGGTTAAGCGTCTGACTTTCGCTTAGGTCATGATCTCGCGGTTGGTGGGTTCAAGCCCCGCGTTGGGCTCTGTGCTGACTGCCAGCTCAGAGCCTGGAGCCTGTTTCAGAGTCTGTGTCTCCCTCTCTCTCTGACCCTCCCCTGCTCACGCTGTCGCTCTCTCTCCTAGGGGAAAAAAAAAAGAACATGTTTATAACGGCTAAAAAAAAAAAATTGGAAAACTAAATTTTAAAAATTCAAGCGACAGAATATCTACTCTATGTACAGTCTACTGATTAGATATATTCCCTGTTTCTTAAAGATATATAACCCTGGGGCGCCTGCGTGGCTCAGTGGGTTAAGCGTCCAACTTTGGCTCAGGTCATGATTTCACAGCTCGTGGGTTCCAGCCCCGTATCAGGCTCTGTGCAGACAGCTCAGAGCCTGGAGCCTGCTTAAGATCTGTGTCTCCCTGTCTCTCTGCCCCTCCGCCGCTCACGTTCTGTCTCCCCGTCTCTCAAAAATAAATAAACATTGGGTCGCCTCAGTGGCTCAGTCAATTAAGTCTGACTTCGGTTCCGGTCATGATCTTGCTGATTCATGGGTTCAAGCTCTGCATTGGGCTCTGTGCTGACAGCTCAGCTGACAGCACAAACACAGCCTGCTTTGGATTCTGTGTCTCCCTCTCTCTCCCACTTTTCTGCCTCTCTCTCTCCCTCTCAAAAATAAATAAACAAAAAAATAAAAAAAATAAACATTAAAACCAATTAAAAAATAAAAGATACATAACCCATAAATTTAAAAGGAAAAGGAAAAAAAACAGTCTATGGTTCTAACTCGATACCTCTTGCAAAAGTGTGTGTATATCATTTTTTTTGGTCTTTGCTTTTGTAAGAATAGAGTCAAGCAGTTTCCTCTCTAAAAAGAGCAATTATTCATTTATATTAGTACTGTATAAAGTGTTCAAGTTATTTTTAAATACATTTTCAGTTTTTCTAGGATCTTTATCATCTTCTATTATATCCAAAGTTTGTTTCTTAATGAAAAATTCTAGAAACAGAAACTACATATAAGAGATAGAGGTACATATAAGAATACTTAAGGAAAATGATTTGAAGTCTTGACTCTTAACTCTAAACTAATGTAATTGTGCTTTTACTGAGGAATACGTAGTTTCTATATAGTGATTTATTTGGTATTGTAATAAGTTGCCTCTTTGGAAAACTAGATATATAATTCTAAAATGGGGTTTTTAGCAGTGCAGCACCTTCTGTCCATGAGAATGGTAAGAATTAAGTGCAAATGCTTTACTGTACAGGTGCATATCGAGGAATGAAAAAAATGACAAATACAATTTTTTTGAGTTTTACTTATTCTGAGATGGAGAGAAAGAGAGAGAGAGAACATAAGCAGGGGAGGGAAAGAGAGAGAGGGGGAGAAAGAATCCCAAGCAGGGTCCACATGGTCAGTGAAGAACTTGATGTGGGGCTTGAATTTAGGAACCGTGAGATCATGACCTGAGCCGAAATCAAGTCAGCCGCTTGACTTGGTTCCAACTGAACCACCCAAGTGCCCTGACAAATACAATTTTAGATTCAGTAATCCATGTTTCTTAAATAACTTTTACGGTGAGAGGTTAAAATACTGTGAGAAAATGGAGGTATGAAAAAATAGTTTATTAAATATTCAGTCCTTAACTTCAGGCATCTATGCCTTCATATATTCAATGATGCATAAGAAACTTTCAAATCATAACCAAAAGAAAATCCTTATGATTCATAACAGACAAAATATTTATATATTTTATAAAGAATTCCTACAAATCCGAAAAAACATAAATCAATAGAATACTGGGTTTTGGGTATGAACAGATAATTCACCAAAGAAGTACATCTATAATAAAGATATGAAAAGATACTGAACTTCACCAGCTAAACATTTAAGGTAAATAAATATATTTTCCTAATCAAATTAAAAAACTTTAAAAGATTGGTATCAGCAACTGCTGGAAGGTATGGGATGTAGAGAAAGGAGCTTCTATTATATTATTGGTTAAAGTATAAATTTGTATAAACTTTTGGAGGATAATCTAGTTTTCCCTATTAAAATCTGAAAAGTAGATATCCTATTACCCAGTAATCCTACTTCTAGGAATCCGTCCTATAGACAGTGGTTATATGGTAATGTAAAAATAAAATAGAGATGGTAATTACAGCATTATTAGTAACAGTAAAAATTTAGGAACAACTTAAATATCTACCGATAAGTGAATAAATGAAGATATAAACATAAAATCATTGCAGCCATTAAAAAAAACTGATAGGTCTTTTAATATATTGGCAATTTTCTTTTTCTGAACATGAGTAATAGATGTAGGGTGTTCACTGTGTGTGTATGTGTGTTTGTAGTTAGATATGTTTTTACATCCATCTGAATTTTCACAAAAAAATGAAAAGGAATGAATGAGGAGGATAAAGCTATATGAATTAATCTAGAAAGATATAGATAAGATGTTAGGAAAAACATAATAGGCCATAAAGACCATTATGCATGACATAGTACTAATTTCATGTGAAAGAGGTACTATATATGAATATTTATGGACATGTCATTATGTTTATATAGTATATAAAAAAACCAAAGAGGATATTTGGCAAACCTCTGGAGAATGGGATTATAAGGATGCTTATAGGAGGAATAGAATGGCATTGGAGGGATTTCATAACTTTTCTAAAATATTTTTCATGATATATATATATATATTTTCTTTTACACATGTTTCAATTGACAAAAAAAAGGAAGCTTGCCCAGGACAATTGAAAAGAGCAAAACAAATTTAAAGAGATCAAATCTGAACATGTTCCAATAAATGTTTATCCAGCAAGAGAAAGTTCATTTGCCAGATAATATTCAAGTATTGGTTAAGCACATAATAAAAAGTACTTGCTAAGGGATAGTTTATAGAAAAATTTAAAACACTGTGGTTATGCCCATGTTTCTCACATTGTAGTTAGAGAAATAAAATTATCTTATAAACTACAGCAGATCTATTTTTTAATAAGAATTTTATGGTAATAAATCTGAATTCAGCTAGAAAATATAGATTGAAATATTTTTCCAAATGGCAATAAAAGTAGGCATTTGTTCAGTGTTAATCAAGTTTTACACATGATTCTAAGTACTTTATATGTGCTCATTTATTTAATATCACAACCAATTGTTATAATCATGTCCATTTTATAGATGAGGAAAATGAGATACAGGGAGGTTAAGCAACTTGACAAAGCTTACAGCTTGTAAGTTGTGGGGTCAGGATCAAACCCAGGCACTCTGATTCTAATACTTCTACCATTCTATACTATTTCTCAATGTATTTCCAGTAAAACCTAATATTCATTTTAAATAGTGTGCTGTTATATTAAAGTGTGTTTTGTGTCTACTCCACAAGACACATGAAAATAGGTTTGAAAAATATAAAATGCTGTAAAATGTAAAATATTATGATTGCAAAGCTCTAGTCACTCCCTTCTTCCCCATAACTAAAAGATGCTTTACTACTACAATGGGTATTATGCTTATTGAGATATTATGGATATCTCAATGTTTAGTATAGAATATGGATATTATGCTTATTGAGACAAAGTTCATGTTTGAAGGAAATAATATATAATTTTGAGAAACTGATTAAAATTAACTGTTTCTCATTTCCTTATGTAGACTAATGTTAATTGTCCCAGCAGTTATTTTTATGTATTCCAATGCCAAGGAACTATGGAGGGATTTGTAATAAGTTATTTATCAAGATTTATTTTGTGATAATAGATAGAACTTTGCGAGTAAATAGACTATGCAATCCTTTTTTTTTATCCAGCAAACTAAAATTCAGTTTAGAAGATGGAAGGCATGTAAAACTCTGAGAAAAATAACAATGTATATAAGGAAGGATTAGAATCAATGTCAAAGGCATATAAGAAAAAAAACAATTCAAAAATAAAAGAAATACATAACAGTATAGACACTATTGAGATATGAAAGGCAGGAACTCTGGGGTGCCTGGGTGGCTCAGCTGGTTAAGCGTCCGACTTCAGCTCAGGTCATGATCTCATGGTTCGTGGGTTCGAGCCCCGTGTGGGGCTCTGTGCTGACAGCTAGCTCAGAGCCTGGAGCCTACTTCACATTCTGTATCTCCCTCTCTCTCTGACCCTCCCCTGCTTACACTGTCTCCCTCTCTCTCTCAGAAATAAATAAAAAACATTTTAAAAATTAGAAAAAAATGAAATGCAGGAATTTCTATGCCTCATGTGGAACTGAAATTTGGTCTTCAAAGGAGTGAAAGAATTGAGGAGTCATAAAAGAGGGTATTTTATTACTTTCGTTTTGGACAAATAAAATAAGTATATGGCACAAAAACAACCACTCAGATCAATGGGTCAGAATAAAGAATCCAGAAACGGATCCACAAATGTATGACCAACTAATCTTTGACAAAGCAGGAAAAAATGTCCAATGGAATAGAGACAGTCTCTTCAGCAAGTGGTGCTGGGAAAACTAGACAGTGACATGCATTAAAATGAACCTGGACCACTTTCTTACATCACACACAAAAATAAACTCAAAATGGATGAAAGACCTAAATGTAAGACAGGAAGTCATCAAAATCCTAGAGGAGAAAGGAGGCAAAAACCTCTTTGACCATGTCTCCAGAGGCAAGGGAAACAAAAGCAAACATGAACTATTGGGACCTCATCAAAATGAAAAGCTTCTGTACACCGAAGGAAATAATAAGCAAAACTAAAAGGCAATCAATGGAATGGGAGAAGATATTTGCAAATGACAAATTAGATAAAAGTTTAGTATCTAAAATCTATAAAGAACGTATCAAACTCAACGCCCCAAAAACAAATAATCCAGTGAAGAAAGGGGCAAAAGACATGAATAGACACTTCTCCAAAGAAGACATCCAAATGGCCAAACGACACATGAAAAAAAAGTGCTCAACATCACTCATTATCAGGGAAATACAAATCAAAACCACAGTGAGATACTACCTCAGAATGGCTAACATTAACAACTCAGGCAACAACAGATACTGGTAAGGATGCAGAGAAAGAGGATCTCTTTTGTACTACTGGTGGGAATGCAAACTGCATAGCCACTCTGGAAAACAGTATGGAGGTTCCTCAAAATATTAAAAATAGAACTACACTATGACCCGGCAATTGCACTACTAAGTATTTATCCAAGGGATACAGGTGTGCTGTTTTGAAGGGGAACATGCACCTCAATATGTATATTTTAGTAGCGCTATGGACAATAGCCAAAGTATGGTAAAGCCCAAATGTCCATCGACAGATGCGTGGATAAAGAACATGCATTATAGATATGATGGAATATTACTTGATGATCAAAAAGAATAAAATTTTGCCATTTGCAACTACGTGGATGGAACTGGAGGGTATTATGCTAAGTGAAATTAGCCTGAGAACGACAAATATCATATGACTCAACTCATATGAGGACTTTAAGACACAAAACAGATGAACATAAGGGAAGGGAGGCAAAAATGATGTGAAAACAGAGAGGGGGACAAAAATATAAGAGACTCTTAAATATGGAGAACAAACAGAGGGTTACTGGAGGGGTTGTGGGAGGGGGGATGGGCTAAGTGGGTAAGGGGCATTAAGGAATCTACTCCTGAAATCATTGTTGCACTATCTGCTAACTAACTTGGATGTAAATTTTAAAAATTAATTAAACAGAAAATAAAATAAATGAAATAAATGTAATTATATTATTTTACCTACTTAGAAGACTGCTAAAGTTATGTCACTAAAATTATATGAGTACATTTCAAAAAAATACCTTACACTACTTAATAGGAAGGTTCCTACTCTTTTATTTATTTATTTTTTTTTCGGTTTCATGATTTCCTTTTTTTTTTACAAATAGTTTATTGTCAAATTAGTTTCCACATAACACCCAGTGCTCATCCCCACAAGTGTCTTCTACTCTTTTAAAACTAAGCATGTAATGATGTTTGAAATAAAAGTTCTACCTTTTCATTAATCCAAGTCAATTTAATGATGATAAACCCTTCCTTTCTAATTATTTTATTCATGAATTACTAGTAACTAATTACTGCTTTGACTTTAGTAGACAAACCCAAACAAATGACTACTTGATTACTAGTTATCTTACACACATCTTACTAATAAGAAATGTAAAGGTCATTGGTCAAAGTTATCCAGTAATATTCAGGATGTTATTGAATATTACTTCTAACTTTCATTGCAGAGCTTTACCATATTCTAGTCCTCATGGCATGGAAATACATAAGCAAAAACACCACAAATCTGGACTCTCAAGTGAATCATGGGATGTAGAAAAAGAGCCGGGCACTACAGTGATTTAACGTCTCACAACTCCTTAAAATGCAAATATTTGTACCAGGAAAAATCATCTCAGTAAAATACTTCATGCTGTAGAAGGGGAAAGGAAGTTACATGAGAATTTGCTATTCAGGAAAGGTCAAGTTAGAGACAATTTTAATGATGGAAATGCAAGGAAGTGTTTTAAGAATATTTCTTTAAAAAAATCAAAGCAACTAGTTTTATTACCTTTAATGAGCTCCCTGGGCCTTATCTGATGTTTTCAAAAAAAACCTCTTGTAAATAAATTTACAGTGGTTCTTAAAAGAACTCCCACTCTTCCCACTACATACGGGGAAAAGAGTCTGTCATATTGTGGGAGGGGAAGACAGGGCACTGGGTAGGTATTAGTGCCAACAGACTGAGAGCTTGTCCCAAAATAAATGCCTGGAAAAAATCCAAACTTTCAGTCATCAATATTCAGTCCCTATTCCACACAAACAAAAAGGAACAAAATACACAGAAAGAAAAGTAGACAAATTAAAAAGAAACTATCAGAGATGCCCCTTTTTAAAGTGGGTTGGAAAAAAGGTCAAGGTCCATATATCTTTCTATACAGACTGTCTTTCTGATTAAGGCTACAGCAAAAGCAATATGGAGCAGTTACTGAAACAATCACAAAGAAAGTAGAAGAGAATCTTGTTTACTGAGGTTGTCTATATTTGAGTTCCTCAGGAAACTGAATAATACTGAAATTTGAGTGCACTGGGGCATGACCTCAAATGCAAATTGCATACTAAAATTTCCAGCTTGAAATTTTCAAAATTAATTTCTGTAATTAACTAATTCAATTAATTTTTAAATCAGAACACTCAAATCAGCAACTGGGCTTCTTTCTGCATGTGGATTTTTTCAGTTAGGTTTATATTGTTTCAATGAATGAACTGCTTGATTTTTTGAGAATTGGAAATAATATATTATTTTCCAGCAGCTAGGTCAAGAGTATAGATAGGTATTAATACTACCTTTTCCTTGAAATCAGAGTGTTTTAAGTTGGATATATTCCCTGTCTACTCTTTCTTCCAATAGCTTCTCCTTTCTAGAGGGAGAAAGAAACTTTACCTTATTTATAAACAATAAAATCTTCCTTGGTGTTCATGCTCTTCTCTCACTTATGCAGATAAGCACGTGTCTATAATGGAGACAGGAAAAACTATTTATCAAAGTTCATTAATAACATGTAAGATGGGGCACCTGGGTGGCTCCATTGGTTAAGTGTCTGACTCTTGATTTCGGCTTAGGTCTTGAGATAGAGCCCTGCATCAGTCTCTGCGCTGAGCGTGGTGCCTGCTTGGGATTCTCCTCTCCTTCTGCTCCTCCCCACCACTCTCTCTTTCAAAAAAAGTAAGTTCATATACTTTATGATAAGCCTTAAAAAGTTTCATGATCAATATGATAAAAAGCATAAAGAACAAGAACCCACGGGGCACCTGGGTAGCTCAGTTGGTTAAGAATTTGACTTTGGCTCAGGTCATGATCTCATGGTCCATGAGATCCAGCCCCGTGTTGGGCTCTGTGCTGACAGCTCAGAGCCTGGACCTTACTTCAGCTTCTGCGTCTCCCTCTGTCTCTAACCCTCCCTCAATCCCACTCTCTCTCCCTACGAAAAATAAGCATTAAAAATTAAAAAAAAAAAAAAAAAGAATAAGAACCTGGGACACCAGTCCAGTGTCTAGTTTTATTACCTTGTACAGACGACACCTTCTCAGCCTCAGTTTTGTCATTTTTTTTTTTTAAAGTTTATGTATTTATTTTGGGTGGGTGGGTGGGCATGAGAAAGAATCCTAGATGTGGGGCTAGATCTCATGAACTGAGATCATGACCTGGGCCAAGCTCAAGTTGGACACTTAGCTGACTGAGCCATCCAGGCACCCCAGTTTTTTCATTTATGAATTTACTTTAAGGCTGGTTGTGAGAGGGATGCAGGCCATGCCCTGCTCTACGTTGGAAATAGGCTATCCATTGTGAATGGTTACAAATCTAAGACCCTACCACCATGGGAACAACTACTAGGGTTAACTAGCTATCCCTGCCATTTATCATTTTATTTAATATAATTATTTTAGATTAGACACTTTTTCTTCTTGAATGGGTAGAGAGTGGGCAAAAAAGTGAAAAACAAGGCCATTTTGTAAATGTGTACTGTCTTTAATTTTGAAAATTAGTAAGCTCCAATAACTTAAAAGATTTAAAATGCTGATGATTTTATCATCATGTAATTATTATGCCTATACTTCCAAATATCTAAAATGTTTATTTCTCTGACTTTGCACTGACCTAAAATATATTACATAAAACTAAAAATAATGCAAACATAAGCAGTAAAAATTCCTTAGCATATAAAGTATTGAAAGGAACCACTAAGAGGAGGCAATGTGAAGGCATGGCAAGAGCACAGGCTTTTTACATAAAGTCTTGGGATGGAAACCCACCATTAACCCACTCATTCATTCATAGCATCTACTGCTGTTACCTGCATATGTTTCAGGTAGTGTGTGTTATACATGGAATTTACTATCTATTTAATAGTGAAACAGGAATAAAACCTATACTTTTACAAGTACTAATTTAAAGTATGATAAGTAATTCAAAGTAGGAGTATAGGGTACTGTGAACATCTAAATGTAAGATGTAGGGGGGCGCCTGGGTGGCTCAGTCTGTTAAGCGTCCGACTTCGGCTCAGGTCATGATCTCACGGTTAGTGGGTTCCAGCCCCGTGTCGGGCTCTGTGTTGACAGCCAGCTCAGAGCCTGGAGCCTGTTTCAGATTCTGTATCTCCCTCTCTTTCTGACCCTCCCCTTCTTGCGCTGTCTCTATATCTCTCTCAAAAATAAATAAAGAAAAAAAATAAATGTAACATTTTATGTTTATGTAACATTCAATAAATAAATGAATAAATAAATAAATAAATAAAATTTAGGGACATAAAACACTGCAGTATCAGTGCAGCATTTAGACATTGACTTGCAACTAGTAAATACTCAGTGAACGCTTTAGTTACATTGGTAGAAAAGCATATTCACATATATGTATTTATATGTATATAAAATATTAATAAAGAAAGCTTTTTAAAATATATTAACCAGTTTATTTATTTTATAGTACAAGTTCAAAATTTGGCATCCATAATTAAGGATAATTATACTTTTCCATTTACAAGACAGGGAGAATAAGTCCTGATTTTCCTTAGTTTTCAGGAATCCTGAAGAAATTAATATAAAGATGATTTTGGCTCTCACAAAATAAAAATACACACACTGAATATTTATTATGAGTAAGACATCATGCTTAATGCTTTGGGGAAAATACTGATAAGAAATACAGTACCAACTCAACAAACATATACTAGGTAGCTACTCTGAATCAGGTCTCATGCAATGCTCTTCAGATTCCAAAATGAAAACATCGACTCTGCCTTCAAAATACTTCTGATTTAGTGATAGAGACATAAAAACACACTACTAGAAACATCAAATAACCATAGGTAATTTTTAGATCTACACATAGCTCTAACATGCTAGCACATGCACATTCTTCCACAGAATGGTACAAAGTTGTACGTTTTGTGGAAACCAAGGGCAAAGAGTTTAAATAGCTCCCCTTCTTGCAAAAACATAAAAAATAAATTTGGGCTAAGAGGTCAAGAAAAAGGAGAAAGACAAATTTTGCTCAAATATCTATCACACTTATCAAATTTGGTGGCTTCTTTTGAAAAAGTCACATTCTAGGCTTTACAGACCATCCTGAACTATGAGATGGTTTAGCTGCTGACAATGTAAATCATTATAGAAAAAGTCCTTCTCCTATCTCACAAAGTTCTGCTTCTCTCTTCTTGTCAGTTTTTCTAGTGATGACTGTGGTAACACAGGATAAGCCTTAGATCCACAGTGATAAGAGGGAGTGGTTATTTTTCTTTCTTGACAGTCAGCATGGACATTTATATTGAGAGTTCACTAATAAGCATTTTCATTATCCATGTAATGAAACTCCTTTGTAATGGTGTTTGGAGACAGAACTAGCTCTCACGGAGTCATTCAATCATTCATCCCACCAACACCTTCCCATCATCTAGAATTTGCCAAATAATTGCTGTATCCTGGCAGTAAGAGGTGAGGAAGGCGTAGTCCAGGCCCTTGAATTCACACAGAAGCTTACTGTATAGGCAACAAATTTCCTATAATCTGTCATTATGGCTAATATAATTAATTAAATACCCTTAACCATATAGTCTTCATTTCTTCATTCATTTAATAAACTTATACTGAGTTCTCTCTAAGTACCAAACTATGCTATACATAGAATAGCAGTAAACAAAAACAAAACAAAACAAAAGACATGATCTCTGTTCTGAAAGCAGAGTACATAGTCTGTCTGGGGCCGACTGAAGCAGAAATTGTTGGTTTCCTAAACAATTTCCATTCTCTCTTCTTCCTCTTTAAAAGAAACCTGATTCTTGTCTGGGAAGTAATATGTCCAGCTCCAGACAATAGATTCTCAAACTGTGTGCCTAGTCTCTAAGAGTGCCAAAGTAAACTCACTGGGAGCCATGGCACAGTTTAACTTTCAAGGGAAACTGGGACTCAACATCTGTTGGACAGTGTGCAAACTACTAGCTTAGAGTAGTTTCCCTATTAAATCACTACATTCTTTTAGACTATGCCATATCACAGCAAAGCTGGATTTTCAGTGGTTGCCATGATTAACAAACAAATGGGTATGGATTAAAAGCATGGAGGACAACAAATGGCACCATCCAATCTGATTCTGATGTTTATGAAGTTGTAGAACGCCAAATGGTATATACATCCCATTAGTAAGATGTGGTTATTTAAATATGAGAAAAGCATTACTATTCTTTCAGTTTATGTGTGTAATTTATTTAAGTGGCTACTAAGTTGTAAATGGAAGTTTTATGTATTTTTTTGGCAGCATGAGAAAATTACTGAGACCCAAAGGGGGCTGTGAACCAAGGAAGTTTAGGATCCTTTGGTCAAAGCCAATCGTGTCAGTCCTGTTTTCTGCTTCCCTAGCTTCCTTGCATCTAAATGTGACCATATGACCCAATTCCAAGATATGCAGAAATGTGCTTGGAGGTAAAAGGGGAAGGACAGTGCTGAGAGAGCATTTGGTTTCCTGATCAAAGGGGACAATGGCAACAACTGTGAGTTGTCCTTCAATAGTCCAGTTCCTTTGGTAATACAGTCCTACAAGTTACCATTTTAGACCACATACTCCAGCTTCCTTTCCAGCTACGTGTGACCAACTGACTAAGATCTGACCAAAGGTACATGAGCAGAAAAGATACATGTAAATTCTGGATTATATTCCTAAAAGGAATGGGCATGCCTTCTACTTCTTTCTCCTTTCTTGCCAGGGACCGGGAAATTAAAAATTATCTTCAAATACACATAAATAATACCATCAGGATTCTGAGACAAGAATGTTAGGCCTCCTTCTTTCTTTTTTTTTTTTTAATTTTTTTAATGTTTTTTATTATTTATAGGAGAGAGAGAGAGACAGCGTGAGCAGGGGAGGGTCAGAGAGAGAGGGAGTCACAGACTCTGAAACAGGATCCAGGCTCTGAGCTGGCAGTCAGCACAGAGCCTGACGCGGGGCTTGAACCCACGAACTGCAAGATCATGACCTAAGCGAAAGTCGGACGCTTAACCGACTAAGCCACCCAGGCGCCCCAAGGCCTCCTTATTTCTAATGCACTGCTTTTTCTATATACCACACTCATTGAGGTCTTGGAAATCTCTGCTATAATTCTATATACTATCTTCTATATGTCAATATGGTGAAGTCTTCTTGATATATCATATTATTTATTCAAAATAATAAGATAAATTCATATTGCAAATGCATCTAGAACTAGATCCTAACTCATGCCTCTCCAAGTGGCATTTCTCATGGGAGTTGGGCAGTTCCTATGGCTAGGAAGAGTTGTGAAGCATTGTTTTGTAAACTGGGGTTTCTCTCAATCAGGGGTGGGAAGAAGAAAAAGAGACTGCTTTTTATTCTATAGAATCCAGGGGGTTCTAGTTCTAGTTCATGTAAAGTCACTGAAGTAAGCATGACATACAGAGACATAAAGACAAATGGACAGTTAAGGACTGACATGAATCACAAGATTATAAAATAACAAAAGAATTAATTAAAAGATTAGCAAGTACTCAGACATCACATCTGAGACAGTTGACTTTGTAACTAAATTGTTGGGAGTTTTGTAAGAAAACATCTAGAGGGATTTCAAAACACAATAAAATCCTATTTGTCTAAAAACATAACTATTTTGCCTATCTGCCATGCTCAGGTTCACACCACATATAAAATTATTTAATTCTTGAAATATAAAAAAGAATGGTTGAATCCCTAAAAAGATGACAATGACTGAAGATATCTGCAAAACATGTGTATGTACTCTATTCCAGGTCATGTAGAAGACCTCAGACAGGACGGTTTGCAAAACCACAGTCACTGAGCTACAATATTGTGGTGACCCAGGAATCTTCATGTTTTATAACACTGCCCTTGACGGCTTCTCCCAAGAGACATTTTAACACCTCTATATTTTGGCCACGCTGGTGTGATAAGCACTGCATTCTTTTAGTGCATATACCACCACTTTATTGGAGTAACCACCCTTAGGAAGTACTCAGAAGAACAAAAACAAAAACAAAAAAAAAAGGAAGATGGTGATCACTAACATTTTTAAAGGGATATCTTTTAATATTATTTTCCACTAACTTTGGGTCCCTAATATTATGTGTAGATGACTTCTTCTATATAATTAAAACTTTTAAAAATATATGAGGTTGAAAATGAACGTATGGTGAGTTTATCTAACATCTAACTGAAGAAACAAGAACATTCTGCCTATATCTGTATAAACATATACACATTAGACTCAATGAAGGTAGGAGAAATACAAAGGTGTATTAAAAAGAGGCATTTTCAGTGAAAAGTGCCTCATTTGTTTAGGTTTTATAATAATCTTGGTGACTTATTTCTAAAAATGGCTTAGTGCATGTGCATTTGTTCTCCCAAAATGTGAAGCACTCCCAAGCCAAATGAAAAAAAAAAAAAAAGATCTGTGTGGATCAATAAAGAAAAGTGCAGCAACTAGAATAAGCAGCAAGAGTATTAAGAAGCTGGAAATTTGGATCCTAACTTTCTGCGCCTTCTTTAGTCCTCATTCTCTTTCCAGTCCTGTGGATGGGCCTAGACATACCAACACGTTCTATGTTTTAAAAGAGAGAAGGAACTCCACAAAATACCTTATTGTTAGTTAAAAAATTATGTTGTCGCATGTAATTTGCTTTTTGGTTTTGGTGCCTTTCTTTATGTTTGCTAAACTGTCATGCACTCTGTGGCAATACGTCATTTGGCAAATATGTCATTTGCCAAATGACATATAAGATGAATTCAGAAATAAGAAGGAGGAAAAAAATTAATTATCAGGGAAGAATAAGTACAGCAGCAAAGACTTCTTTACTTATAAATATTGATCTGTATTATTAATAATAATACAATTATCAACCTCAAGTAAGTACCCTGGTGACTTATAATTTAGTATTAAGAATAAGACAATTATAGGGATGCCTGGGTGACTCAGTCAGTTAACTGTCTGACTCTTGGTTTTGGCTCAGGTCATGAGCCGGTCATGATCTCACGGTTTGTGATTTTGAGCTCCACATCAGGCTCCATGCAGACAGTGCAGAACCTGCTTGAGATTCTCTCTCTCCCTCTCTCTCTGCCCCTCCCCTGCTCACTCTCTCTGTCTCTCTCTCTCTCTCAAAAATAAACTTAAAAATTTTTTTAAAGAATAGGACAATTATATAAATAACCATAAAATATGACAAAACATGTCTTACAAGTTTTAATGAGAAATGAAATATGGGACTCACCAACCAAAATGTTCTATATTATCATCCTTTTTCTTCAAACTCATTAAAGTCTCCAGGCATTTTTTCTTCTAGTCTCTCCCTGTTTTTCTCTATCCTCTCTCCTTACTGCAGTTCTAATCCATTTTAGACCCTATGGGCCATCAATCCATGTTTTGCTAATATCTCAAATTCCCCTGTTTCATTATTCATGTTACTGATTTTCTCTCAGTTCTTCAAATGTGCTCTGTTCATTCCCACCTCGGGTCCTTTGCATATGTTGTTCCCCATACTTAGAATATTCTTTCTTGTCCCCAAATTCCTTTAATTCCCTCCTACTTCACCTAGCTAACACCTCTTCATTTTCCAGGTCTCTGTCTATACTGCACATCAGGGAACCCATACTTGATTCTCAGCCTAAGTTATACTCTTTTAAACATGTTGTTCCAATCCTTTTAAAACCCATGGTAGTGAAATTAGCTATCAGGTCTTCTTTTCTATTATATTATAACCTCTTTGTGTGTGTGTGTGTGTG